>JAMAKO010000042.1:199466-246354 GCA_023628555.1 Chaetomiaceae sp. R4402 | reverse complement strand
GCTCCCGCGCCCGGCGGACGCGGTGGAGCGGGCGCTGGCGGGGGTGTTTCGTCGGTGGTTGAGGGATTGTGTTGCGAGGAGGGAAGGGGGGGCGGTGGTGGTGGTGAGGTTTGGGGTTGCGGATGAGGAGGGTGGTGATGAAGAGGGAGGAGGTAGTGGTGGGGGGCTGGGAGCGGGGGAAGAGGTGATGATGTCCCCTGCTGCTGCTGCTGCTACTGCGAGAGCAAAGGGGGATGGGGGAGATGAGATTGTCCCAGGGGTCAAGGAGGAGGAGGAGGAGATGCTTGAGATCAGGGTGCTCAGTCCCATGTTCTACAGGAGGTCCGTCTATTATTCAGACGGGATCCAGGGGCTCAGCTGTGAGGGACGAGAAGGCGGTACCATCTGGATCTCGCGACCGGATTTGCTGTGCCGGTTGGGCTCATGGGACTACACCATGGCCGAGAGAGACGGTCCTAGCATCTGCGAATACGCTTACTTCAAGACGATTCAGCTCCTTCGCACGGAGGCGGCGGAGATTGGGAAAGTGCTGGCATCTGGGGCCAGGGCCCTACCAAGGGTTCTGGATGTCAGGCATTTCGGTGGAATGTCTTCCCTGGACGCTTTTGTCCTGGCACACGAGCCCGCGCGAACCCGCTCGACGTACAGACGCTGCGCGCTACGCGTCTTCCTCGCGGACAGCATTGCGTTTGGGAGCCCGCCGCTGCTCGAGGTGCAGCTGTTCGTCGTGCGGGCATTCTTGGCTTGGATTCTGTCGGCGGCCGTCGACGGGCTGATCATGAGAATGGCACTTTGTTTTGTGCGGGCAAGCCGAGCGAAATGAAACAGGGGGGCTATCAGGGAGGTTTTGTACCCGGAGGAAGCGTACAACAGGCGTGCTGGATAGGGGGCTTTGGAAAAGACGAAGCTCTGCGCTTTTCTGCTGTACATAACTATCCAACTTGAGTTAACGTTAAGTACAGTGGCATAACTGGCAACCAAGTGTCAGCCCCCCAGTTTCTAGAATCACGGGGGACCCGTAACCATGACTGCCGTCCACGCAGCGCTTGGAGTTGCACAGGTCACCAGAATGGTGAGGCGGGTGGAGGTAGAAAACGAGTGCAGTGTACGGAATTACCACCTAGGATGAAAAATGGATGGAATCACTAATCGAGTCGGAGTATTCCGTACTATTGTCTTGGTCCGCTCGGAGATTTCCCACTCCCTGCACCCACAAGCCCCTTGTGCGGCCAGTAACTGGACACAGAAATACTGTGTACTCGTCAGGCAGCAGAGGGAGATTCCAAATACTTGCCTGCAATTTCGCCCCGCCGACGACATCCAGCACCCGTGACGTGACCTGGCACGCCTCGCGCCGAATCCGGGCCGTGGTGGGTGGGGGCTCGTAACGAAACAACCTGAAAGCGGGGGCCCTAAGAAGGACCCTGCGGCGGGGAGCTTAGGTCTCTGTGCAGCGAATCGAACAATTGCCAGAGCTGCAGCTCCCCGACCTACGCAGTATGGACTCCGCGCCTTCCACGTCAGGGCTGCCGCTTTGCAGTTTGATCTCCCGGGAGGCTGGGCGTGGCTGGCTCTGCAGACTGCCCCTTCCGCTTCGGGCAGCAGTGCTGCCTTGTGCTGCAGGGCGGCGTGCCCCGCTGTGACGCTGCCCTTCCATCGCGTACTTCCCGGAGCCACGTCCCAGCGAGATAAGACGCCGGAGTGCTCCGATACAAAATTACACCCACTTCACGGCTACAGGAGGTGTAGTTACTTGTATTCAAAATCGTTATGCAACGGGGGTGCTGAGTAAGGCATGAGGGAACCATTTTCCTTTCCCCCAACAGGCGAAACGCAGCGAGGCAGCGTATACGGTACGCCCGAGTACTGTCGGATATTGCCCGGGTCGAACAAGATGTCAACTGTGTGTGTGTTGGCCGCCGGGGAGCCGGGGCTCGAAGCTCGAATCCCTGCTGCCGTGTTCCACAGTACTAGAGTACCAGTAAGAAACAATACCGAGTACGGACCGTACCTGCAACTCTGCTGCTCAATTAGCGGGACGATCCTCCCTCCATCGGAATAGCTCCCGCAACGCAGCTTCACTGGCCGTATTTAACCTTCCCGCCCTCTTCCAACGAAACCTCGCATCTCAGTCCCGTTTCCCGCTGGAACATCACGCTTAACGAGCTTAATCTCCTGCAGTTGAAGCTTCGCGCAATAAACCATCAGGCCACCTTTTTACTTGCCTACCTACCCCGCGTGTAATACTCCAACGCCAACATGCCTCTCTCCGGCCACTGCCTCTGCAAGGCCGTCACCTACACGGTCGACGTCGACGCCCCGCTCCTCACGGGCTACGACCACTGTGACGACTGCCAGCGCCAGTCGGGCTCGACTTACTGTGCGTGCCGTCCTCCTTCTTCTCGCCTTCATCGTCCACCATCCTCCCAAATTCTACCCCGCCCCCGCCCTCTGACTACCATCCCCGCATCAACGATGACCCCGCGTCACAGCTCACCGAACCATGACCTAAATCAACATCGTACTTCCACGTATTCACTGAGCTGACAAAACTGCTTCCTGAACGCAGCCCTCGTCGCCGTCGTGCCCAAGGACAAGCTTACCGTGCAGGGCCCGCTCAAGAAGTGGGAGGGCAAGGGCAGCTCGGGCAAATCGGTGTGGCGCTGGTTCTGCGGCGACTGCGGCTCGCCCATTGCCCACGACCCGGATGCCGCTCCTGAGATCATCGCCCTCAAGGGCGGGTCGCTGGATGTCGAGATCAAGAAGACGCTGAAGCCGGTGCGTTGCAATTTTCCCCCTCTCCTCCTCCTCCATACGATCTCTGGTCTCGTTTCTTGAAGTTGTGAAGAAGTACTAGATGAGGAGAGAAGAGAAAAAGCACAAGGAGAGGAGAAGAAACTCGGGACGACAGTTAAAGGAGCAGGCAACTAACAAGACGCGTGACGACCCCAGGACACCGAGATCTGGACCGTCAGCAAGCTGCCATTCTGCCAGGAGCACCTGGCCAAGCCGTTCGAGCACATGCCGCAGTAAATCACTGCTTCCCATTCAACGACATGGCAAACCGATGCTTACCGAGGGTTATGAGATGTATGCGATGACAGTGAGGTTGGGGCGAACAGTATGCCCCTGTTGGCGCCATGTACGCCGGGACGAGAACAACACATGGATGATAAAAATGACCACCACGGCAATGGGAATATAACGAACACCACCTGCTCAGATCCGTCTGACCTGCTGGGAGAGTGGCAGGCTGACCTCAAAAAGATTTGTCGGCTAGTGGCAACCGAACAATACGT
The DNA here is from genome assembly GCA_023628555.1 of Chaetomiaceae sp. R4402. Taxonomy (NCBI): domain Eukaryota; kingdom Fungi; phylum Ascomycota; class Sordariomycetes; order Sordariales; family Chaetomiaceae; species Chaetomiaceae sp. R4402. The sequence continues at coordinate 243,055 of JAMAKO010000042.1, read as the reverse complement.
CGTGATGGACAACGTGATGTGTGAATTAGATGATTATCGAACCATATGCTCAAAAGGCCCATCATCCACCTCTAATGCCTACCTGAAGTACCCCAAGCACGCATCCAAGAAGCGAAGAAGAGAAGTGATCCAAAACAACAACAAAAGGAACATCAACAACCACACTAGAGAAGGGCCCCCAACAATCCCTTCAGTGCCGCCAACAAGCCGGACCCATCAAGCAGGCTCCCCAGCGCCTGCGATCTATCCGAGAGCGTGCAGCCCCCCAGGGTGTCCCCAACCAGCACCTTCACCAGCGCCAGCAGCGCGGCCAGCCCTTGTGGCAGGGGCAGCCCGATGCCGATGCACAGCTTTGATTTGGATGCCGTGCTGTCGAGCACGGGCACGACTTTGTCGGCGATGGCGCGGGTCCTGACAAGACCGTCAGTTATCACGTCGTTCCAGTCTTCAGCATAGCTTTCTACCTGTGGATTTGCAAGATGAATTGGACAGGGGAGAAGGGAAGAAGGGAAAAGAGGACATACCAATCGCCAACGGCATCCAAAAACCCAGCAGCCAACACCACACTTGTCATCGTTGTAGAAGCGCGGCAAGACAAAGTTGCACTGCGCCAGATAGCCCGGGTGGACCGAGACGTCCGGGTAGGCACAGCCCGGAGCGGTAGACAGGAAGTAGTCCCTGCCGGGGCCAGACTTGAAGAGACCGCGCAGGGTGGTCGCGACGATGTCGTAGTGCGCCGCGCAGCTGTCTTGCTTGTATGCAAGGCTCTCGAGTTAGGATATGACCTGAGATGCGTGCGTACGGGGGTAAAGGGGTCGGGGGGCTGGGTTGGGTACAAGGGGGAAAGCGTACTCAGATAAGAGCCATCTAGAACTGCAGTACCGAAGGGACGCATGCCGGGATGGATCTTCGCGGCGGGGCCGAAGAGCTCCCACAGGATGTTGGCAAACGAGAGTGCGGCTTGGTCCGAACCGAGTGGCAGGGAGTTGCCAGGGCCGCCGATGCTGAGGAGGATCTTCTTGCCGTACTTGGCCTGGCACTGCTTCATGTCATTCTCCATGGTTGGGTAGTAGGAAAGGCCGAGTGCCGAGTGCTACATCTGGCTGGTCCGAGTGCTCGAGAGGGACGGTTTCTGTCCATGGTGTTAGAAAATACGCGGTAGATACAAGGAGGTGGCTTGGAAAACTTACACACTGCAGCCGCGGGTAGGTGCTTCCGCCATATGTCACATCCGTGATGAAACCTAGGATCACAATATTGATGTTTGGGTTGGCGCAAGTCTCCAGGAGACTTGTGCTGCCCTTGCTGTCTGGCAGACCGAAGTAGACCGCCACATTGCCCGACGACCGTGGGTCAAAGATGGCTGGCACGGGTTGAATAACTCCTCCGGAGCCCGGGGTAGGCAGAGGTAGTGTGATGCCGCCGCCAGGGATTGGAAGGGTCGGTACAACCGAGGTAACTGCGGGCGCCGGGCTTGTTGAGGCGCCAGGGGAGCCGCTCCCACCGGATCTTGAGGGCATGCCCTGAGTAGGGATGGTCGGCACAACAACTGGCGGTGGGGTTGGCTGCGGCGCAATGCTGCTGGGAGGGGGGATGAGCAGGCTAGAGAGTTGCGCCAACAGCTCGGGGATGCCAGCGCTGGGACAAGACCCCCCTCCTAAGCTCGGGCTGCCGGAGCCACCCGTGGTTGCCGGAGTTGCAGGCGTAGCTTTGGGGATCAGCAAACTGGAGATATCACTCAGTATGCTCGGGAGAAGGGCGGCTTCAGAGGACAGGGCACCAGACAGTTGACCGATGAGGCCAGAAAGAGCGTCGGCTGGGACACCGGCAGCGGACGTTGGGTTTGCCAGAGGAGGGATGACAGGGTCAGTCACCGTGACTGTCATCACAGGGACGTTGCCGGGAATGCTAGGCAGACCTGTTGGGACTCCTGCAGGGTCGGGCAAACACGGGGTTGGGATGACATCTCCTGGGACTGATCCCGGCGGAACAGTGACACCTGGTGGCCCCTTCGGCGGAAGGTCTGGAGTCGAGTGGGGCGGAAACACGGTCACCGGAATGGACATAGGGGGCAGCACGCCCACCGGGACTGACACGGAAGGGAGCACGCCCACTGGAATGGACACCGGGGGCAGCACGGGCACCGGGATTGACACACCAGGTAGCCCTCCCACAGAGATTGACACGCCTGGCGGCGACACCGGTGGTTTGGCGGTGATGGCAAAGGCTCCGGGGGGCCCACGGAGATGGACACCGGGGGCAGCACGGGCACTGGGATTGACACACCAGGTAGCCCTCTCACAGAGATTGACACGCCTGGCGGCGACACCGGGTGGTCCGATGGTGATGGCAAAGGTGCTGGAGGGGCCGAGATCCCGGGCAGAGGTACTGAGGGTAGCGACGGAATAGGGAGTGGCAGACTGGGGATAGTCACAGAGGGCAGAGAGACTGGCGGGACTGGCAACGATGGCTCGGACGTTGGAACACCTGGAACGGAAACCGTGGGTACCGAGATTGGTGGTTTCGGCCCGGGAGGCACCGTCGGTGGCAGTGACGGTGGTGATCCCACTGTGGGCAACGAGATCGGCGGAATCTCGCTTGAGGGATGAGAATCCCCAAGGCACGTCTCCGATGGCACGGGAGCTGGTCCAACGGATACCACAGGCGTCGCAACACCTGGAATGGATGCCGGAGGCGGCGGGCTCGGGCCCGATGGCAGCGCAACCGAAGGGACTGTGGCTGAAGGTACTGCGGCGCCGGAGCTTGGGAGCGAAACAGGTGGGGGAGAAACTGTAAGCAACGAGCCCCCGGGAACAGTAGCCGATGGCGGGGGGGCGGCCGGACTCCCGCCAGACGGAAGGGAAACCGAACGGCACCGGTATCTTCGGAACGGAGATTGAGGGGATCGGAAGCAAGCCCACAGAAGGTAGCGAAACAGGGATTGCTGGCAATGTTCCTGAAGGGCCAGAGGCTGACGGCACAGGAATGGGGGCACAGACAGCGGGGGCAGGGGGATGCCAGGGACCGAATGTGATGGCGCAGAGGCAGATGGCACCGGCACCCCAATTCCGGAGCTTGACGGAAGGGGGACGGTTGGCGCAGAGCCACCTGCCGGAAGGGAGGGCAGCGAAACTCCGGGCACGGATACGGTGCAGACGCGGACGGTACAGGGGCCGATGGCACCGACACTGGCGGGATAGGGAATGAGGGCACAGGCACCGACGGAATGGACCCCCCCGGCGGCTTCAATGGAGGCAGTGAACCCGTGGGAATCGATGGTGCCGGCAGTGGCAGCGAGTGCAAGCCCAATGACGGCGAACCGCCGACGCTCAGGCCGGGAACTGGTGCGGCAGAGGGGTGAGGAAGCGAGACGGGCGGAACCGCTGATGCCGGAACGACTGGGGCCGCGGACACTGTCAGCAGAGCAGGGGCGGCAGCTGAGCTTGGAAAGTGGGATCCCGAGGCTGATGGCCCAGTCACGGAGCCGGGAACGCCTGCAGCGGGCGCGCTGAAGGATGCCGAGACCGAGGCGCTTGCACTTTGGGGTGCGATATCCGCACTCATGTGTGGAGGGGCTTGGCCCTGTCCACCCGGGGGCGTGACGGTGACGGTTTCCACGGCGGCACCATGTTGGTAGACAGTGACGGTTGTGGTATGGGTGGCACCGAGAATCCTTGAGACAACATCAGCCATAACTCGGGGGTGGGCACGCGAGTCCTGTCGGACATACCTATCGCCACGGCGAGCCGGTCCAGCACGGTTACGCTGTCACTGTCACCGACGAGAGCTTCCCGCAGACCCTCGAGGAGGCCGGAGAGGGGTGGAACAGCTCCTGACAGCAGATGCAGCAGGTTGTTAAGCAGCCCGGTGTCTCTAGTCGTCGAAAACGCAGCGAGCTGGCCATAGACCAGTCGCAGCTCGGCGAGGAGTTGGACGCGCTGAGCCGGCGTGAGGTCGAGGGACGCTATGGCGCTGACACCCCGCTTTGCTGCCCTTGGCGAGTAGTCCGATTGACGATGGACATCATGTTCCGGGCGGGAAGATGTGCCGTCAGCGCCCGAGTGTCCGGCGGGGGCGGAAAGGGATGCATCGCTCCGGATCGTAGGGGCTGTCGGGATATCGGCCTCGGAGAGCGGCGACGCCGCAGCCGCGAGGCCGTATAGAACGAATGGAACCAAAGTGACGAAACGCTTCATCTCGCATCCGGCTATCTGGCGTCCTGCCGAACCACAGCTTCTCGAATGAGCCCGTCATGCCCCACGGATATGTACCTGACGACGTTGCGTGCCCGGCCGTTCTGGCCACAGCATCCATCCCGCGTTTGTGTTTGGCTTGCCTGTGGACATTCAGAGCCGGAATGTCCATGACGGCTGTTGAGCCGATCCGCATTGTCGTCGTTGGCCAGTCGACGACCTGTCGTTGGCCAAGTCAGCTCTGAGGGTTTCCCGCGCACTCCACCATCTCTGCCATTTGGAATGTGCGAGATCTGCTGTAGCATCTCGTTGCTGTCCGACGGGGCGGCCACGAGGAATGGGCAATCTGGAAGACAAGAGCACCCCTGAGACAGCAATCTCAGCATCGTTTTGTTCTAGACTTCTAGACAGACCTCAGCGAGAGAGCGAATGATGTCTTTGGTTGCTTGTCATGCCTCGGCTGATGCGCTTGCATCGGACCTCGCTGGGTTGGTGTTGGGTAAGTAATAAAACACCTCTCGTGGTTTGGGTTGAGGTTTGGTGGGCGACCGAGGTAGCGCGACCTGTTCCATCACCGGGTAGGTAGTTTTGAGATGCCAGCGTGCGACCGAAACATACAGCGTTCGTGGCGAGCCCCGAGCAATGCTGATCAAATTGCAGCGCTCGCATGGTGAGCCGGTGACGTTGCGTACGTCCCACACAACTCTATTTGGCCCTTTTCGTACGAATCTCGCCCTTGAGGTCAGACGCTACGGGCTCCTGGCACCCTCTTCAGGATTTTGCGGGAGAATCGGGCGCGCACGGCTTTGTGCCTCAGCAGGTACGGATGGCGAATGGGCGACGGCTGTGCGGTCGCAATCCCTGTTCTCACAGGCAGCAATCCGCGCGAGTTGAGCAGCTCAATAGGTACCCAAGCAGTTTCACAGCCCACTTTGGTCCCTCGCCAACAAAATCGCGGCTGCGCCGGGTCAGCGAAGACGAGGATTGGAGAACCTTCGGGCTGTCTAGCTGCGGTTGATTGGGTTGGTCAGCGTGCCATGTTGGCAGATGTGTCCGTACGGCGTGAGACTTCATCAAATGGACTGTGGATGAGACCATCGTAAAAATCAGGAGGTGCTGATGGTGGTTTCTTCCCTCGTGAACATCCATCATTGCTGCTGCCTGCTCGTTCTCGCCATTTTGGGCGCGATCCTTATGATGGGTTTCCGACCTTATGACCTCCAACTCCAAGGGTGCTGAGGTGATGAGACACTCCATGTTGGCTTGATACTCAAGCTGTATGGATTGAGCGACCGGGATAGTGCAATAATCATCGTTGCTCCTCTTTCCCACCTTGCAACCACCATGGAGATCATGATAGATGGGCAACAAACCGGATGCATTTTATCCGTGAGATACCTTGGGTCCCTACGCAGTCCGCCTCGTCACACTGCGCACCGTCTTCTAGTACTCCGTAACTTCTTCGCCCAAACCGACCCCAAAGCCCGCCAAGCTCGAGACGGTGGCAGGACCGGCAAACGGGCAGTGGACGCCTTCACTCGCGTTCAAAACCATTTGGGCGAGAAGCGCAATTTGCAAACGCGCAGGCCCCATCGCGCATGGCCGGCTGTCATTGGCCAGGCGAGCCGGCTGAAGGTACGCAGCTACATCGGGTTAGGGTTGGAAATGAAAGCGGCCCAAAAAAGCGAAGACGAGACTCCCTTGTTGGAGGAGGACTCCGCGCAGTGTCCCCCTCGGTTCCTGCGACCAAGTCAACTGCCCCGACGCTGATTCTTTGGCAGCATGAAGGCAAAACAGGTGGACGCCAGCCGCCTCACATGGCTGCGAGCGCTCCCAAGTTTTCCAACCCCGTCCACGCTTCTCCCCTCCCCTTCCCACGCTTCTTCCCACATTCCAACCGAATGTCCACCACGCTCGCATCACCACTTTCATCGCCGCCGTCCGCCGGCCAGCCCACTCCCGTAGTCGCCGACGCGAATTTAAACGTGCGACGCCAAAACTCGACACGGCAGATTCCCACCCCAAGCTGATTGTGTGCGCCCCTTGCACGCGCTGTACAGTGGATCGCCCATCGCCCGTCTCCCGTCGCCCCAGGCCATGCAGCAGCAGCCTGGGCCAACGCACCGACCGTGACGGCTACATTAGCAGCTTTCAATCCGCTCAAGCTGCAAAATAGTCTCCCCTGCCATCCCATCATCACCATCCTGCCGTCGTTTCCTCTCCGTTCCCAGCAGCACCGCTTTCCATCATCGCCAACACTCCAAAAGACCTACCGCATCGGCACGGTTTTGACCGCAGTGATGGCTCCGTCAAGCAAGAACGCCGCCGCCGCCAAGGATCGGCGAAAGTCGAACAACGCCGGGCCTGGCACTCCCGCTGGTGCAGCATCCCCGAAGTCCTCCCGCATCGTGACGCTCAAGGTACCGCTCGATAAGTTACGAGCTATCGTCGAACCGGATTTCGTCAAGGAGGAGAGCCCGGCCAAGCAGTCTGCCTCCGCCGCGCCCAACTCCAACACAGAGAACGCGACAGACTCGGCTGCCAACTCGCCTCCGGCTGGCACGCCCGCGGCCCCATCTGCCACCATGGCGCCGCCCGCCGAGGGCCCCAAGAAAAAAGGCGTCAAGCGAGGTGCCGGCGCCGCTGCCAACGGCAATGGCGAACCCAAAGCCCGAGGGAAGCCTGGCCCCAAGAAGAAGCAGAGACTGTAAGTTGGAGCCATCCTCTCCCTTAACGCACACCCCACGAGACCTCGTCATACTGTTTATCGAATACCCACGGTCATCCTCGACGCAGCCTGCTAACCATTGCCACAGTGAAGACGGCACCCTCGAAGGCGGCCGAGGCTCCCTTGCGGCACACAAGCTCGGGCCCAAGGCCAACCAAGGCGCGATCAACGCAGGGCTACGAGCGCTGGACCGCTCCGGCAAGCCCTGCAGGAAGTGGAGCAGAGGCGGCTTCAAACTCAAGAGTTTCACCGGTGTCGTGTGGGAGATCCCGCGGTGGACGGCCCCGCCGAAGCCACAACCCGAGTCGTCGGGCGAGGGATCGACGCCGGCGTCGGTCGACAGCAGCAACAAGGAGAATAAGGAGGACGCCAGCCAGCTCAAGAGCGAGGCGAGCCACAACGGCGGAGATATCGACATGCAAAGCGCCCCGAGCTTCGTCGACGTCAACTCGCCAGCACCGGTGCCTGTTGCCGCTGCTTGAGTCGTTTGCCTCAACCACGCATACCCACATCATCACTTCAACTTCTCTATACATGCTTCGCTGGGACTTGGGTTTACTTTTGATATTGCAACAGCGGAGTTTAGGCGCTGTACAATGGACACATGGGAAAAGATGGCCCAGCACGCTGCCGCCTGCGTGACTCGGTAGAGGCAGGATGCAGACGAGCGAGTTCAGGCGTTTTGGGGGTCACAGGAAGATTCTGCTGGCTATTATGGCTGTCCAGAGACTGTACAATAACAACAACCAACTGGCATGGTTTTCTACATGCATCAGACATTTGGGGGGTGTCTTGGAACATCGATGATAACGGTTGTTGTCTTGTATACTACGCCCCGGCGCATGTTTTCTTGTTGTAACATGTTCCTCACTTCCATCCAGTCGGTTTTTCAACCAAGGCAAGAATCATGATCGTCGCATCAGCACTTCACCCCCACAGCTCTCTGGCCCACAAAGACGAGACGCATGCATTCGGACGGCGAAGGACATGGTTGTCTTTGGGTTTCTTTGACGCTGCCGAAAATAACAGCTACACACACTCTTCACCAACGGTGCCAACGGTGTGACAGCGGCGTGCCACTGCGTGCTTGGCCCCAGCCGAGCGATCCAGAGAATATTGAAGTGATGGAAGGAAGTATTATGTGCACATGGCACCCATACAAACGCAGGTGTGCCGCCTGGCAGAAAACAAACTGTCTCAAGCTTGTGTGTATCACTACGTGTCCTGCCCCCATCGGGCCCAGCCATCGTGGGCTGTTGCTCAGTCCTGCCCGCTTCAGCTGTCAGGCGAGCATGGAATCGCGCGGAGGGATTGCGTTGCTCCGTCCCTCACCAAAACCAGATGGCTGAGGAAGGCCCGCTCTGGAAGCTGGGACAACAGGTTTAATTGGCGGACTGTGGCCGCCGCTGTCGTCCAGCAGCTCTTGTCGCAGCGTGCACGGCACTGTCGGACACTGATTTGGGGCGCCGCTTCCAGCTTGATTGCCACGCAGGCCCTGTGGCCCTTTTCAAGCTTAGCGTTACCACTACTAATAGGGGCCCCATGATCTCTGCTTGGCTTCGAATGCCCCCGCAGAGGATGACCCCACCGTATGCCAAGCTATCAGGACCCGCAGAGGAGCCGCCGACGTCTCGTTTGGCAGTGGGCCGACCTCCGACCTCCCGTCATGATTGACTGACCTGATGAGTGAGCGCGAGAGAGAGACAACGGCAAGAGCCACAGCACGGCCGATCTCGATCCGACTTGCTGAGCACTCGCTGCACTCATCTGGTCGATCAGGCACCAAACGCGAAGCTTGCCACGTCTCTGAGTGCACATTCTAGTCCTTTTTCTCTTCTTGGCCCAACTGTCGTTTCAGTGCACCAGCTGGGCGAGCCCAGGTGCATGCCGAGTACCGTTCGAGCATCGATGACATAGCGACCGCCCAGAGCGAGTGCTGGGACTGAGGTGAACAGACCGCACGACACGCTAACGCACACCCCAGCCGATACCAACATCATTTTACAAGTCCTGCCTTCGAAGCACACACACAAACAGCAGGGTGTCTGGCAACACCAGCAGCTCGCCCATCGGGCTTCCCACACGAGCACCGACCTGACCCGACTTGACCCGACTTCGACGTTGACGTGACCCTCCGTACATTCCCCCTCCGCCTTCCTCACGAACTTCTGCAGCTGCCGCACCTCCTTCTGCGTGCAGCCTGCAGTCGCAGCACTTCACAATGACGAATCCGTATCATCACCAGCACGGCTCGTCGACCTACGCCGGTGGTGAGGCCGCTGGCGGGCTACCGCCTCTTAATGTGCGCCGGCCCTCGTACGCGTCCGTGGTCTCCGGCAGCCCCTCGGCGCTGGCCCGTCCTTCCCGGTCCTCCTTCTCGCACCTGCTCAACCCGACGCCCGACTCCGAGCAGCAAGCACACGCCGGTAACCCGTATGCGGCCGCACACCCTTCCCGATTCGAACCGGGTGCAGCATTCGCCCGTAACGGTGTTTCCAGCGAGGAAGATGCCGCCACATACCACTTGAACCAGAGCCTCGACGCTGCCCTCTGGCCGCCCCGACTCGGTTCCAGCTTCCCGTACTTCTCCCGCGCCTTCGACCTCTACATGGGCAAGGATTCGCTGCCCCCAGCTGGTTCCATCGATCCCGAAGACCTTCGTTTCCCCTCCGGCCACACCATGCCGAACGTTAGCAGCACCGGTTTCCTGTCCCCTTCGTACCTGCGAGGGACGGTCTACCTACAAAAGCTGGAAGAGAGGCACAGGGCTAAGGTTCTCGCCGCGCGCGAGGGCAACATTTCCGCAACAGGGACACAACCAGGGCACGGGCCGTCGACTTCGGTCGCTTCCTCACGGCTCGTTAGCAACGGCAGCTCGTCACATCTGCCCATGGTTGGCACTAAGGTTACCGGCTCCACACATAGGGGTGTGGCGTACGATATCGTCGAGAAGCCCATGTATGCGAGCAGCGAGGACGAGGACGATGCGACCAGCCCGCTCCCGTCCAGGTGGAACAAGGACGACAAGGAGGCCGCGCTGGAGGTCCTGGGCGACGGCTTCGAGGTCAGGCACACGGGTAGGACGTCGAGCGACCACGAGGCCAGCGCCATCCGGGCCGACCACTACATGTCGCCAGCATGCGGGGTATATTACTTTGAGATCACGGTGCTGCACAAGAGGAAGGACCAGCCAAAGTAGGTGGAGGAGCTCTTGGGGAGTGGCACTTGATGATGGACGGTTTTGCTGACGGGGAGTTTCCTACGTGACTTAGGACACCACCGATTGCCATCGGCTTTGCGAGCAAAGATGCCTCGGTAACCCGCGCGCCAGGCTGGGAGCCAGACTCGTGGGGCTACCACGGCGACGACGGCCACTCCTTCGCGTCGCAGAACGTTGGGAAACCATACGCGGCGCAGTTCGGGGCTGGTGATACTGTGGGCTGTCTGGTCAACTTTCGATTGAATCATGCGCTGTTCACCAAGAACGGCCAGGAGCTGCGTAAGTTATTTTTTACAAGCTTCCCTGTCACCTCACGTACTTGGCGTGTTTGCCTTGCACCGATCGTCATGCGGGGCGCTCTGGTGTCTTTCGGTTCCGCGGATGTGACAGTTTCATAAGACCCGTTGAGAACCGCTGCTAACGAACCGCAGCAATCGCCTTCAAAGATATCTCCTTCAAGGATATCAAGGGCAAACTCTATCCCATCGTTGGTCTGAAGAAGAAGGAGGATCACATCATGGCCAACTTTGGCCAGCGGCCGTTTATCTTTGATATTGATGGGTACATGAAGGTATGTTGCCATCGACCTTTACTCTGAAGTCGGTGAACTTGCCTTTTCGTGCTAACCGCGTCGTTTAGGCGCAGCAGGCTATGATCGAGAACGAGATTCGCCTGGCAGACACCTCACGGCTCGTGCCAGGGCTGTCAGAAACTGATCTCATACAGCAACTGGTAAGTCTGCCTCTCACGAGGCATACACAAACCGGATGACTAACAATGCATGATAGGTCCTCCAGTTTTTACAACATGACGGTTACGTCGAGACAGCGCGGGCGTTTGCCGAGGAACTCCACGCGGAGAAGACGGCCCTCCGGCTCGACCCCAACGCGCCTGTCAGGGGCATCAGTATCCGGGACGACGAGGACGCACACAACCGGCAGCGCATCCGCCGCGCCATCCTCGAGGGCGACATCGACCGCGCCATGAAGGACACCAACGAGTACTACCCCAGCGTGCTCCGCGACAACGAACAGGTCTACTTCCACCTCCGCTGCCGCAAGTTCATCGAGATGATCCGGCAAGAAGCAGAACTCAACCTGCATCTCGAAGACCTCCGTCGCGCAGCGCACCCGCACCACCACCCGCACCACCAAGGCCCTCACCGTCCCGATAAGGACGAGGACATGCTCGAGGCGCCCGAGGGAGGACACGGCGGCGACCCAGGGCTCCATTATAACGAGATGGAGATGGACGACGGCGTTGCCGTGGTGGATGACGACGACGATCAAGACACGGCCGGCTCGCTCAGCCGGCTGTCGCAGGAGGCGCTCGCGTACGGCCAGGAACTGCGCGCCGAGTTCGGCTCCGCCAGCCCCCGCCGCGAGACGCCCAAGCAGCTGGACGAGATCTTTGCGCTCATGGCGTATCCGAACCCGCTGAAGGTGAAGGAGGTGGCGCATCTATTGGATGGGAGTGGCAGGGTAGCGGTGGCGGAGGAGCTTAATGCTGCTATTCTGAGTGAGTTTTTTGTCTTCTGCCCTCACATTTTCTTGCTTATCGCATTGCCTTTCCCTTTTCTCGTTCTTTTCCGCCCCCGCCTTTTCATCGTTTATTCCCCTGCCCGCTCATGAAGCCGTGTTCAACTGCCTACAACAGGCGTTGGCTAACCACATCTTGGGCGCAGCATCGCTGGGTAAATCGTCGCGCGCCGCGCTGGAGAACGTCTACGCGCAGACATGCGTGCTGCTCGAGGACCTGCGCCGCGACGGCGGCGACGGTGCGTTTGTCACGGTCCAGAGCGTCGTCGACAAGATCCCGCCGTCGATAGTGCGCTAGGCTTGCGTCTGCTGCCGTGCCCCTGCTGCTCGTTGGCACGGTCGGTATCGTGTGTTGAGCTGTGGCTTTGAGATGGGTTGAGGGTCGGGGGAGAAGCCGGATGGGGTGTTCGAGTGGGGTGGCGGTCGATGGCCGGTTGAGGAGAGGTTGGGTGGAGTTAGTTTCCTTTCGTGCATGCTTTCATCGCCGTCTCCGAGGTGAGAACGGTGGCACGCGCCGTTATCATGCATTACAGACAGACAGACTTCCTTACAGCTTGACATCATGGGGTGATGCGTTGCGGCGTTGGGGGGCAGGATGGAGGGCGCTGTGCCGGGGTGTTTGGCTTCGGTTTTGCTTTTCTCGCTTTTTCCACAATGCTTTACATACAGTACGTCAGGGGCTGGCTGGCTAGCGGCTGGGGCTTTGGTATAAGTTCTTCGCTTACTTGGGTTTTGGTTCCTCTGCTAGGTGTACGGTATGCCAGTGGGCTTGGGGGAAGATTGAGTCATTCATTGCTTTGACGGCGGTGGTAGTGGCGACGGTGTCGTCGTGCCTTTGGCTTCGACTTTGCTCTTACACTTGGCCTGTCTTGGCTTTGCATTATATCGCTCTGCACAACCGGGGATTTCCACTGCTCCTTATTTTACGACCCATCCCTTTGCTTTCGCACGCTGAAAGGCGGAGCAATCAGTACGGCTTGATAAGATGGTACATATCTCCTCTCTTGTGCACTTCGCACTTTGAGACGCTTCGCTTCGCTTGCCGGTTTGATGGCTGAGTGATGTGTGGCGGGATGGAACACAACTGGCGATGAAACGACCGGCGTAAGGGTGGGTAGTGGTCACGCCAGAGTCATCCACATTCTGCGCGGGTTTGCGGTTCTGTAGAGCATGATGTTGGTGTTGTGTTCTCTTTCTACCGCTGAGCTTGAAGTAGGCTCTTGGCTTTGGACCAGGCTGGGTGGGTGTGATGGACTGGGCCTTTTTATGAGCATAGTTCTTTTTTTTCTCTCCTGTTATTCTTGCGGTCCTACAAGCGAGTTGGGCTTTACTACTTTGCGCTGAGCTTTGACTTTTCTCTTTTGTCCTGGGCCTTTCCCTGGCAAAGTGGCTGGGATGCTTCTGCTGTTCTAGTGTTCGTGTGGTACGTCAACCGCCATCGTCATTGAACATCATAGAAGGGAGAGAAGGCTGGTGGGCATAACGAGTTGCTCCGGAAGGACTTTGAAGGGCAGGCGGTCGGCAGTGAACTCTAAGCCGCAGGGAAACAAGAAGGACAGAAGCAGGCCGAGAAGGAGCTGGTTCGCGCAGGAGAAATACGCAACTGCGGAAAGCTGTTCGTGGATTCGGCGCTTCATATGCACGAACGACTAGGGTTGGAGAATAGGGCCACTGATGAGCCCAATTGAACACGATGTCATTTCCAACCCTCCTCCAGACAGCAGGATATTCAACGGTTTCCTAAGGGCAAATATGCGCAATCTCCATGGGGTATCTTCGTATAACCTGTCTATCGACGTACATTTCCAGATGCATATACACACCGAGACGTCATGCCATGAGCACGACAACACCACGGTTCCAGGCGTAAATATTTGCGCCACGTCACTCTCCCAACTTAGCGCCTCTCTCTATCCCATTCCGGCCACACCACCTCCAACATCCGCTCCCCATGCCTCGCCAACTCCCCGTTCCCCGCGTTCCTCGCCATTGCCCCTAACGCCTGAGTCTGCTCAACATCAGATCCCTCGCCCATCCACTCCAACATCAAATGTGTATAACTAAACACCGCCGCGTCGAACTCCCCGGGCCTCGCCAAGCCAAAGAACCAACCCGTCTCGCTCTCAGCCAGCAAACTCGCCAGCGCCGCCAGCGCGTCCCTCGCCGCAGCGTACACGGCCTCCTCGTCGATCGCGTCCGCGCTGCCCACTGGCGCCGTGGACACGACCTTATTGGTCGACGCGGCAATCTGCTCGGCAGCGGCGCGGCGCAGCTGATACAGCAGCGTCGCGCGCACGGCGGCCGACGACGACGTCGGGTCGATGTATAAGCGGCGCAGCAGGGCCGTGTGCGCCGGGTCCAGGTACAGCGCGTGCAGCCAGGCGTTGCGTAGGGAGAGAGTCACCAGGGAGAGGTAGGCTTGTGCGCGGACAGGGAGGTCTGGCTCAGGGTGGGGAGGTTGTTGGGAGTGTTGTTGGGCGTAGAGGAGGAGCTTGTCGGCGGGGATGGGGAGCGGGGAGGCGGTGGGTGAGGAGCGCGGCGGTAGGAGGAAGGGTAGAGAGCCGGTGGGTGAGGCGTGGTTTGTGGAGGGCAGGATGCGGAACTGGAGGCTGGCGAGGCGGAGGAGTGTCTGCAGAGCCGAAAGTTAGGATGGAACTTGATGGTTGGGGAACCACACGGTGGAGGGAGGGGAAGCTTGCCTGCCACTTCAGACAGCCCGGATTGAAGCTCGGTGCGCCTATCCGGGCGTCTTCCTCCGTGGAGAACACATAGAGAGTGGGGAGGTCGCTTGATGTGAGGAGCCGCGACCTCTCGGGCAGGTCGTTGGCGTCGTAGGTGAGCAGCGGGACGCAGTCGAACAGGCGTTGCAGCGGCCGGGGAATCTGCATGATCCGCCAGCTCGGCGCGGAGGAGGACGCCATAACGACGGTCCAAAACGGGACTAGGAAACAGAGGGCCTTCGTGGCCGTTGGAGGGTTCCGCAACACCAAACGGTTCGGATGCAAGATATCGAGAAAGTCCAGGTTTAGCTACCTAAGCCAGGGTTGGTGTCTCGGCGGCGAAACGCGCTGCTCCGCACAAAAACGCGGCGGGAGTGCACATGCATGACCGAAGTGGGGCGTTCCTGCCGGCTCTGCATAAAAAATCGCCGGAGATCTCGGAAGGTGCCGCCGGGCCTGGCCCACACGCTCTTTTCCTGTTCGGCCTCACATTCATCGTCTGGAAAACAGTCGTCCTCGGCGGGGAGGAGCGTTCGCTCCATGGCTCGGGTCTTGAACCTCCACAACTCACTGTGAAGCCTCACATGAGAAACTTAACCCAAAAAGTTTAGCTGTAGCTCTGTCAAGCCAGCGCACATGACCAACTTTCCATCTTCAACTCCCCACTTTCTATTGACCGGGTTGGACATGTACAGTACCTTCGCAGCAGGCCTAGTGCGGCGCATTGCAACGTAGGAGATTTCTCGGGCAAGACAAGGTATGGTCGGTTTCAACACGACGCAAAGTAACGTTGATTAAGATCTCCGCAGATCTCGACCCAAAAAGAAGGCTGGTCGCAAAAGGACCCTCACGGCATGTGCGGCCAGGGCGTTTATCAAGTTGGTATGTAAATGAACAAGAAGCTGAGTGCTGGGTTACAGGCGTTTCTAACATCGCATTGCATGGCTCACGCAATCGGCACTTGTCTTGGGCTATCCGGCTGGTTTACTATATCATGGTTTCGCAAAGACAAGCTCGAGACAGTGAACAAGAGAGCATTCGCCACCGGCCATCGTTGGCTATTGTCGACATATCGATTCCCCAGGCGGCTAAATGCTTCGGAAGGAATTCTCGCGGTCTTCGACGGTCCCACAGGGCTTCCGCCGCGCCAGGAAATCCAACGCAATCCGAACCAACAACCCTAGCCTGGCCTAGTGGGGAAGGTCAAACCTACATACCAGTAACACTGGCAGGCTGGTCCCACTCGGTCAACGCAGACGATGCTTGGGTTGCAGTTTTTCGGAGCGAAAACCAGGGCGCGAAGGGAGTTTTAATCTACGAAGCCCTGGCCTGCCACCATCTCCTCCGAGTCATGGGAGACGGCCGTGAGGGCCGCGAGAGGACTGTTTCACCTCTAGCATTGCCGCCAGAGCTTCACGTCGCATGCCATGGCCGGGGTGTCTTCTGCATTGCATCGTCCGGCCGGCCGGGCGGAGGGGCCGACAAGCCCTGCTTTCTCAGGTCCTCACGCTGGCATGTGGGCGGTGGGAGATACCGCAGGTGCGCAGCCCTGCTGGTGAGGCGAGTTGAGGCTCCGCAGCTCACCCCTGGCCCTGGCAACGGCCGCACACACACTTCCAGAAGGTCCGTCGGCCAATGGCGCTCGCACGATGGAGGAGGGTGAGCATGGAGGGTAAGATCCATGGCCGTCAACGGCTATGCAACGGAACACCACGGGACATGGCAAAGCACATGCCAAGCAGGGCCGAGCCATGGTGGAAGGTCGAGCTCCGAGGGTTTCCGAGGCTCTCGCCATGTGCTCTCTTCACAACCGTTCGCAGAAGCGTCTTGCGCCGCCTACCTGAGCGCGCAGGATGGACACGATGGATTTTCGCTGCGACTGAGGTGTCGAGGGTGTCCCTCCTCACACGGTTTTTGACCGCTGCTCGGGAAGTGGGCCACGTACGTACATAGTGGTGTACTATACTTGTCCTGCATTCCCTTGTGAAGCAAGCAACGTCCGCCCTGCCTGTATATGTCGCGGCGGGATGCATGGCGGAGTCGTCATAGTGCGGGTGCTGTAACTGGCTGCCACGATTGTGAACAGCTTCGGTTATGGACTTCATCACTCGCGGGTATCACCGACGACTGGTACACAGCATACCACACAGTAGACGCGTTCCGTCGGTGCCGGGTTGCCGTCCAGCACGAGAGAGTCTGCCGAGGATAAGCCGACATCACCCAACCATGGCGTGCTTCTCGTCCGACACTAACGTTGCTAGAACGGCAGACAAATGTCCTCTTCTACATGTACCAGGTATCACCGTCGTGTGTGGGGGGTCCCACGGTCCCACGAGGTCAACGAGCCCACGAGGACTGCTGCTGACCCCACCATTGCAGATACCCCGGACGCTGGCGCCGATATGGTGGGTGACTCGAGGGATACCTGCTGGGCCCAGAACGCTTGGCAGGGTTGTCTGCCAAAACCGCGGCAGTGCGGCTAATCGGTCCTTGTGCCGGCTGGCCGGCCGAAGTACCTCTTTGTCACCATCAATCTCGGCGCAATGGAGGGGGTTCGTTATGGTGGGCACCTATGACGCCGTTCGCAAGCCCGCTCCATGTCAAAGAGATAAAGAAATGCCGGGGACTCGAGGGAAGCAATCAACGTTAACGGAATGCGCTCCAGGTGCTCCGCCGCTCCAATCCACCAGGCCGACCAGATTTTCAACGGCTCCTCGTTTGTATATGAGCGCCGCGAACCCTTCGCCGTTCCCCCTTCTGTCTCTCATCACGTTTTCCCCTGTCCTACAAGCGCAACCAACCAACCGACCTCGGCAACCGCATCCTTATTCGGGGACCCTCTTATTAGAGAGCGAGACAGGTGACAGACGTATACAGCGGCGCCATCCGACGTTCTGCTTCCGCTGCACAGGTCGTTCCTCTTCATCGGTCGTCATCGCATATCGTCCCCTCTGTCCAGTTTGAGCGCTGTGCAGGACGCATCACGCACGATTTGCTAAGAGGAGGAGAGGTGCCGTCTGCGAGGCCAAAGTCTGCGTCTCGCGTCTGCACTGTCCCGCCCACGAGCCAGATTAGTGCAAATTGGGTCGCAGCAAGCCGCCTATTCAGCCGGCTTGTGTCCTGCCCGCGTCTGACTGAGCATCGAGGGGCACACTGGGCTAGGCCACACACCAGCTATCGGCTCGAGTCAGCGGTCAGACGTTTATCTCAACGGCGGCGCATGATCGGGTGCTGCACCTGCTCCGGCCGGCATTCAAAAGCGTCGCTTCGGTTCGTGGTTCGGAGGGTCGCGATCCAGTCCGTCTCCTCCCCTGGGCAGATATCGTAGCGGCGGTGATACAGCAGCCGGTCTGCCTGCCAGCCGGACGAGAGATCCACGGCCCCCGGCGAATCGTGGGACTTGCCGAGCGAGAGCGTCGGCATCACTGGCCACAGCTTCCTGCGGCCCCGATCCCGCGTTGTCCCGCTTTCACGACCTGGCGTCATAACCGCTCCATCGTTCGCTGCGAGCCCCCTCACTCTCTCGTTCGTTATCACCACGCACCACCGTTCGCTCGACTGCTGCTCCCTCGTTCCCTCTCTTCTTCTTCTTCTTCTTCTCCCATTCCCATCCAGCGACAGTCGCTACCCAGAGAGAAAAAGAAATGGACCCGCGATCCATCTCATCGACCACGCAGGCCTCGGCCCTGTCGTCAACACAGCTGTCGCCAACCAGCAAGATTGTGCCTCCGGCACCGCAGCCAGTCAAAGCACCCTCGACCGAGACCTTTCTCAAAGACTTCACGCTGCTTGCCGAGGCAGCAAAACGGGCCGAAATGGCTGTGCTTATGCGAGATTTTGAGAGCGTCGGGCTGTCATGAACGGGCAGTCCGAAGCATCTGTTGCCGTCGCCTTCGCCACCGACCTCCTTTCCCGCCGTGTCGTCGTCTGATTTTGCATCGAAAAGCTTTTCGGTATCGGCTTTGGCTGTGTCACCATTCGCCGACGGTGACACCACTGCAACGAAGGAGTTAAGGCGAACAACGGACGGTCATCTGTCACCGTCGTCAAGTATGTTCTGACTACTTCATCGACGGAGAAGGGGGCAGCAGAACGGAGCAACGGCGGAGCACCACAGTTTGGTCGCGGATTCCTGGGAGGGTGACTGCACAGGACAAACCGGTTTGGGTTATCATGGAGGTGATTGATTATCATTGGGTTCCTCGGGATGGGCGCACACATGGGGAACTATGGCATCACGGCGTTGGCGTCTGCGTTGTGGCATAGGATATGGGGTTAATTTCGGGTTCATCATCAGGACAATGTGCGGTACATGGTGTGTAGTTTGGTTCATATAACACATCTAATGCATAGTAATGCATAGACTAGCAGACATAAGCTACCGTCCAGGACTCATCAAGACACTGCCCACAGCATCTCCTCTGCAATCAAACGACGCTCAACTGGAGCATAGCAACAACAGAATATCCATACTCTTTCACACTCGGCAACCTCACCCGCACCCCTTTCACCCCTTGGGCTAGAGCTTGCTGCTCAACGACACACCACCATCCAACACCAGCGTAGCACCGTTCACAAACGCCCCCGCCCGGCTCGCCAGAAACAAGCAGCTGCCGCCCACATCAGCCGGCATGCCGATGCGGCCCAGCGGGCTGGCCGCCTTGATCGCATCTCCAAAGTCGCGCAGCGTGGCCGCCATCATCTTGCTCGGGAACGGCCCGCACGCCAGCGTGTTGCTCGTGATGCCGCGCGGGCCCAGCTCCACCGCCAGGTGCCGGCTCAGGTGATGCAGGCCGGCCTTGCTGGCGCTGTACGCAAACGTTGGCAGCGCGGGCACCTTGAGGCCGTCCACCGAGCCGATGTGGATCACCCGCGCCGGGTCGCGCACCACCCCGTCTTCCCCCTCCTTCGACGTCTGTGCGGACGCCTCCAGCAGCGGAGTCAGTGCCTGCGTCAGCGAGAACACGCGCTGCAGGTTCAGCGCCAGCAGCTTGCTCCAGGCGGCGTCCGGGAACGCGTCGTAGCTCTCGCCCCACGTCGCGCCGCTGTTGTTGACCAGCACGTGCAACCCGCCCGGCTCGCGCGCCGTCAGCTCGCGCGCCAGGCGCTGGCACTCCTCCAGCCGGGACAGGTCGGCGGGCAGCGCCACCGCCGCGGGCGCACCGTCCTCACGCGCGGCGGCGCCGGGCAGGGCGTTGAGCTCGGCGCAGGCGGCGGCGCAGGCTTGCGCGTCGCGCGACGAGATGTACACCCGTGCTTGGTTGCGCACGAAGGCTTCGGAGATCATGCGGCCAACGCCTTTGGCGCCGCCGGTGATGAGGACGACTTTGTCCTGGGGGAGTGTTAGTGAAGCTGGTGAGGGAAAGGGGTCAGGGGAGGGAGGTTACCTTCACGTTGAAGAGGGACTCGATATCCATGGCGGGAGGTGTTTTGGTCGACAATTGAATCCTTATTTGTATGATTGTGCTTTGATAGTTTGCATCGTGTCAGGTTGAGTCCCCCTCCTGTGGTCTGGTTCACTGCTCCGTGTAAGGTGGAACGGCTGTTGGCTGATAGAATCGCAGAACGGAATATGCAGCACGAGTACGTACACGCATTATAACCGAGCCGAGGCACCGCAACGTTAATCGGGGGTAACGACAGCCAGCGCGGGGTACCATTGGACATTCGAGGCACTTACAAGAGTGGATCAGCCCTTTTCGGTACTGTATTCACCACTTCCCTTCACAACGTCTTTGACCTGAGAGGTTGAGCATGGAGGCATGTCTGTTGCTGATATAGTGGTTCTAAGTGAGTGATGCGCGGCTTATTTGCGCTTCGTTCGTAGATGAGCAGAGATCGCCTTGTTTGCGCTGCCAGCAATAGTCGAGTGCGCAGTGGGTGGGACACAGAGGAAAAATGAACAATGAGCTGCCGCAACGCCGACGTGACATACGCGATCTATATCAACTTTGAATGGCGGAAAGCCGTGTATGGCAACACTGCGGCCAAGACTGCCCTTTGAGGACTCATCGGCGGGCTACCAGTATCGTCCCGATGCTGTATCGGTCATCACTCACATCCTGTCTGCTCCCACCCGGCGCCACAACCCTTTCTCACTCTTATGCTGCCTTCCTCAACGAGTTATAATGTTCCCCCAACCCATAACCATGCCGATAATACGCCAACCACAGCGTCTTCAACCCCTGCCCACCAACCTCTCCCTTCCCACCACCAGCAGTAGGCTTAACCACCTCGACCCTATCCCCACCTTGCACAACCCTGATCTCAACCCCATACGCATTTGCCAGGGCACTCAACTCCAACTCCCCACCCCACTCGGCCGTATCCCTTATTCTTGCCACATACCCATCCACCCCCTCCTCCAGAAACGGCTCATAATCCCCCCTGTGCTGCGCAATCCACTCCGCCGCCGCCTGCCGCACCTGCTTGTACGGCTGCACAGCCACCCGCGGCTTCAACCCCTTATCCTCCCCCTCTGACACTTGCATATCCAACCCTCCCTCCGCCGACGAAGACGAAGACAGCGGAATGCCCTGCTCCCCCAGCTGATCCGCCACCGCCGAGAAGAGACAGTGCCCGTCCGGCGCAATCGGGTGCTCGCGCAGGGCGTGGGCGGCAAACGCGCGCTGCATGGCGCTCTGCTCCTGCGCGCGCCGGTCGGGCATGGCGGCTGCCTCGGAGGCGGCGGCGTCGGCGGCGGCTTGGGCTTCTGCGGCGCGGCGGGCGAGGCGTTCTTTTTGGCGGTTGCGTTTCTGTTTGGGTTGTTGTTGTTGTTCAGGTTGTGGTTCTGAGGGGGAGAGGGTGGTGGATTCGAGCTGTGAGGCGAGGGTGTTCACGGCGGCGGCGGCGGGCGGTTGTTGTTGTGGTGATTGTGGTGGCGGCTTGTTTTGGGCTTGTTCTTGGTGTTGTTGATCGTTCTCACCGTCGCCATCGAGTTCGTCCACCTCGCCCCTCGCTAGTTGTCTCAATTCTGCCTCTTGCCGGTCCTTGAGCTGGCGCTCGAGCTCGGCGCACTCGTCGTTGACGAACTTCCGCGTCTTCTTGGTCGCGTTCTTCTTCTTGTTCGTGATGCGCCCCTGGAGCTCGCGCTGCTCCTTTCGGTGGCGCGACTGAATTTGTTCTAGGGACTCGTCCATGGTGGGCGAGTTGTGCTTGTTGACTGCCGTTGAGCGAGCAGTGGTGTTCCAGCATTCACTCGCCTGTGGAAGTTCAGGCGCAATGGTGGGGCAATGGCGGGGTAGCAAATGGCTGCTGCCCGCAAGGTTGAGGGTTAGGGGCTTTCAGTAGATTGACTTACACCTTCGTTCCTCACAATAGCCATGACAATGCGATTCTTCATGAGCTCTAACTTGGTCGCTCGACTCGTGTCGACTCAACAATCCATATTGACCTGCGAATACATCGATTGGATAAGCCCAAGCAGATAGACAGGTGACAACAACATAGTACCTGTGGCAGGCAAGACGTCCCGCAGACATCTCACGTAACCAACATGGCACGACCATGATTCGAACTCGTATGTCGCCCCTGAGGAGCAAACTGCGCATGTTGAGCAACTAGCTGGCCGACGAGATAATAAGTACATGTCAGCCCAAGCCGCCAGGAGCAGCACATGAATTCAAGAAGCAGAAAGCCAACTCAAGCTATACACACACAGCTAGCTGAGAGCCCGTTCTTACGAAGCACCTCCCAGCAACAGCAGCAGCAAAATGGTATCATTTACAAACAAACGGCCAATGTTAACAAGGCCCAGAATAACACATTGCAGAACACCTCTTTTCAAGACGATATCATGTTCCCCCTTTCCATCCAGCCATGAGGTAGTAGAGTGAGATGTGAAGAGAAAGACAAGGAATGCCCGCGGTAACCACCGTCCCCTTCCAGAAGGGAGATGTTGGAAGGGGATGATCTTGCCGTTGCGGTCCAGGTCCGCCCCGAATGACAAAAGAAACCATACTGGTGATGATGCCGGCTGTTTCGGCTGAGAATTAGCCAGCTGGATGTGTGGCATCAGAAGCCAAGTGTGACAAGACAGGTAGAGAAAGCGTCAGTCATGACTGAGGGCCGTGGCGCGTGCCAACCGAATGTTTCGTGTAGTAGGAGAAGAACCAAATGACTAAATGAGTCCAAAAACGGGGGGACGGCGACCCTTAGAAGCCCTTGAACGGGTCATCCTTCAGGTACCACTCGTCCAAGTCGTCCGTGGCGCGGGTGCTCTTGCTCTGGTAGCTGTCGCGCTGGCGGCTGCGGCTGGCTCGGCGGCGACGCTCCTTGCTGCGGCGACGGTTCGCGCGGCGGAAGTCATCGTGCTGCGGCTGTTGTCGCTGTTGATGGTGGTGGTTGTCGTAGGCCGTCTCGTCGAACTGGTTGCTGAACGACAACGGGCTAATGAACGCCTCCATACGGACCGTGCCGATAGCGTCAAAGAAGTTGTTCATGGCGGGCCCGCTGGGCCGGCTGGACGCCTCTGATGTGCGCACCGATCCCGTGGGCCACGTCATGCCACTCGACCCCGTTACGGCACTGGCGCCCGTGTTGCTGTAGATGTCGGACGAGCCCGCCGTCATGATGCTGTTGCCAGCCGTGCTGTTCGTCGACGCGTGGTACCCACCGCTCCCGGCGGGGCCCGAGAAGCCGCGGAACGAGAGCGGAGGCGGGACATGACCGCCCGTGTTGCTGCGCTTGCGCCCATGCAAGGGCATCTGACTCGTTCGGTCGGAGAAGCGAGGGATCGCAGGCGGCTCGGCTGCGTCTCGCGACATGTCGCGGGCGTGCGTGGGGAGAGTGTAGGCCTCGGGCACTGGAGGGGGTCGGTAGGCTGGGATCGCCGGCGGCGCGCTGTCCAGCTGCGATTCCGCCGTCACCGGGTCTGACTTAATAACGGCCGTCTTCGCCTTGGTGAGGCGGATTGAGTCGCGAATCGGCCTCCGCTTGGGCTTGGGCAGCTCATACTGCTCAACCAACGGCTTTGATTGCGGCACCACGAGGGTGTCGGGTATGGCTTGGTTCGAGTGAGCCAAGAATGACAACGATGTCAACCAGATGTAATGGCGCTCGGCGTTGGCGGCTGTGAACTTCAGCGCCCGCTCCGGCGTCAGGATCAGAATCGACCTGTTGAACACCTGGGTCGCGCCCTTCGGAGGCGGGTTATCGTCCTTGACGTCAAGGACCGATTGGATGGTCACTGAGAGAAGTCAGTGCCTATAGTTGGCTAGCGTGAGAGATACAAGTAAACACTTACGCTTGCGGCCAGCCTTGCCCAACAGCGCGCTCCCCGAAGCCGGCTGCTTGCTGCTCCAGAGGATAGCGCGCTCGTACGGCGCAAGCCAGACCCACCTCTTATGGCGGTCGTTGCTATTGTCATCACCACCCTTGGTGTCTGAGACGCCGAACGACTTGCGCCTGCGCACGTACTTGAACATCCATTCGCCGACCATGGTCTGCGCAATCGCGTCAACCACGGTAGGCGGCTGGTTCGACGCGCCCTGCGACCCCGCGCCCGTCTCGGCCGTGTTCGCTGTGGTCGTAGACGGTTGTGACCGATGCGTCCTGTACCTGTATCCATCCCGCGTCCGCGACGCCACGCTGTCGTTACTCGGCAGCGGGGGCAGGCCCGGGCTCTCGGGCGCCTCCGTAGAGGGCGAGAAGGCAGGGGGGGAGCGACTGCCGCGTCGCCGATACCTCTCATTTCGAGGAAGCGCAGCCGCCGAGCGCACCTTGCGGATGCTGTTGGCGCGGTAATGGCTTCGGCCGGACCCGCGCCGGGGCCAGGCACCGAGGCCTCCGCTAGGGCTCGTGCGCCCATCGCTTGGGGCACTGCCGCTGACTGGCGGTTTCCTTGAGCTTGCCCGCGTGGGAATAGGAAATGGAGGCTCGGCCAGGTCCGGCAAGCCGGGGCTGCCGGCCCTCTGGTGCGAGGCGATACCGCTTTGAATCAAGGCCGACCTGCGCATGACGCTCGACTTGGTACCGAATAGAAGAGGTCGCCCGCCGCGTCTTGATCCGCGCCTGCCAAAGCCAGCATCCCGCATCTCGCGCATTTGGTACGCTGATGACTCGGCGCCCTCAGGACTCTCCACACCGCGGGGGAAGAAACGGCTGCTGCCGTTGGGAGAGAAAGTGTTCTCGGACGAGGTCACGGTCCCCACGGAGTTGCGCTTTCCTCCTCGACTCGAGATACTCTTAGGCTTCGGGGCGGAGAGCGCGGTGCGATACTCCGAGTCGCTCAGATCTGCATCCACAAACTCATCGGCCTCGTCAGTCGTGTTTCCGTCGAAACCAGCAAATAAACTGCTGACCCGTGGCGGCCGTCTCATCGGGGCTCTCTGACTGGATAGCGGGCCGTCGTCATTGTTCCCAGGATAGGAGTCGTGGGTTTCTTCCTCCAAAATCGAGGACGAAACAAGTGGTGGCGATGACGGGATTTCAGGGTAGCTCCGCTTGCTGGTCAGTCGCCGGGGGTTCCGCGGTGGTAGGTTTCCGGGGATTGGCGTGAATTGACGGGTATCCGAGGGGGTCATCTCTGCGGCACCTGCAGCAGGCGACGAGGGTCTTGAGGTAATCGCCGACGGGTGTAGATGAGGAGGCAGCTTGTCTAACCTCCTGTCTACCCGAATCTCCTCCGTCTGCATGGACGAGTCCGTGGTCGACACGCTGCTCAACAGGTTCACTTGGCATCCAAAATCCTTGCACAGTTGTGGCAGGCGTGGCTCGCGAGGCGTGGTCGGACGGCTCGTTGGGGGAATGATGCTTATGCTGGGAATCGGCATCGTGAGCCCAAGGAAGGGTGGCTGGAGTGAAGGCGGCGAATCATCAGTCTGCGTAGACGCGGAAACCATGGTGGGGACCCTGTTCTTTGGAGTTGGTGGTGCCTCTTGGAAGGGGGTCTTGGGCGTCCTCGGCGGGCTAAGCGGCCCTTCCGCAGTTTGTGACGAGCCATTGACCATCAGGTTGTGAAAGTCTGGCGTCTTGATCGCAAGCGGCTGGCCTACGTGCACCCGCTTCCTCCTCTGGTTCGCCTCAATCTCGTGTTCTGCTCGCGGAGGGCTGTCGACATCGTACAGCCTCTCGAATCTCTGCAAAAACGGCGATGGCTCGGGGGTCGAGGGCTTGACGGGAACCGCTTTCGGCGACGGGGGCGGCGAATACTGAATTCCGGTGTCGACATAGCTGGGCCTCGAGTCGGACGGAGGCAGCTCGTCGTCCTCCTTGATAACGCCATCCTCGAGCCTCTCCAACGCAGCGGGGTTGAAGGCCATCTTGCCGCGGGCCACGCTGCCTGGTCTCACCAAACTTTCGTTGCTCCGGTGCCTGCGATGTGTTCTGAACGGAGCGCTCTCGCGGCTGAAGTTCCGCCCGTGCCCCTTCGAGAGGACACTTTCCCGGCCGCCGTAGTCGCTCTCCTCGTCGTAGCCGCCGTCGAGGCCCAACTCGTCAGCCAGCGAGTTCCCGTTCGCCTTGAGAATGCTATGCGCAACCGAAAACCGAATGCTGTTGGTGATGCTCATAGTCCTAACACTGGCCGCGTCGTTATCCTTGCCACTCTCCTCCGCGTCGCTCTCCGCGCTGTGAGCGGGTCCATGTGGCCCACTGGCCTGCGCAGCCTGGAACGCTGCTACCTCGTCAAGAACCACCTTTAACCTGATCTCGGCGACGTGAACTCTCCGCTCATACTTTCGCTTCTCCTCCTCCCACTCGTCTTTTTCTCTCGCCCACTGTTGGTGCACTCGTTCCGAATCCTCCTCTTGCGTCCTCAGCTTCTTCTGCGTCGCCTCGAGTCTTTTCCTAGTCTCGGAAGCCGACTCAATGGCGTCATCGCGCTCTCGAGCAAGTTCGCCCAATGCGGAGGACGTCCCGCCTTCCAGCAAGGACAGTTGCCGCTTCAGAGAGCGGCTTTCCTTCGTCGTGGACGCAACCGTGGCCTGCAGAGATTCGGATTCTTCGCGGATGGTGTGCAGCGACAACTCGAGGCTGTCGATCAGCTTCAGCTTCTCCTCCTGATCTCGCCTCAACGCCAAAATTTCGGAGACCAAGCTCGCGTGGAGGGTCGGTGTAAACCGGCGCGGGTCCAGAATGCTGATATTCTCGTCGGTGCTGATGTCTCGGGAGGACCTCTTGGAACCCCGCTCACTCTTGTCTCCATGGAGTGGCGGAGGCGAGCGGCTCTTGCCTTTCTTTCCAGGGGGTGTAATAGATCTTCCTGACTTTCGCGAGCTGCGCGACACTGTGCGCGAGAGAGCTCGGTAGGGCGAGTCCACGGGGGTCGGCAATGACGCCGCCGGTCCGGTCGATTCATCTTCCGTCTCCCACACAGCCATTTTGACTGCAGATTCGGGTGTTCGAGGGCTGACAGGAACCGCCGTCTCTCGGATGGCTTAGCGCACGCAACTCAGCTCATTTCTACCGATCAAGTTCGGAATGCGTTTGAATGACGGATGCGTGTAAGTGATATGGCGGCGGTACCAAGCCGTCGAGGCAAACTGCGATAATCCCTGTGCGCTCTGGATCAAGCTTATCGAACGCTGTTTCAAGCTGAAGCAAGGCAAGCTCCAAACATGAATGACCCAAGCTCGGGAGGTTCAGCCGAATGTGTGCACGCCCGAAACAGCTCGCGTCCCACACAGCTGCATGCACGAGCAATGAAATCTCATAGGCGCCCAAAGTTGGCCGGACTGCACGTCGTCAAATTCGAGCGTCGTGGGCGTCTGGCCGTTTCCCAGAAGCAACACCCATCGGTTGGCGTAGTCAGAGGTCAAACCTGGCGTCAATTGGTCAATCAGCAACAATGCTACCCCGGGTTTTCTAATCGACGGTTGATGGCTATAGCATGTGTGTTAAGAAACGGAAACCCCTGAGCTAAGCACCACGGTTGGCAAGCTGATGTCGTGGGGCAAAAAGCAAAAACCTGGGTTCCACAACGGTCGAGACGGACTTACCAGTCGCAGGAATCTGATGAACCGTCTTGAGGTGCTGGTGGTTTGGCAGCGGATGGGCGTGTAGTTTGATCGAGGATGAAACCGTGCCGTCCGGAGTCCTATTCTGGCGTTCTCCGAGCGTTCCTGGATCTCCACGACGGTGGAGTTGGCGGATGAGCAATCAGATGAACAGGCGGTCCGTGATGGTGTGCGGTGGCAAAATGTCCAGTTCCAGGACTAGGCACGTTGAAGCTGTCATGATCCACGGTCTCGGTCAGCGCAACGCTTGGCGGGATGCCACCGCGTGGATAATGGAAGCCGAGCAGCCAGAGTCGACAGCCGCTGGCGCACACCTGGCCTTGGACTGTACGCACAAGATAGCAGGCGAAGTGCCGCGAGAAGAAGATGAACCCCTGTTGACGGCCCTCGGGGACGGCGTGAGGTAAAGAATGGAGACGATATTTCCGGGTAACTATCGAGTGGGGGGCGAGAAAGAATGCACCAAAAAAAGAGAGCGCGTTTCTGTCGTCGCCGCACCCGACCGCTAGAAAGAGAGGGGAAATGTTCGTGAAAGAGACGTCGCCGAATTGAGGCGGGTGCTCTCCGTACGCAAAACAGCAACACCCGAAGACTCGAGATCAAGAAAGGGGTGGAAGGGAACAATGGCTCGAGATTGTAGGTATGGCCGCCGATACGGAGGAAGAGCACCTCCCAGCGCGTGTCCCCAGAAGGTTTGGCAATTGATCTGGGCGGCCCTGGGTCTCTTGTATGAGTGCTCCACTTTTCGACACCGGCGACATCAGCAAGTGCAGAAGCGTCGCAGCAAGTGGAGCAGCCGAGCATGGGATGAGACCCTGCCGAAGACTCGCAGAACGAGCAGGGGCAGGTGCAGTTCAGAGAGCAAGGAGCAGGCAGCGAGCTGGGAGGGGCAGGCACGACAACGACGGCTCGAGGACGGGTAGCTCCTTCTCCCACCTCACGCGAGGCTCCACACAGAGCACAAATCGGGACGCGAAGTTGAGCGCTGCACAAGAGAGAAGGAGCTGCCGCACAGGCCAATGGCTCACTGACTGTGTACTGGGGACTTGCCGGACTCCCGCCCCTCCATCGTCCATCCAACCCCTCAGCCGATTTGTGGTTGTGTGAACAACGCCAGGCAAGACGCTGCTGCAGATTGGTTACACAGTCTGTGCGGGAGCGGGAGTTTATCTTCTGCCCCTAATTGCTTTAAGTTTGTATGTTTCTCATGTTCGACCTCCTTTCACCACCACCTCGACGGGCAACACTCTGGAGACGCGGGGTTTCTTTGGACAGACAAGAAGCAGGGAGAGATGCTTGTCGTCGGCGGGCGACGCAGATTGCGCAGTCTACGAGCAATTTGGGCTGAGCGACGAACGACATGGAAGCGCATCCATCCCCTGGCCATGGAAGTTTGCGATCCCCCAGCACCCCGTCATTGGTCCACCTCCTCGACCGGAAGATCCCCCGAGGAAGAACTTCCACGGGTCTTTCTCCCACGACGCGATCCCGTCACCACGGCTCTGGCACGGGCAAACATCCCATTTGGGCGCGCGCATCCGTCGGGCAAATCCGAAGATCGCATCTGCAGCTCGCCCGCCACGAGTCTCTCGATGCAGTACTTACCCAAGACTCCGCAGGGCCTTTCCCTTCGTCCCCGGGGTCCTGGCACTGCCGAGTCGCAGAGGACAGGAAAACACGTGCAACTCAAATCTGCAAGCACCCGAGAGACGCCGACGAGGCCGGCTAGAAGGGCCGTTACCGAAGCACAAGCATCCAACGTTCACCCGCGTGGACGGCAGCCGAAAAGGGGAAGCGGCCGGGAGGCCCGTCCACGGTTGCTAGCCCGTTTCGGGACAGACCTGTGTGACGGGCCGCGAGGCAGCGAATGGGATGCGAAGCCAGCGTGAGGCTAATTTCCCGATGTGATAGGATGTTGACGATCGCCCGGACCCTAGGGTCGAAGAGTGGACCACGGCGGGGGTGGGTGCCATTGGAAGCCGCTGCCCCCACCAACGGGATGCGCCCTCTTTTCCCAGCTGACGACCTCGAGTCCAGGCTCCCAGGCTGCTCTGCGGTGTCTTGAGGGGGGTCCAATCCCGAGAACGGAGGTGCCCCGAGATGAGATGAGACGAGATGACGAGATGACGGTGAACCCAGCACGTTCGCCTTTGACACGGAACCGAGGCGCAACAACAGGAAAGGTACCTTCACATGGTTATCAACGATACGATGGCGTCGAGAGCGTGGCGGACTCCTTAATGAAACCGCCCCACCCGTGCCTCACCATCGGAACTGGCAAGCTCTCTTGGCTGCTGCTTGGGTCCCAGCAGGTTGATAGCCAAACCAGGGACAGCTTGGCGGTTGGCACAGACATCTCGGCTCTGCGCCCACCGTATCGACCGAGTTGTCGGTTGCAGAGTCATCAGCCAACTAACGAACGGAGAACGGAGTACACAGTACATACTGCGTACTACAGTACGGAGGTAGTACACCTCGCTACGAGAAGCTCAAGCGCGTCGACGACATGAAGGAATCGCCAGCCCACAATGCGCCGGGAGCCCAGCCCCAACCGTACTATGGCATATTCCGTGCCTGCTTGCACGTATCGTAGTACACTAGTGTACTGTCTCGTTACACCACCATTCGGAGCGACATGTGAAATGGCGCACAATCAACAACCATTGTGCCGCCGCCGCGCTGACAACGGTCTTTGCGGCTTGGCTGGCGAGGAACTCGCGGGGGTCGACGCGGGAGCCGCGACGGCAGACATCTGCAGTGCGACTTGCCATGTCTCGGGGTTGGAGAGCTGCGGTGCCTCTTCCGGGGTCACAAGTCCCACAGCTATTCTTGTCTCCGATCATCTCGCAGGCTCCATCCAACCCATGCCTCAACCCCAGATGCTGTTGATCCCCGTAGGCTCCTCGGGGTTGTAACGTCAGGTAAGACAAATCCGAGGCTTGTTCACCATTTCACACGGCCTGTTGCCGAATCTGGCCTGCTTGTTGATCTGATGGTAATCCCATCATCCCAACACTCCCAAGAGCCTGGAGGGGCACGTCGGTTCGGCCGCTGTCAACAGTCCGGCTCCAGTCTGGCCAGTCCGCACTAAGGGCTAGCACATAGATCCAGAACTGGCCTAGTGGAACGGCCGATCTCAAAGAAAGCAAAGCTCAGGACAGCGAAAAGAAAAAGAAACGAAACGTTCCTGCACCCCGCCCCATCCAGGAACCCCAACCGCAAACCGAGGAACTAGCGCCTGCGGCGTTGGTGGCGCCCGCGCCGCGCCTCACACGAGCGAAGCACGCGTCTTCCAGCTTCTCATTGCCGCGGCCCACCTCCCAGCCGGCCTCCTGCAATGCCGGGAACTTCCATCACCATCCAAACGGCTGGCTGAGAAGAGGAGGAGACGCGACGCCCTCGTCCGCCACCGGCCACATTCGCAGACCCTGGAGCTAAACAGAAGGCCAATGACGCTGCTTGTTTCCATACTTGTTGGAGTTGACTCGACCAACATGTCCCGAGCCTGTCCTTTAGAAGCCTGGCGCCTTCGTTCCATTGCGATTCCTTCCGGTCTTCTGGTTGTTGGTCAGTTGGAGTGAATGTGCAGTTGATGACGCCTCCCCGGTCGACTCGGCTGGACAAGCCAGTTGGCGATACGACATCAAATCACATTCATCAGCCCAGGGCCCATGTACCCTTGCGCGACTTTTCCGAGTCCATCGGCGTCATTGGCAAAATGTGAATGCCTCGAAGCGAGATGGCGCGCGTCCGCATACATACACAGTAACAACATATGTCAGTGTAAGCCGGGTGCGCACGGTCCGGATAGGGGACCCCGGCACGCACGCTGCAAGTGCGCGGGCCAGCACACATGCACGATAAATGGCCGGCACGCGGGACAGATATTGGGCCGTGCCTCTGTCGTGCATGGAAATCCGGGGTCTGAAACTCGCTATTGCAATGTGATGAGTTTAAATTCAGCACCTGAATGGTGCGAGGCTTCGTGTTGCGGGTTTTTTTGTTGGCGATCTCCCGTGTTCTTTCGGCTGCCGTTGGCGCGTTGGAGTGTTGTCTCGGTTTTGTTAGTTCGGCAAAAGTCGCAGAGAGAGCCGGTGTGCGGAATAGAATGATGTCCTCTCGGCTCTCTGTGTTCGCAGGTTTGGTCACTTTAGTTCAATACCACGGGGATGATGGTTTGCCGCAGCCAGGTTGAACCGGAGTCGGCTGTTCGTCCAACCGTCTCGGGTGTCAAGACATCATCATACTTGACCTTGAGCCACGACTGAGGACCAATGAAGAATGGTGCAGAGTGAAGCGCGACCCAACCGGGACGGCCATTGTACCGAGCTACATCACGGCAGTGTAATATCCAACATTGCTTCGCTTCTAAGCTTCTGGGCTTCCCAATAGCCAGGCTCAACAATTGCTCGTGCCCAAATGTTCCAGTGAGACTACAGAACGGCAGTTCTCCGGGCTCGTTGAGTCAGCATCTTATAGCCCACGCCATCTTCGCCTCATACCTCTTGAGACTCCTTCTCCCCTGACGGAAGCCATGATGGGGACTCTTCTACCGAGACGGGGTACTTATCCAGGGATTCGTACCATTGAGCAATGGAGCCGATCTGCGAAGGTGCGTTAGTGGAACGACTCGTACGGAAGCCGGACGCTCTGTGCTCGGGTGACTTACCAAGAAGGCCCATGAACCAATGAATGTTGACAAGGCCGATGCGTACTCGAGAGCATCGGAGTTCTGTGAACCGAAACCAACAGCTGGACAGATGGTAAAGCCGAGACCCCCGATGGTATTCCAGAAACCGATATGCCATCCCAGCCTGTTCAGAGCGGGCTTGTACCTGTTTGTCCGTCAGTTTGAGGACTGACGTACGGGTACTTGTGTGTGGCACTTAAGTGAAGGATGAAACGCACCATTCATCTTGAACTTCCACCATAAACATGATGCCGGATATGATGAAACCACTGCCGCCAATAACCTGAGGAGCCCAGTAGGCGCCGGTCATGGCGGGCTCAGACAGCGAGTTGTAGATGGCCGGCAGGGCAGTGAAACCCGAGATCCAGAAGATGCTGGCCCCAAACAGCTG
This sequence comes from Chaetomiaceae sp. R4402, assembly GCA_023628555.1. NCBI lineage: Eukaryota > Fungi > Ascomycota > Sordariomycetes > Sordariales > Chaetomiaceae > Chaetomiaceae sp. R4402. The sequence goes on along the minus strand of JAMAKO010000042.1, from coordinate 210,619 downwards.
GACGAGACAAGCCAGGAAGCCGAGTTCCCTGATGTAGTGCGTCGTGAACTCCTGCCAGGTCGGCCACCATGACCTACGAACCTGTCAGTGCCTGTCGTTCGAAAATTGAGCTTGGGAGACATACCATCGCCGTTCTTTATCCAGCCGGGCTTTTCCTTTGTCATTCGCGTGCTCCTCCAACCCGCCGGGCTTGGCCACACCGTCGACTGCCGTCGCCGCCACGGCGGCCACGGCACTGTCCTTCAGCAAGGACCCCCGGTTTCGGTGATCATGGCGGCAGCCTTCATGCTTCGGACGCAGACGCAGGCCATGGTCTTCCAGTTCTTCCTCAAGAGCCCAGCCAAAGCAGTCAGACTCTGCAGCCATTTTGACCGAGTCAGCCTCAAGTCAGTCTACCAGTCAATCTCTGATCCATTTCTAGCCCCTCCCGACCCTTTCTTCTCCGAGGGCCTCACTTGATTAAGCGTCCACAAAGACCCGGGAAAACAAAGGGAACCAGATACTCACGCTCAGCATTGATAGCCTCAACCATCATCAGCAGCGACCCAATCTCGAACACGGTGGCGCCAACAAAAGCCAAAACGCCCGCGTCCACGTCCACCTCGCCGGGGAACTCGCTGGCGGGGACCACGAGCGGCAGCCAGACGAAGCAGCCGTTGATGCACCACACGACAGAGCCTGAACAACTCCCATATTTTCAGCAAGCAACAGCTACCAGCAGGGCGCAGCACGACTGGGAAAAGGGGGCGAACATACCGATCACGAACGCGACGGCAACAAGGTAGTTCACGTCCCACACGGGGAAGCGCGTGACCAGCCGGATCGTCTTCCGAAGCTGCTGGCTGCCCTGCCCTACTGGTGAAGCGGTCGATGACTGCGGGTGCGGGACGATGACGGCGCGGCGGCGGCCCTTCCTGTTGTCGCGGCTGCGCCAGACGTGGAAGACCTGGTGTTGTTGCCCATCCTGGTCCTGGCGGGTGGGGGCGCCATTGTTGTTCTCGTTGTCGTCGGGTTTGCCTGTCGTCGGTTGACTTTGCTGTTGCTGCTCAGAGTTGATGCTGACCGGGTGCAGGCGGGTGGTGGGATGGAGGAAGCGCAACGGCCCGGAGGTGTGGATGGCGTCGGAGTCGGGGCTGGTGTGTGGATGCGGTGCCTGGCCAGCCATGACGGGCCGGGCCGACAGTGGAGTACAAGTCCCCGAACTGCTGTATAAGACCGAATGGAAAGCTCCCTCGAGCCAAGGTCCCAACCTTATTCTGCTGCATGTGTCAGTTGCGGTTGGAAAGTTCGGATGATCCGTCTAAGTCCAGGGATCGTCGGACGTGCAGCACTTACATGAAGATCGGAAACAAAATAAGTTTATTTGCTTGCTTTTCCCATTCCAGGGTGCCCGGTCTCTCTTGAAAAAATCTTGCCAACATACATGAGGTAGACGCAAGCAAATCTAGCCTGATTTGTTTCTTGAACTTGTCGTGAGGGCAGTCACTTTTCTGTTATGGTCCTTAGGTAATCGAGGTACTGTAGTTAACGTAGCACCAGCCGGCGTATGACGTCAGCTGGGCCTTGTTGCAAGGCAGGTAGGCTCTGAATCGAGTCGCCTCCGTATTTGTACACAGTATACCTGCCGACGCGGCGAGTCTGCTACACCATACTACACTACAGTAGCCAGCGAAATCGCCTTCCGCCACAGAGATGTCGCTTCAAACTCAGCGACCGGTCTATGAGCCACTTTTGACGACATGGATCCTTGTCATGTGAGCCCCGCTTGTACCTCGCTGGAACGGTACATGCGATGTGGGCCAAAACTTGGCCATCTTGCTCATCGCCCCGATATTGCCATTTGCCCTTAAACTCATCTACCGTTTAAGTTCAAACATTCTTACCCAGCAGTCACCGTAGAGCTCCTGGACCGAGGACCTACTCGCATGTATTCAAACTCAACATCCGCAAGTCACGGAGTTGCAGGTGGTGTAGAGGAGGTGAACAGAGGGTCGCTGCGCACAGGCAGCTAATCAGCAGTCAATTGAGGGTAACAGGGGGATTATGTCGTCTCAGTGTCTTGCAAACCAAAGCTCTTGAATTGTGACGAGCACCCCTGGCTCCAATTCCAATACCTGGGACCTAGTTCAACCGATTATCCGGGGCCGCCGCCTTGCCAATTTATAACAAGACCCTTATAAGCAATAATACAAAGAGTCTATGCTATGTACTTGGGCCTTTACTATATACCGAAACGACTTGTAGTTTTGGGGAAACATCTCGAAAGTGCTAGAACTTAGCATAAGAAGCAATAAATTAACCGGTTCTCACACACCCTTCTTGTACAGTAGCACGCTATAAAAAGAAAAATAGAGAGAAAAAAAAAGGAGTTAGGAATAGAACCAGGACGTTGAAAGGAAGAAGCGCACCACTACTGAATCGGACTGCTGTCTATAAACTTGAAGATCAAGATGCGGCCTGAAGAACAGCCGATTGCCACAGTCGTTCCAGATATAACAGAAGATGATGGCCGATACTCAGACGGCAGCCACAGCAGGTTTTCTCCTTCATAGGTAATCCAGGTACGGCTGCTGCTCAAGCCATATCCAACAGCGATCGGTGATGAACAATCAGCAGAAGCAAAGCCTAGAACTGTAGAAATTGTCGGAGTTCGAATGTCGAATGTGCCAAGATTAGTATGCAAAAGGTTCGAGTCAGATTTGTGAAAATGGAGATCAACGACTTGACCAATTTCGAACGTCGACAGGCACTGGCCGGTCGCCGGTTCCCAGATCTTGACGGTTTTTCCGTATGGCGCCGACGCCAGCCGCGCCGCATTGGGTGACCAGACCATAGAGCTGATCCAGGCGCCATGGCCCTCGAGCGTCGCTACGCACTGGCCGGTCGCCGGATCCCAGATCTTGGCGGTGTTGTCGTATGACGCCGACGCCAGCCGCGCCGCGTCGGGCGACCAGGCCACGGAGACAACCGAGTCGCGATGGCCCTCGAGCGTCGACACGCACTGGCCGGTCGCCGAATCCCAGATCTTGACGCTGTCGTAGGGCACCGACGTCAGCCGCGCCGCGTCGGGCGACCAGGCCACGGACTTGACCGAGCCGCGATGGCCCTCGAGCGTCGACACGCACTGGCCGGTCGCCGGATCCCAGATCTTAACGGTGTCGTAGGACGCCGACGCCAGCCGCGCCGCGTCGGGCGACCAGGCCACGGAGACGACCGAGCCGCGATGGTCCTCAGGAGTCGACACGCACTGGTCGGTCGCCGAATCCCAGATCTTGACGGTGTTGTCGTATGACGCCGACGCCAGCCGCGCCACGTCGGGCGACCAGGCCACGGAGACAACCGAGTCGCGATGGCCCTCGAGCGTCGCCACGCACTGGCCGGTCGCCGGATCCCAGATCTTAAGCGTTTTGTCACTTGACGCCGACGCCAGCCACGCCGCATCGGCCGACCAGGCCACGGAGAAGACCGAGCCGCGATGGCCCTCGAGCGTCGCCACACACTGGCCGGTCGCCGGATCCCAGATCTTAACCGTTGAGTCGAATAACGCCGACGCCAGCCGCGCCGCATCGGGCGACCAGGCCACGGACCCGATCCAGCCGAGATGGTCCTCAGGAGTCGACACGCACTGACCGGTCGCCGGTTCCCAGATCTTAACCGTTTTGTCGTCTGACGCCGACGCCAGCCACGCCGCGTCGGGCGACCAGGCCACGGACCAGACCGACCCGCTATGGCCCTCGAGCGTCGCCACGCACTGGCCGGTCGCCAGATCCCAGATCTTAAGCGTTTTGTCGACTGACGCCGACGCCAGCCGCGCCGGGCCGGGCGACCAGGCCACGGACTTGACCCCTTTGCAATGGCCCTCGAGCGTCGCCACGCACTGGCCGGTCGCCGGATCCCAGATCTTGACGGTGTTGTCGTCTGACGCCGACGCCAGCCGCGCCGCGTCGGGCGACCAGGCCACAGAGTGGACCCTGCTGCAATGGCCCTCGAGCGTCGACACACACTGGCCGGTCGCCGGATCCCAGATCTTAACGGTGTTGTCATCTGACGCCGACGCCAGCCGCGTCGCGTCGGGCGACCAGGCCACGAACCCGACCGACCCGCTATGGCCCTCGAGCGTTTGTAGGCATGTGCTCCAATCGTCTGCCAACGCCGGTTTTCGGATGATCTATCTAGGCTGCTCTTTTTCGAACTGAATCCTCGTCATACTACGGGCCGGGCTAAATACAAGTGCGGAAGCATACACCTGAAGAGGGGCATTCTCGATTGCCTACTTGTAGTATAGGATGAACCAACATACATCGCGAACTCGGTCGATGACATATGATATCTGTTTTTCTGCCTAACAGAATATTAGCCTAGCTCCTACACCTATCGTGAAAGCTAACCTCAAATAAACGCTCAAGGCCTAGCATTGAAGCTACTCCTTCTAACATGCTCTTTTAAAGGCTAAGAGCCTCGAGCTAGTGGAGATACTTCTCGCGCAGAAATATATCGATCGATCCGCTATCCTAGAGGTCCTTATTTGCGTTCTTCTTGGGATTATAGTCACGTAGATGGTTAATCCAGTATACGCACGAATACCATACCGCGGCTAGCGAATCTAGATCGGGTGATCTAACTTTGTCGATGGAAAATCCAGGAGCGCCAAGGTTGTAGATGTCGCGTCGCAATGTTTCTTATATTACTCGGAGCGACCGCGAAAAGATTATATAGTGCATGTCTTCCATCCCAGAAGGGAGGATCTCATTTCGTGCCTGTTTAAGCAGAAAGTCCTTGGCGGACTGATAGACGAAGGAGACCGTGCGTTCGCGGAGTGTCAGAAAAGAACCGCAAAGCCCTACAATCTCTGCTAGAGCCTCGTAATTGCTAGAGAGATCGTCAGGCGTATCGACAAGGGCCGTTAGTTCATCTAGTGTGATAGGCCGGTATATAGCCGAGACGACGGCGAGTATGCCTTTGCAAAGCGCCGCATCTTTAGAGTTGCAGATCTAGTCCATCATCCGTCTATAGAGTGCATCGAGCCTAGGCGGAAACACCGCCAACTTCTTTTGAGCCCTCCATCCTGGGGTAGTGGCGAGTTCCTAGCAGACCAAGGCTACCCAGAGGAAGGTGCCGTGTGTATTCGCGGACAAGTAGCGCTCGACAGCGTCCCGCGTATTATTGCTATATTTATTTCGCTTCGCCAACATCTCCACCTTAAACTGGACGTATATTGTGACAGCTATAGAGACGGACGCTTCATTCAGCTTAAAAGAGAGCCTAACTTTTAGTGTCGCGGTATCAAGATCCTTCTCGATGCTCGGCCGGTTGCGGCTGGATACGATCCATTTGACACCCGGGTATACTAACGACGTCCGGACGACAAGGTCAAGCAGCAGGTCCAAGCCTCCAATACACTCGTTGAGTGCGTCGATGATCAGGTAGGTGCGAGGTAGGCTTGCTTCCTCTAGAATGCCGGTAAAGATCTCCAACAAAGCTACCCATGCATTTACGTCCCTGAAGAGTGGGTTCCCTGCTACATCGTACTTCTTCTATACGTGCGAGATAAGCGATGGCTGTTGGTCTACAAGAAGGTAGATCAGGCCGCGTAAGACAGCCGTCGCGTTGTTAATACTCGCGTCGGTGGCCTGGCAGAAGAAGAATGAGAGAAGACTGAAGTTATAGGTGGACTTCAACTCGTTGATGAGACCATATAGCAGCATAGTCTTGCCTTTGCCGGGATCGCCCTTGATCCAGAGCAGCCGGCTCTATTCGTCGTCGCGCCATCGTTGGAAATCGTCGTTCTCGAGCACCCAGCGATACAAGTCTACTTGCAAACCACCCTTGGTCTGCTCGATACGCGTCTTGTCTTGTCGCGGATCGGTCGTACGCAGATCATCTAGGTATTTACGGTTTCTCTCCAAGTCTAATTAGGCCTTAGCCTTAGCAAAGAGATTCAGCACAGCAAGATAATGAAAAGAACCTACCAGTGTTACGGGCAGCAGAGCGACGTTTGTCGGCTGGCGTATATCGTTCTAGCATTGCTTTCGCTACAGCTGCAGCAGTCGCTGCTGCAAATGGCTGCCAGATCTTGCTTTTATGACTATCGGCGTAGTCACAGATCCCCTTGACAACAATGCAAGGAAGCTCGTCCCAGACGCCTGCACCTTCCATCTCAAAGGCAATGACCTAGTGTTCTTTGGCAATCTGGTCACGATGTTCGCTCGATTTCATCACTGCATCTCCGGAGGCAATACAACCCACGAAAATTTCAGGGGCCTGCGCCGCCTCCAGCTTCATATTTCCCTTCCTTTCCAAGCGCTTCCGAGGCATCAGTTGACCCTCCTCACAACCAAGCTCTGCACAAGACGCCTGGGCGGCGTCAGCACAGTAGTTCTGGATCTTCCCGTTACAGATGGCGCACGACCGTAGTCTCCGATATTCGTGTCGATACGCCAACGCGAACAACTTGTCTTCAGAGAACCCAGGATAGCGATAGTTGCATTGACGCTGCTTGCGGATGGCGGTCTCCTGCAGACATATAAGGTGCCTGGCAGCGCTTTTCCGGAGGCGTTCTTTTCCTAACTCGGATCCAACGGTGGCGATGAGGCTGCGGATGTCTTTGTTGGGTCTGCCGAGGCTGTCGTCGGACGTGTCCTTCAGGATAAGCTTGTCGTGATACTGTCTGCCAAAGTCGTACTGGAGAACTATCTTGCCAATAACCACATCGCCTAGCAGCAGTTCGTTCGTGCCCACGGTGGGTGCGCCACCACAAATTCCAACGAGAAGGGTAACCTTTAGGTTTGGATAGCTTGAGCGAAAACTTGCTGCTGCCCCAGCAGCCGCAGCTTTGCCCATATTGGGGAGTAGCGCGAGCACGACGTTATGTTTCCCAATCCGGCCTGTCGTGTAATGGTTTGTATCCCCGTCTGCGCGCCCATACTGATCGCCATCGTCGTCCCAGAATTCGTCGAAGAGCAGAGAAACGGCGTCGTACTCGAGGGGCAAGGCGCACACGATTGCGGTCTGGAAGTCTTCGCGACAAGACGGTTGTTCGTGGATAACCGTAGGAGCAGTGGTCGAAGGGAGACGAAGTGGTGTGAAGGCCAGTGCTGAAGCGTTTCCTTTCCCATCCATCGTGTTAGCTCTATTCAAGGTCAATCCATTCGTGGTGGGGCTATGGAGAGCGGGACTGTGGGGCAGCCACCTGGAACTTTCTGGGTCTCTGCTGAGTCTTTCGAGCTATGAAGACGGAAACGCTTCCGCGGCCGCTCGGATAATAGATCTTCAGGCATTTTGCCTATGAGCTGTGGCGATGGATATGGCTGCATAAACAACAAGGAACGATTATGCGCAGTCGATGTCGGACTTGGGCGGCAATCGCGGGGTTGCCTCCAGCCTTGCGGCCACGTGACATCGTGCGCCCTAAGAATCTGAATGCAGCATTTGAAGGAGGCGCTTTGACGGATTGAGTCGTAGCATACCTGCACATACTATTGCATAGGCTGGCTGTACGTACACACGCACCGAGTAAAGCAAATAAATAGTGTGACTCAATTATTTACAGTATGCTGCCACCTGCGAGGAGGCTGTGGTCTGAGAGAAATAAGTTACATGCCTGCTGAGGTAGAAGGATGTATGAATTTAAGCCCTACGTGAATCTAAGGAGCATGGAAAAACAGATAACTACCGGGACAATTATGAAAACGGGACGAGATCTGACCCACATGAAAAATATCGCCTCAGCGAGATACAAGCCAGGCCGCATGAAGAGGACCCACAGCGCCAGAAATAGCTTTGGGCCGTGCGCTGAGAATTTAGTAACATGTGTGAAGCGGAAGGCGATTTCGCAAATGACTGTATGCACTACGCTCTGCATTATTGTGGGCAGCGCCTGGCTGACCACCGTACTGAGCGAGACTATTTGACAGGCGTATTCCACATCCCCGCTCCCTGACCCTCAAACCTAGTAGCTCACACTGTCCACTAAACTGGACAGTCTGCCTGAAGTAAGCTACTTGACCCTTTTTGCTCTTACAGTACACATACACTGCACACTCACCCCTTCACAGAGTCATGCCAATGACTGTCATTGACCCGTACTCTTAACCCTCCCTTTGAACTCTTCCACATTCTGTCCTCCACAGCCCCTTCACCCCTCGCAAACACCAAACACCATCCTCGTCTTCAATATCCTCAGATCACGCCGTCAAGCCTCAAGTGATTTGTCTTATATATGCAGCGGGACCTGGCTCATGAAGGACGGCCCGGTCGTTCGGACAAAGCGGATGTCACTGAGACGATGGGCCGCAGTTGGCTCCGGGACTTCATACCACATCAGCTGCTCGGTTGCCTAGCACCACTCCCTGAACATGTTCGATACATGGTTGCCGGGCACAGGTCTACTCTGCCGGTGCCGGCGGCTGCCATCGTACCCGTCTGTTCTGGGCGCCAAGCAGCTTTTGTCACGAGGGATTTCCCCGAGCAGCCGGCCGCCTTGAGCTCCGCGGCTATAAGGTCACACTGCCGGTGGAGCAAGCCTAGAAGCTAATTACATGTACGGAATACTGTGTAACGTCAAGGTATGTATGTGATGTCTGGGCATGAATGCTACGCAATATTCCGCTCCTTCGCTGACCATACTCGTATGCTGTCAGACGCGGGCGTCAAGCGATGACACCTTGAAGCAAGCCACTCAGACGGGAAGTCGATGATTGGGGTCGTTACCACAGAATGCACACGCATCCTTCGTCGGCAGCGAGTCGGATTGGCCCTGGGGGGTCTGCCCGCTCAGGCGGCACACAGCGCAAAGTCGAAAATGTGGGGAAAGGACCCTGCGTATACACCACATTGGGTTCACCGGATGTCACCGTCGCTCACATATCGACGCGCTAGACAGGAGTAGGTTACTTCGCTTCACCAGTCTATGGACGGAAGAGCTGCGGGAGAAATCCTAACGGCGGGGTTCTGGGCTGGGCTGGGGGCTCGGGGCTCAAATGTATATATAAACAGTCGGCATCTCTGCTGTTGGCGTTGCAAGTCCCGGGAGCAGGACGCAGTACCGCCAGCACCGTACCTCCGAGGTTGCCGCCAAGACACCAGGCCAGCTACGACTGTTCACGACTTAGCTGACATTCGGACCGTACGTCAATTACTGCTCAGGCAAGCCCGCAATGACTGGAGCCGTCCTAACCACCCAACGCAGGTTCCATCAACCATGCGCCTCTCCATCCTCGCGGTCCTCGCTCCGCTGGTCGCCCGGGCCGCGGCCGACTCGGTGATCCAAGAGGTCTACTGCTACCCCACGTACTGCGACTACACCAACGCGCAGTGGGACTCGGCCTTCGGCGCGTACCACGTCGACATGAGCGACGGCTGCCGCAACGAATACTCCCAGGTCCCCGGCTTGAACACCCTCTGCGTCGACTGGTCCCACGAAAGAGCGCACTTCTACTTCGACAACCAGGGCAAGCGCTGCTTGCACCTGGATACCTGGTTCGCGGACACGGGCTGCTCGAATTCGCAGCAGAGCTGCTATGCGGCATCCTGGAGCGAAGTCACCTGTACCTGGTGATCGGCAGCCGGCGAAGGAGGGGGCTTGGAAGGGTTGGCTTCAAAGTTGTCGTCATCTATCGCGAGAATATGGTTATTGATTCCAGGCGATGTGGCGGTTCGGCCAATTCTTGATAATACCAACCACCTGCGGCACAGATTATGAACATGTTGCACCGCGTGTGTCGAGCTCGTGTACTTATTTTCTTCAAGTCGGGAACTACTCGCTCTTCCTCAGGCACCTGTTGGTTGTGGTTCAGGTATTTAGGTGTGCCTCCATGGATCGTCCAAAGCGCAGCACTTACACGACACGGGCACATGACGTCAGCTTCGGCTGTGCGACCGAGCTGGCCCTGCTCCTGCCGAAGCTGCTACTTGTCCGCGTCTCCGGCCGTCCCCGACCGACTCCGCGCGGGCCGGAGCCAGCAGCTATCACATGCATAATGCCCCTTGTCATCGGCAGGGCGTGGCCGAGATGTAACTGAACGGCTCCACGGTACAACTAGACGGGCACAGCAGCACCTGTTGCACATCCTCCCCTTGCGGCCTCTCAGACTTCCCTCGCTTGACGTTTTTGTTGTCCGAAGACTTCGGATTCGCCTTTGACACTGTTGCAACTGGACAACGTGCCCACCTTCAAGCTGTCAAACAACTGCCCGCCCCAAAGTCCATCCTTCACTCCCCAACGGCCATTCACATCATGGCCTCCGCAACCCCCTCCTCCACCTCCCCGCTCGCAGACACCATTCAAGCCTTCGTCTTCGACATCTTCGGAACAGTCGTCGACTGGCGCACCTCCATCACCGCCACCCTCACCACCGCCGCCGCCTCCAAACTCACCTCCACCACCCCTCCCACTCCCGCCCTCACCCACCCCCAAACCCTCACCTCCTCCGACTGGTCCGAGTTCACAGCCCAATGGCACGCCGCCTACACAAGCTTCACCCGCACCTTCAACCCGACCACCGACCCCTGGCTCCCCGTCGACACCCACAACCGCACGAGCCTCTCCCGCCTCCTCACCCAGCACAACCTTCCCAACCTATTCACCCCCTCCGAACTTGATACCCTCAGCGCCCGCGCCTGGCGCCGCCTCGACCCCTATCCGGACACCCTCCCGGGCATAGCCCGCCTCAACAGCCGCTTCACCACCGCGAGCCTCTCCAACGGCAACCGCGCCCTGCTCGCCGACCTGTCCGCGCACGCACAGCTCGACCTAGGCCACCTATTCTCCGCCGAGGACTTTGGCGCGTACAAACCCGCCCCAGAAACCTACCGCGGGGTGTGCGCCGCGCTCGGCTTGGAGCCGGGCCGCGTGGCGATGGTGGCGGCGCACCTGGGGGATTTGGCGGCAGCCAGGGCGGTGGGGATGCGCACGGTGTATCTGCAGCGCGCGGATGGGGAGGAGGAGTGGGGGGTGGGGGAGGCGCGGTATGAGGCTGCGAGGGGGTGGGTGGATGTTTGGGTTGGGCAGGGGGAGGGCGGGGTGGAGGGGGTGGCGGGGAGGTTTGGGGTCTGAGGAGGGGTCTGAGGAGGAAGGGGGGGGGGGGGGGGGGTTTTGGGTTTAATCTACGGTGGGGGTGGGCGCATGTGTGTGTCAGAGAGAGAGAGAAAGAGAG
>JAMAKO010000042.1:0-199456 GCA_023628555.1 Chaetomiaceae sp. R4402 | reverse complement strand
GGCCCCCGCCCCCCCCCCCCCCCCCCCCCCCCCCCCCCCCCCCCCCCCCCCCCCTTTGGGGTTTACTCTACTGTGTGTGTGTGCGCATGTGTGTGTAAGAGAGAGAGAGAAAGAGAGAGAGAGTGTGTGTGTGAAGGGGAGTTAGTTGTGCTGTAACCGGCGTTACAGCCACTGTCTTGTCTAGGTGTTGATTATGCGGCTCCCGCATCGACAAGTCGGACTCTACCACGGTAGAGTACTGTGTAGAGAAGAAAGGCATGACGGGAGGGTTGAGTCCCATTGGTTCGTGCCGCATGGGGGCAAGGGTTGTGCCGGTGAGCACCTCGGTGATCCTCTTGGTTAGAGTGTTGTGCGAGCGTCCAAGTATAGTAAAGAGTCGGTGAGGCAAGTGAGCATCCCACGTCTGCTGAGACAAGTATAAAACAGGTCGAATTTCCCGATGGGACAATGGGAAGGAGAGTCGCTGCCACGTGGTTGTTCCTTCGCAACGCGCCATTGCCCTCGTGGACGCAACTTGAGTCCGGACTCGAGCAGCACGAAAGAACGATGGCGATTTTCTTTGTCGTCTCCCCAAGACCGAATGGCTACGTGACAGGACACAGCACCGCGGCGCGGGCGATCCTCAGGCTGATCGGCTTCGATGGCGCTGGGTGAAACACGAAGGCACCCAGCGGCGCGGTTCGGAAACGCCACGGATGCAACGCGGTCCGAGGCAAGCCATGCCTGAAGTGGTACCTTTGCACCGTCGAGTTCTCACAATCAGGAAGCCTCAAAAGCGATCAGGGCGGTCATGTCATAGGAGGCGGACCCAAGAGTGACAACCGAAAGGATGACCGCCAGGACGAGCTGGCATGAGCTACGATCGTGATTGCCCTAAGACAGCAGCCCGTGTGGAAGGTTCGAAGGCTAGGGCGCCACATCCCAGTGTCTACACAGTAGATAAGACGACGGAGTCTCGTGCTGTCCTTGCTTCGGCGGGCGAGTGATGGAACACGCCGAACAAGCCGTGGATACCAAAGGGGCTGCGCTGGTCACCGTGCTGGTGCGCGGTCTGCATTGCGTTTGCATGTGCGCCCATCCCGTGCCGTTCCTCTGTCGCATCCAGGCAGAGCACAGCATCTCAGCTTATCGGGCCGGTCGAAACGAGCGGTGTCGAGAACAGAAGGCGCAACAGCACATATCTCCTCAGCGTTGACAGGCTGGCATCTAGACCCTGAGTTGGATCCGCGCCGTCAGTTCCTGGTGTGAACGGGCACTTGCGGATGCCGACCCCCAAACACCACCCCACCCCGCGCCTGGGGGCCCGCTCCAGGTCACTGGTACCCTGATTGACATGTGGCCGGTCGGTCTGTGTGGCCTGCGGGTAGATATGGTTAGAAGCACGTGTCGGGGTGTCGTGAAGACCGAGTCGGCCTTCAGATCAGAAGAGCTAACTGGGCGTGCCGAGGGCCAGCGGTGCCGACCCTAAGTGCCTGGCTACGTTTGTTCCGGCAGACAGGCCCAGCTAGGTGCGGTCCTCCGTCGGGGCTCGACATTCTGCCGAGGTTCTCGAGGACCTCGGGACGGAGTTGGTCGTGTGTGTTTGTTCGAGCCGCGTACGCGGCCATGCAGTTGGCCCGTCGGAGGCTTGCTTGGAAGAAATGGGCCACCAACAGCAACCGGCAAGGACGGCAGGGCGACTGGCTGGTCCGCCCGGGTCGGCACCGGCACCCGGACCCGTCCGAGCCAAAGCTTCCAACCACCACCACCATCTGTTTTACCCAGAAGCCCGTCTCTCCCCGTCCAACTGGGTGAGCAGAAAGGTTCTTGCCGGGACGGATCGCCTGCGCGGATCCCGACCAGCCCAGGGCGCCGCCAGAATCGTTCGATGGCGCAGAGCTCGTCCCTTGAAGCACGCATCCTTCTGTGGGGGTGCGTCTGGGCTCCTCCCCGAACGGGAGTTGCAAAGTTACTTGCGACCTTGAACTAGTGGAGCTCTGGCAGGTGACAAGGTCGATTGCCAGGCTCGTCTTATCGGAAATCAAGCGCCGTCACCATCTCCATGCTGTGCGGTGTTGGGCATCTTGTGGCGCGGGACACAGGGAGATGGAGCCCAAGGGGGGGGGCAGCTTGGACTCGACGAGTTTTCGACTGTGCGAGCGAGTTGCGTGTGCCAGTGGTGCGTTGCGTTGCGCTGCGTTGCTTTGATGCACTGCAGTGCACTGCAGTCCACAGATGGTTGGCAGCAGCCTGGAAGCTGCACCCAGACGGGCAACCGCAACCGCGGGGCAGCCTGCGCGTTGAGATTGGCTGGGCCGATTGGAGACCATTGGCGACCACCTAGCCTGGTCTCTACGGACCGCTCGCCTTGTGGCAAGTCCCGCTCGATGCTGACCATCCATTGGTACAACAAACGCCCAGGCACTGCACACTTGACGAGCGTAGACATGAACGCAGACATGAACGTTGGATTTTTTTTTAAAAGTACCCAAGCCGTGGGAACATGGGAGGAGCTTTGCCTGGCCCGCTGGCCGACCGCGGGGGTCATCCTCATTCTGGAGCTACCACCAAACTTTTTCACCCGCGGACTGTCCCTTGCTTTTACCGAGGTGCAAAGCAACAGGCCTTGCATGGGGTCTCCGAGGTTAGAATTCTTCTCTAGGTGTTGGGGGCGTTGCGCATGGTTGGCATTGGAGGGGATTTGATACCGCAAGTGGTCAATGGGAGGAGAGGGGAATTGGAGGTGCAGTGTGCAGTGCAGTGAGGTCCAGTCCACAACGGGAGCGGTTTGGCGGGGCTCTCCGTCTTTGTCGCTGCCATGGGCCTCCCCCTTTTAAAACGGGCTCCAGAATGCCGCTGCAACCCCAGGCCTTGTCCTGCCCTCCCCCCCTTCCCCCTCCTCCTGCTCTCCCAAGCTCCCGCCCAAAGCATGAAAAAGCTCGGGCACTTTGACCCCCCGCCAGCTCCCGATTCATCAACCGGTCCCCCTCGGCTCTCCCTGGCAGGCAACTACAACAACAGTAGTTCGCCCATCAGCCTAACCTCCATACCTGGTACGACATACCTTACACAGTACTCCGTAGTTGCTGTACTCTGGGACTGTCGGCTCGCCGGGTCCAGCCAAAAAAGCAACAGCGCATCCGTCCCACACCATCCCTCCCGCACTACCGGAGTTAGTCAAAGGTAACGACCTAGCTAAGAAAGCCCAGAGCCCCCAGCTCTGCTCCACCGCTCTCCATCGCCAAAGGTCTCCTATCACAGTACCTGCACGCACCGCACAGCCCTGGCGCGGGTTTGCTTTCCCACTCGCAACCAAGGATTTCCTCCGACCACCGACATCTCGCCGCCGCCGAGACTCCCAACGACCCTCCCATATCGTCGTCCTTTTCCCTACCCGAGTCGACAGCGTTAACGGCCACTTTTCACCCTCCTGGTCGTCGCTTGGTGCTGCTCGCCCGACCCATTATCCCCCGGCGTCGCCTTTCTTATGGTGCTGCACACACCTACGAGCCCCTCATCGGCGGATCCCAGCTCCCCACACCAAGCTCGGTGCCACCCCCTCCTCAATTCCTCATCCCCGTCCGACACCCCTCGCACGACACACACAACAGTCAGTTGAGGCTCGTTGACTCGGCGACGCGGAACTGCCGGCAAACACGACTCCAAGATGGCGGGCAAGATGGTGCTGTACAAACTGGTGGTGCTCGGAGACGGCGGCGTAGGGAAGACGGCTCTCACCATCCAGCTGTGTCTGCAGCATTTCGTCGAAACAGTACGTCTCTTGTCGTTCGCCTTCCCCCCCTCGCTTCAGCGGCCGCCCTGGCCTCGCCAGTCGCAGTGGTTATTCGGGATGACACCCGACCCCCCGCCCCCCGCCTCCCGCCCTGCGGACCGGCGGTGGTCGCTGCATGCATAGGCATATACAACAGCCTCGCTAACCTGCCGCCGCCTATTTAGTACGACCCGACCATTGAGGACTCATACCGGAAACAGGCCGTGATCGACAACCAGGCATGCATGCTCGAGGTCCTCGACACGGCAGGGCAGGAAGAGTACACGGCGCTACGAGACCAGTGGATCCGCGACGGCGAGGGCTTCATCCTGGTGTACAGCATCTCGTCGCGGTCGTCCTTCACGCGCATCAAGCGCTTTCACCACCAAATCCAGCGGGTAAAAGAGTCGACCGCCTCGTCCCCCTCCTACCCGGGGTCACCCATCTCGGCGGCCAACCCGTCCGCGCCCGTGCCCATCATGCTGGTGGGCAACAAGAGCGACCGCATCGCGGAACGCGAGGTGTCGACGCAGGAGGGCCACGCGCTGGCGCGCGAGCTGGGCTGCGAGTTCGTCGAGGCGTCCGCCAAGAACTACATCAACGTCGACAAGGCCTTCTACGACGTCGTGCGCATCCTGCGCCGCCAGCGCCAGGCCGCCTCTGCGGGGCCCATGTCGCCCACGGGCAGCAGCAAGTACGAGTCGAGGAGGACGGACTCGAGCATCCAGTCGGAAAAGAGCCGGTACCGGCGCGACCGCGAGCGCCGCAGGGGGTGCGTCATATTATGAGCGACTGAAACAGGCCGCCTGCCTCTCGGGCAAACCCCCCCATCGCTTCTTCTTGCCTTCCACCACACGGACCGGTTCGAGAAGCGCATCAAGGTCCACGCTGATTGACACGAACGATCTCGAATCGAGACGAGGACCGAGGGGCAAATCTTCCTACAAATTTATGACACCTATTCCCGACGCGGGTGACTGGATCTTTTCGCAGTCTTCCGCTTTCCTTGCAGCACCAAATGTCCCGGCACACCATGTCTTTCCCGTTTTCCTTGGACCACCAAACCAAACCAACATACCGATTCTCCCTTTATGGCGAATGGCGCATGACACCAAAAGAGGGCATCATTGGGGCGTAAATATTCATCCATATCCATCTATCTATCCCATTTGGTCTCCCCGCGACGGGGTGTACTTTTTTGTCATCTTTTCTTCACTTATTTTATTCTTGTTTGTCTCGGAAGAGAGGACTTGTTCGCCGCGTCCTCGACACATTGTCAGTGCTTTGGATCTGCCAGGACCGGGTATGGAGCGTTGGGGGTTGAAAGTGTGGTGCGCGGGGCATTTTGATGGCCACATCACACACACGGCGCGGGGGGGCATGGGCGGACGCCGGCGGCGAAAGCAGACGGAATTGGGGTTGACGAAGCTAAACGATCTGCGCAGGAGGGAGCCGTTTCCAGAGCGGGAGGAGCTTAGGGAGACGAATGGAAGACAGGAGCGGAAGCATTGCTCTACGTTCGCCTGAAGAGGAGACTGCTGGTGGTGTCTTATGTTCCCGGACAAATCTATATCTGCCTTGTTGTCTACGCGCCCTTGGTTGTTTTGTTCGCTGTCCCTGATGGAGTGTACGTGCTGTCAGACGACACGGACAACGGCTCTGCTGTCAACTTACGCCAGGGGTACGGGTGCTGGCGACTGACAGGGGAGAGCTGGTATGGGAACAACGCGGCTGGCATGGGCAGTCTTGTTCGGCTTGCTGAAGTGCGGGATTTAACAGTCCAGTTTCGATACTTGCTCTTGCTGATCGTGGTGAATTGCACCGAGAGCACCCCTACACTAGCTGTGGTCATGTCACGGTCGAGTTCAAGGGCTGGTTGGTTGGGTGGTGGGAGATGAGGTTTCCCAAGACCAAGATATTTGTCACTGCGACCGTTGCAGTGGGATGGCAGGTTATCTCGGCTTTGTGCTGCAGAAAACCCCAGATAGCGACTCGATCTGGACGTGACGCCCTAGACGACGTTACATTGTCCCAGCTCGGGTCCGCGCGTCTTCATTTTCCACAAGTTTTTCCCCCAACGGCATGGAAGTCGGCTCAGCAACTTTCGCAATCGTGCGCCCTGGCCTGGGCAATGGCAGCAGCAGCAACAGCACCTTGCAGCAGGCACCTCGCAGGAGAAGCCCAAGCTCCATGCAGTCTTTGGGTCTGTTTAAACGTTAGCGGCAACCTGCTCTCCACTTGGCGCTGGGCTGGCGGGGCAGGATCTACCCATCCGAGCGAAGCCCCTCTGCGCTAGTTTGTGTAGGGCTTCTCTCCACCTCGAGCGCTTTCCCAATCCGATGCTCCTTCTGCAACAAATCTGTGGTTCGCAGTCGAGCCTTTTTGTGTGCAGCGCCAGTTGGTTGTCACCCACGATTTTGTTTGGTTGCTTGTTGCGCGGCATGACGAGATGCTTGCGCCGGCAAGCTGCTGCGTTCCCAGTGCCTCTTGCAACGTCCCAACACCCCACGCTGGCATTGGCCAGAGAGAACCGATGAATGCCAATGGAGCCAAGGATGAGGTTGACGCGTGCTGTATGTCTCAGATTTGGACCCTTCGTCTGTCTGCCCCGGGCAGTTTGCCATTTCTGGCCTTGTGTCAGATCAGACACGTCGGCGATCGGCTTCTCTCTCTTGGATTCCTCTCGTCCGCCCACAGTGCACCACCTCGCCCATCCGTCCGCTGTCCATCATACGTACCACCACCGTTGGCACTCTGCAAGGTCCTTCCTCGAGCTCGGCACGCCGCAGTCCGGCCATCGGCATAAGCTGGCGGGACGGGCAGCAGGCAGCCGCCGGTTCGTAGGCATGAGCCAGTCTGGTGGCCCAAAGAAAATCATCCCTGTGCGCCATGCCTGTCGTGTCAGTGCGAGGAGATGGTCCCGAGGAAAAGGCCTCCCCGGTAAGCACTCTCGCACTGCTGCTGCTGCTGTTGTTCACCCCACCAATCTCTTTTCCAACGGTTCGGAGATACCGCAGTCCCACAGTAACTGTCTCGGCCACAAATCAGCGCCGCGTCCAGTTGGAAGTCATTCGGGGACCGCCGTGATGCAGCCCGGGTCTGCAGCAATGGCTGCCGGAATGCTGGATGCCGGGGGCCGCCCGCCCTCTTCTCCCGCGAATAGCAGCTTCGAGCAGCACAACCTTGGCGCCTGTGCTCTGCATTCACCGGTCGACTCGGGGGGGTGAATCCTTTCTCGATGGTTCCTCGCGCGCAGCCGGCTAAAAGGAAGGTCGGCGGGTTGGATGCTCGGTAACGTTACTGGTAACTTCGCTCACACACTCACTAGCAGTACCTACTATGTAGTGTACTGCTGTATCGCAATATTCGGAACGCTTCCCGATCGGAATGCCAGTCTCGGGCTGGCGGTAGGCATGTTCGTTCATCCCTTTGGGAATTCCGCCGAGCAATGTGGGTGCAGAACCGTGCAGACCAGGGTGCCATGAGACGACATGCAAACCTCTCTCTGGTCCGGCCATCCTTCCCATTACTGGAAGTGGGATGAAAATGGCATAAGCTCGAACCTCTTCCTGATCTGATGAGTCGGCATTGTGATTGACCCCCTTTCGGGATCTGCCTCCAATCTGATAAGGAACGGCATTACGGCGGGCGGCAACACACGCATCCGGAAGCTTGTCCGTGCCTGTCTCCCACGACAGCGACGCCGCGGCGGCCCCCATCTTAACAGGGGCCCCGTCAACGTTAGCGTTGCGTGGGCACCGGGGGTCTGTGCCGGGTCCAGCCAGCCGATCCCCGATCAGCCAGCTTACTACAAGTATACACGTGGGCGGGATTCACGAACATCGAACGACATGCGCTAAACCCCAGCCACCAACCGTACTTCACCGCTCGTCTGTTGCCATCACAGGTCCCCGTCTGTACTGTGTATGCCAGAGACCACCGAGCACTCGCCGCCTGTTTGTTGATGGCCTATCTGCATCCAGACAACACATTGCTGTGAAATCCCTTGCGCTCGAGAGCACTCCATCTTAAACCCTTACCCGTCTCCGAGGTGGCTCCCGACGAACCCATACCCAATGCGGATGCCATCTCCGGAAGACACAACTACCGAGACACATGACGACCTCCCGGGCCGGGCTGGACCCCGGGCACACCGCCCGGGGTTCGCTCAAGAAACCGTTTTCCCGTAACTCCGCACTCCGGGATTGCACCAGGGGACGGGCCGTTCTTGATGTCACCTGCAGCAGTAGAGCTTGTTTACCGGCAATGATACTGGTGGTGGAAGGCACGGTGTACCTACACACACTACCTTAAGTCTAGAGGGGGAAAAAAAAAGCAAGCACTGGCTGGCCCAGGTCGTCGGTTCGGTGCCTCTTCTGCCCGACGATGAGTGTGACACGCATGATGATGCTGGCGAGTTCGAAGTGGTTCTGCCACAACCAACCCGTCCACATGACGACATCTCGCGGCGATGCGGTGGTACAGGTACGTGGCGCGATTGGTAAGGTGGTGAACTGTGTGGTGTGGCAGTCATGAGGCTGGATGGCGTCATGGCCATAGGGAAAAGGTCCCGGCTTGAAGGACGGCCGTCAGTTTTAGGGTGGTCGGCGTTTTGAACTAAGGTAGGTGAGCGTTGAAGGGGGGGGGGGGTCTGTTGAGACCGTTGAGGTGTCTCAGCCCGCTTCAGTGTGCCTTCCGATGATAGCCTGTCTAGGCTGTCCAACGTGTCCGGCACCGGGATGTTTGAGCCCTTGGATTCCTGCATCGAGCCACAGCCGTTCTGTGGCTCGTGTCCGCCATGTTCATGGCTTCTCTCACGCCGTCTTGTGTGCCAGCAGACGGGATGCTAGTGTTTGTGCTCTCCCGGAAACCTGAGCCGCTACCAACTTATTTGTTGCGTCCCTGCAGTCAGCATCGCCGAGGGGCGTTCGGGTCAGCTTTGCTGACTTTGGCTCGCAAATGAGAACCCCTTCCCAGCCTGCGGCCTCACACGGGACGGGAGAAAACTCTGCTCTTGCATACGGCGCGCTAACCCAGGACGAGGTGTGCCCTTACTTGGTTCGTGTGTTTGTGGGTTGGGTTCGGGCCGCATATCGCTCTCGACGCTAGTGCCATTTCCAGATTTCCATGATTACTTGCTGCCGTATGGCCAAGTCGGGATGGTGAGGTGACCAGTGAGAACTGCTGATGAGCTCTAGCTGGGCGCCTCTCTCTTTCACAGGTTCCAGTCCCCCCACAAAACTCCACACCAACTTTGTCTAGTGCAACTTTGAGAATGACATCAGTTGATAAGATAGACTCATATGAATTGCAAGCCTGTGTGTGAGCCAAGGATGAGAGCTGGGTGCGTGGCTTCTAGTGGCTGCGGTAGCTGTGCTGACTATCCATGGCACTAGCAGCCGCCTGCAGCTTGTCACGCCCATCTGGACGTACGACGCCATTGTTGACAGGCATCGGTACTCCGTGTATCGTTGTGGCTTCGGGCTTTCTATCGGACTTTGACGTTATCTCCAGCCCAGAAGAACGACGGCATGGAAGTGGGGACATTTGTCGATGATAATGGCTTGATGGTTCAAGGGTATCAGTTGGCTTCAAGCTGGATTCTTCTAATGTCTCCGCCATATGATGTGCTCGAGCGAAGCGCCACGAGTTGTTGACACCCGTCCAGACAAGTCGTCGGTTCTGTTGGTGTGTGCAGAACCTTCAGCAGTGTACTCAGTGTGATGGTATCCTGCAGTGCTTGAGTGAGGAGGAACAAGGTTTGGTCGCGTTATTGTCGAGTTAGTAGTTCGCTCATCGGCACTCAAAGACCTCAGGGCAATCTCTATGCCGACTCTGGATTATGCAATATTATGTCTAGTGTTGAAGGTCAATGGATGTGGAAATCAACAGCTAGGCAACTCCTTCTGTTCATGGTCGTCTATAATGTAGTCTGCCAGGGATGCCCAGCGTCTTGGTCCTCACGGAATGGAACAAACCAGTAACACAATATGTGTACTTATCCAGTCCCCTGGACTTAGTGAGGGTTGTTCAACGAGGCTTACGATTTCAACTTGTCATTGCTGTGTAGGTCGGGGAGGGAAGGGGCTTGTGTGCCCTACTCTGCGGGATGCAAATGTTCTCATGTTATGAAGACTCAAGGCCGTCAGCAGGCTATGGGAAGTCCGAGCCGCCATCCCGCCTTCATGGCCAAGTATATATTGTTAACTGTTTCACAGGGAGGCAAATGATGGTGAGCAAGCCCTTATAAGACCTTGATTTACCTCCAAACTTGACTGAATCCGGTGCATACATGTATCAAGCCATGGTCACCACCAGTAGGGTCAGAACAGGAGCACACCTACTATGAGATTCCTGCTGCGAATGGTAAGAATCTGCCCGCAACCGCTAGCAGAGCTGTAATGACGCCTGATCACCATGGCTGGTTCGGAACCACCTCCTCAAGACCTGGCTCAACCCGGCAGGCGTCCAGCAGCAAGCGCATTGCAAGTGCTCACCACCACCGTCGGGTGCCGAGATTATCAAGATCAACGAGACAAGTTCTGATATGACCAACATTTTCTCACTCCAGCTACCTCAAGGCATGCGTAGTGGAATCTCATTCTGTCAGAACATAGAATATTACTGCGCTGGCTGTGAGCAGTTTGGCGTTCTTGGAAACCTCCTACCCGCCGTCCCGCACTCACTCGCGATCTGTTAAAAAAGTCTTATTGGAAATCAGGCCATTCCGGTCCCGGGCGTCTTAGTTCTGCCTTCGTGGTGCCGCCTCTCGATCTTCTGGTAGGCGCCGGTAGCATCGGGGTAACGAGGTCCTCTCTACTCCGGTGCTCCGGTATTCTGAACATGTCCGCATCTGGCCTGTTCACTTCAAACGCGCGCTGCACCCATGATTCGCAGGCAACATACTTTGTTTGCGCCGACAGCGGGAACAGTACCATTGAAAGCGTCTTGAGATCACAGAGAGGAGCATCCGTCCATGAGGCGGTCGGGGCCGTGGAAAAAAGATCGACGTCAAGCGTCGTGGGCCCAAGTGATTTGCAGCAATGGCAGAAGCGCGCTCCCGGATCATGGCTGGCTCCGGTAGCAGGCTCGTCCGGTTTCTCCCAACTTCAGTCACATAGATCCCCGATCAAACGGCCTGGATTTCGCGTCGTCATTCGGGAGGCGACTGGTTATAGTATGCCCTTGATGTCCCTCGTGCTTAATTCATCACGTCTAATGGAGTCTCTTGCCCTGGGAGGTGAACTGTGATTTGGAAGGTTTCAGTCGACGTCCAGGGACTGACACAGACCGCGGGTATGCCTAAGCCAAGCCGCTTCCATGCGGGCAGGTCAGTCCTCCGTTTCTCCCCCGGTTGCCCTCTTTGGCGGCCTGGTTCTGTTATCCAGAGCGTCTCAGAAGCTGAGGATGGCGACCGCAATGCGAATTCATGATGCTGGCAGGGATGACGATCTATCGAATCCATTCGTAAGCCCTCAGATGGGAGTTAAGCCAAGAGCTGCTGCCTGGTTGGGCTGGTGACCACACACAGCCAAGTTGATCGCGTGGACACATAACGCGAAGCCAACCGACTTCGGCGATATTAGTATCATTGATGATATAGTCATTGGTGTCACTTCGCCATGACACTCGGGCCAAACCAGCATGTCTCGGCAGAGGTGTTCGGAACGAGGCCGGACAGCAGACGTTACATCCACCTCAACGGTCAGTATGCCAAAGAAGAATATCGAACACGGTCAAACGCCACAAAAGTGTAAGAACGCAGCACCGAGAGCTGCGCTTGAGAACGCCAAATGTGCGTAGCAAGTATATCATTTTCCAATAAGTGAAGGCAGAGGCTCGCTCGCTAGCTCGCTTGCCCGTGGCTGAAGTACCGTATCCAAAGACCCTGAGGACCACCCATAAGTAACACCGTAACAAAAGTAACCGAACTCAAGTAACATGAACATGAAGGGTAGTAGTACTGTATAGAAGCATCCCGTAATAGCAGCAAGCCACCCCGGTGTCCAAGGCATGACTAACATCCGCTGAAAATAAAGAAACTGTGTATGAGAGACCGTGAAATGATCGAAAATGGTATCAAACGGGCGTCTATCATGATGTGGCGTGTTCGTCGCCGAACGGACTCTTTTCCCTCCCCTTGGCAGGGACAGTCGAGTCTCGTTGGGAGGCTCTCCTCGTGGCCTCCTCAATGACCGCGCTGAGGCTTGTGGTGCTGTGTGCGGCTGACTTGGGGGGATCGGAGAACGGACCCTCGTCGGTGGCAGGCGAGTCCACAATGAGAGTCACGGCGGCCGAATCCCGGATCGTGCTCCCCGACACGGTCGGCGCGGTGACCGAGTCCGCGTCTGTTGCTGATTTCGATGGTTTGTTGGCACCAATCTTCTTGACGCTGCCGACACGGACAACCATAGCGCGGGCCGGGGTGGCGGTGGCGGTGCTGGCGTTGTTCAGGAATGTCGAACCGACGCTGAACGTGCTGTTGGCGGGGCTTGGCGGCCGGACGACGTTGTACTTCTCGTAATCGACGGTCGGGACGGGCGGGGTCGAGCTGCCGTTGGAGTTGTTGGAATGGGCCGACCTCACGCTAACCATGGCAGGCTTGGCCCGCATTCCGGTCTGGGCGGGAGCAACGACAACAGCGCTCTTGCCATAGATGGTGGAAGCGACGCTGGATCGGGGCGCGTACGACGTTCGCGCGTACGACGTGCGATCGGAGTAGGACGACAGGCCGGAGTAGGTCGAGTCTCGTAAATCGCCGGGAACGAAGAAATGTTGATCCTCGGTGCTCGCGGGCGTGCCGGCCTGTGAGACAGCGATGGGGATCGGGGGCACCGGCGGGACGAGTACCGTCGGGGACGCCGTCGCTCGGTTGGTGACGCCTGGAATGTAGGCGATCTGGATGATGTTGGAGGCGCGAGTGAGGACGGTTGACGCAATCGAGTGGGTGGTGTGGGTCGATGCACGGTAATCCCGTCGTTGAGCAAACGACTTCTCACCGTCAATGCCTTGATCCTGCTCGTCGTCCCATGGCTCTGGAACAATGGGCTGTCTCCGTGTCCTGACGCAGAACCTCCAGACGAGATACGTAACTATAGCGATGGCTGCGAGACCGCCGACAACCCCGCCGGCAATGGCACCGACATTGGTCGACGGACCTTGACTGATGGTTGGGGCAAGTGTCTCTGAGGGAATGGGAACGCAGGTCGCCCGGGCGCATACATGGCAGTCCTCGGGTGTCGGATTGATGAAGAAGCATTGAAACCCCGGATCGCAACTCGGGCAGACCAGCTTCGCATTCGGGTCGCAAACCACGCAGCCGCTATCTCGCCTCAACAGGTCGAGGGCACCTGTCATTGAGTCAGTACAGGCCGGGATACAAAGCTTCAGGAGTCGAGTCGCCTCACCGGTAGCAGAGCGCAACGTGGCAGTCATGGTAACGCGGGTGCTCTTCGAGGCTCGCGGCGCTTGACGGGAATGAAGACCGATCGTGTTGGAGATACCGTTGGTCTCGTGCTGATCGGCGAGGCAGACGGGGTAACTAAGCCCAGACCATCCGCCCGTGTCGATCACTGACTGGCAATCGATGCAAATGAACACCGGCTTTCCAACCAGAGATTGACGAGTGCTTCGCGATCAAAAGGCGTTCAGGTACTGGGAAAAGAAACGAGTTCCCGAGGCCGTGAAGGACAACAACAGAGCGATAGTGTGGCGTGGATGGAAGCAAGGGTGCAGTGTCTTGTGAGATCCGGGCGAGCGAGTTTCAACACGCTCAGCCAGACGATCCGTGCAGACTGGGAGCCAGGGAGAAACGAGTGACAGAGACTAGCTCAGAAAGAGAGAACGAAAAGCAAGGACGGTTCACCGTCCACAGCCCAACATGTATCGTTCAAAATCTCATCGGGTGGGCTCCTGAACGGCGTTCTCAGTCTCGATGAATTGTTGTCGCAGGTCGAGATGGATGGCCGGCGTGGACGGGCAACAGGTGAGGGTTCGCTGGCGGAGAACGGGAGAGGCGGAAGGAGCGTGGCTGTGGGCTCTGGCCAACTTTGAGAGACAGTGGAAAGGCCCGCGGCCTGGTCATTTGCGGAAGGGGCCACTTTGGGGGCACCGCACCGCCCGGGATGGAGGGGGACCCACAGCGGTCTTAGCGAAACATCATGGAGGGCCAAGCTCGGCTCCCATTCGCTCGATCATCGAAGCCTGGCGGCCCCTGGATTTCCCTTCGTGGCACGGCTGGCCAATTTCCCCTCTCTTTGTCCTTCTGGCAGGACCTCAGCATGCTCAGCAGGCAAACCCAACTCGCAGTGTGCCAATCGCCATGCGTGCCGGAGATGGTTTGGCCCAATGACGAGCGATTCTTTTCGAAACCATCGATCGCTTTTCTACTTTGACGACGACGGAGCCAAGGCTGTTTATTAGCTTCTATGGGATGTTCCGTCCATCGAGCATATTTTAATTCCAGCACTGGCATTAGCGCAGAGGGCAAACAGCACCCCGCCCCGCCCCCGCCCATCACGACAACCACGGCGACGAACTGCACTGCAGCTTGCCGTTGCGATTACGAATGGCCGACAGGTCTATTCCCGAAGTCCCACCACGGCGCGCTGAAAGACGGAGGCAAGTCTGCGTGCCTGCGTGCCTGCCGATCAAGTTCTGATCTTTGCTCTCTCTTCTTCTGCGACAAGTGTCGTCTTCGTCTGATATCGTTCGAGACCAACGGGCCCGCTCTACCGCCTGTTGCCTCCTTGGCAATCTGAAGGCCACACGTGGGTCGTGACGGTCTGGACCCGTCTCAATGTTCTTGAACCTGGCCAATACCAAGTTTATGAAGCGAATGAAGCTCAATAGCTCAGCAAGGCTTCGAAAGCTGAGAGGACAGCGACGGTTTTGGCGCAATTCTCCAATTCCGAGGCAGGAGACATTTCCATGGCAGTATGGGCGTTGAGTCCGAATGATCCCTGTCAGATGGGCTTTCCCATGTTCCGCCGCAAGCGTGGCGGTTCTTGCTGATGTCAGTACTATTCTTCTCCCACCACTCAATACAACCCCCATCGTGCAGATGTAAACTGTCCATGCCACAGGGCACGCTGCGTTATTCGAGGACCGCCAGCGAGGGTTTGCACAGGAGGGGCCATTGGCAGATTGATTACATGCCAAGTAACCGTCAACTACCAGAAACAAGGCACAGCAAGTTAACGGCGACTGTCAATATCTGTGGCGTTATTTTCTGGAACGCGAAACCAGAAGTTTAGCCTATTCAATACGAACTTGTTCACTCCCGTCCCGTCATACTCCGGGACCGGAAGCGGAACCTGGCGTCAACTAATATAGCGTAGTGTATAAGTGGCCAACATGTCCCGGCAATGACGATGACGGTGCCCAAAGAAACAAACGGCGTGGCTTCCGCCAGCCCTCCTGGAGATAGGACGACGGACTGCGGTGCGCCCCGGGCGGGGCCCGGACGCTGTTGGGTCGGGACACGGATCCGAACTGGGACCCACCGGCATCCAGCCGCCCAACACCGTCACCGCCTCAGAGCGTCAAGACATAGCTGTGAAGCCGGTTTCAGGAAGATATATGACAAAGATGCTCATTGTTGTGTCGTGGCCCGTCCAGCGGATATGTGCCAGTGGAGCCGCACCATCTCATCAGGGGTCGAAAGGAAGGTTAGCACAAACTCAATTATCCCTTGCAGCAGGCAGTATTCCCAGTGAAGGACAGGCAGCGGAATCCTTCTCTGAGCCCAGACAAGAGCGAGGAGCGTATACGGATGACCAGCGCCTACAAGTACCACTGGAGCAGATACACCGTAGACAACCTATCACCGTCGTTATTTTTGGCCTTCTGCTGCCCCCGTTCTATTATCGCTGCTGCCGTCCAGGCCCGAGCGACAGGGGACGCGTCGGTTGCACGCCCGGGGAATGGAAGTGCCGGGGGCACAGTGTCAACGACAGCGACTCCGCTGTGGAATCTGCGGGCTGCCGTCACAGAACTCGCCAGACAGTGCCGCAGACAGACAGTTCACCAACAAACCAGCAGAGCCGATCCGAGCCTGCTGCGTACTGTGCCAGAGGCTCAAGAGAAAGCACCACTTGAGGCCAAGCCAGGTGGTTATGGTACTATGCCGTGTTGTCGACGACCATGCTCCATCAGCACCATTCGCGGATGAGTAAGCGTTGCTGGACCGTTTGCTGGGCATCCCGAAGAGGGAACCTGGAAAAATCTCTGCCGGCTGCTTCTTCTTTGCCCATGCCCTCGTGCTGACGAGCGATGGTCGCGTTAACTTAGCGCGTCCGGCTCAGCCTCAACTGCTGAGTGGCACCACCACGCCGGGACAGGAAAAAAAGCGCTGGCAAACGTTAACGTTACCGCGTCGTGTGCAGCCAGCCCGCTCCCCTGGTCCCACAAAACGACCCGCCAGCCAGCCAAAATCACCCTAATTCTATTTTTGGGCGGGACTCGATACTCGTTTTCTCAGGGTCTGAAGGATGCGGGATGCCGGACCCTGATGAGCGAACCCTCGTGATGGAAGAATGTAAGGTGAGCATGGTTTCTCGGGCGAAGCGCTGCAAATCGTCGTAATCGTGCAGGGAGCATCAAAGAGTTCTCTTGACGTGCACTTATTGTACCACGCAGTTGCTTCGTGTCGTGGGTGGCGAGAGCGGGATGCGACATTGCTAGCGATGCGCTCCGGCATTGCTGTACCGGCTCTTTTTGCCGCGCGGGTCGACGATCGCGATGTCCGTGGGCGCGTCATTGCTCTTCGTTCTCGTCCAGGTCGCGGTGCTCGTAACCAACGTTGCAGGCTACCAAGGCGCCAAGACGCAGGCTTGCGGGCCTCCACAGAGCGTACAGTGCCAACACGCTCAATCTTGATGAATGTTGGGCCTGACGTGCGAAGTTCAAGCGTCCCCAACAGGGTGCCGTTGCGGAGACGTAAAGGCCCAGAAGGGTCGTTTCAGGCAGGTGTAGCTGGCCGGGATAATGCCGTCTGATTCGAACTGGGAGTTGTGCTTCTCTTGGCACCCAAAGGCAATGACGAAGCTCTCTGGCTCAGGAGCACTTCCACGGTCGGACGGCCGGAGACTGAGACCTTGAGAAGCGAAAGGCGAGGATTCGCTCAACGCACTGCAGGTGAGACGAGACGCACAGTGTCCGTTGGCTTGGGATGAGGGGACTGCAGATGCAAGCAAAAAGAGAGACACTGCCCCCTGGGGGCGACAGGAGCAACTGAAAACTGCAGGGTTGCAGGCAGCAGACAGAGCAACAAACCATGCAGACGACACACATTGAACAAAGAGCCCGCGAAGAGCAGAAATCAGATTGTTTACACGTAACTTATAGCCATGACCGTGACCACAGCAAAGGCCTGACCCAAAAGCCAAAAGCCATCTGCGTAACATGTTGATCGCCGTACAATGGAGACAAAGTGAGACCGTGAAACACTCCTGAACAGAAGAAACGAGGGAGCTGCATTGAGTGGACAGCATTGGCGGTCAGGGGATGCCGCAACTGGCAGCAGGCCTGAACATCGGCGGTGGGCTTGGGATTCCGAGCCACTCGCAGTCGCCGCCATCCCTGGGCTAGCAGAAGCAGGCAAGGCAACGCAGCGCAGCGCAGTGGAGCCTTGTTCTGGATCCCTGGCCAACTCAGCCACAAGCCCCCGGCCGCCAACTTCATAATACATACACAGTAGATCCGGCAGACGGGGGGCTTGTCTCCTGAGCTCTTGAAACCAAGTTTTTGGAGACCCTTTCCGCTGTCGTCAGACCCGAGCCAGCGACATCGTTGAGCCATCGTCGCTTCCCTCCTGCCACACTTCTCCCCATCCTCGTGGCTCCTTCACGATACGCTCCCGCCTGACCGACCCGCCGGCCTGGGAATTGGGTGCTAACCGCAAAAACAACAATAACGTCAGCCAGCTGACCCGACTTTTTCGGTGCTCAGCCCTGCGTTGCCCAAGCTCCTCAAGCTTGTGTCTGCTCTCCAGGCGACCTTGACCGACAACAAACGTCGGCAAAACTCGGCTCCGACCGGTGTCTATCGGCAGCAGCACTATTGCGATTGCTTCGAAGACTGCAGTGCTAACACGGATTCCCTCGCACTGCGGCGAGTCGCTGGCAAATCATGGCTTACCACGGCCGGGGAGACGGCTATGAGGGCCACCCGATGCAGGACCTCCCCGCACATCACGGCCAGGTGAGTTCAGCAAACGTCATCAGCCATCGGTTGGGCGGACAGGAACGCCGTTTCTGACTGGAACATCTCCACAGCACGACGACGATGCTCAAGCCGCCCTCCTCAACCAGAACCAAGTGTACGACCAGGAGCGCCTGGGCGCCCACACTCCCCCAGTCCGCCCTGTCTCGGCATACAGTCTGACCGAGTCGTACGCGCCGGGTGCGACAACGACAACACGGACGGGCATCGGTATCAGCCCGACCCCCCCTCCTCCCGGCCATGGCGACTACGGCGGCGCCCCAGGCTACTATCAACCGCAGTTCTCGGCCGATCCGTCCTACAGGATGTCGTCGGTCGACTCAGACGAGAGCTGGCTGCGGCGGCAGCAGCCCAACGCGGCGCCCACCGGCGGCCTCAAGCGGTACGCGACGAGGAAGGTCAAGCTCGTCCAGGGCTCCGTCCTGAGCATCGACTACCCCGTCCCCAGCGCCATCCGGAACGCCGTGCAACCGCGGTACCGCGATGAGGAGGGCAACAATGAGGAGTTCTTCAAGATGCGCTACACGGCTGCCACCTGCGACCCCAACGACTTCACCCTTAAGAACGGCTACGATCTGCGCCCCCGCATGTACAATCGGCACACCGAGCTCCTCATTGCCATCACCTACTACAATGAGGACAAGATGCTGCTGTCGAGAACGCTGCACGGTGTCATGCAGAACATCCGGGATATCGTGAATCTGAAGAAGTCGTCGTTCTGGAACCGCGGCGGCCCGGCGTGGCAGAAGATCGTCGTGTGCCTGGTGTTCGACGGTATCGAGAAGGCGGACAAGAACGTGCTGGACGTGCTGGCCACCATTGGTGTGTACCAGGACGGTGTGGTCAAGCGGGACGTTGACGGCAACGAGACCGTCGCGCACATTTTCGAGTACACCACCCAGCTCTCCGTCACCCCGAACCAGCAGCTCATCCGCCCGGTCGACGACGGCCCGTCAACGCTACCCCCGGTGCAGTTCATCTTCTGCCTGAAGCAGAAGAACAGCAAGAAGATCAATTCCCATCGTTGGCTGTTCAATGCCTTTGGTCGCATCCTGAATCCGGAGGTCTGCATCCTGCTCGATGCCGGTACCAAACCCAGCCCCAAGTCTCTCCTGGCTTTGTGGGAAGGGTTTTACAACGACAAGGATCTCGGCGGTGCCTGCGGTGAAATTCACGCCATGTTAGGTACGCAAACCAAAATCACACGTCTGTTCTGATATTCCATGCTAATGTTCTCAAAAATAGGCAAGGGCGGCAAGAAGCTGCTCAACCCGCTGGTGGCCGTGCAGAACTTCGAGTACAAGATCTCCAACATCCTGGACAAGCCGCTCGAGAGCGCGTTCGGCTACGTTAGTGTCTTGCCCGGCGCCTTTTCGGCGTACCGTTTCAGAGCGATTATGGGTCGGCCCCTGGAGCAGTACTTCCACGGCGACCACACCCTTTCCAAGCTGCTGGGCAAGAAGGGTATCGAAGGCATGAACATTTTCAAGAAGAACATGTTCTTGGCCGAGGACCGTATTCTCTGCTTCGAGCTGGTCGCTAAGGCCGGCCAGAAGTGGCATCTCAGCTACATCAAGGCGGCCAAGGGCGAGACGGATGTGCCGGAGGGCGCGCCCGAGTTCATCAGCCAGCGTCGTCGCTGGCTGAACGGTTCCTTCGCCGCCAGTTTGTACTCGCTCATGCACTTCGGGCGCATGTACAAGAGCGGCCACAACATTCTGCGCATGTTCTTCTTCCACATCCAGCTCATCTACAATGTCCTCAACGTCATCTTTACCTGGTTCTCTCTCTCGTCCTACTGGCTGACGACGAGCGTCATCATGGACCTCGTCGGCACACCGGTGCCCGCATCCAACACCTCGTCGGAACACCACGCCTGGCCCTTCGGCGACTCGGCCACGCCCTTCATCAACGCGGTCCTCCAGTACATCTACCTGGCATTCGTCATCCTGCAGTTTATTCTGGCGCTGGGTAACCGGCCCAAGGGCTCCAAGTGGACGTACATCACGTCGTACATCGTCTTTGCTATCATCCAGGCCTACATCATTGTGCTTTCGGCGTACCTCGTGGCGCAGGCGTTCAAGACGCCGCTGCAGGACCAAATCAAACTGGACTCGGCTTCGGACGCGATGCAGTCCCTGTTTGGCGGCACCGGCGCGGCGGGTGTCATCCTGGTCGCGCTGGTCACCATCTACGGTCTCTACTTCCTCGCGTCCTTCCTGTACCTCGACCCGTGGCACATGTTCCACTCGTTCCCGTACTACATGCTACTCATGTCGACGTACATCAACATCCTGATGGTGTACGCGTTCAACAACTGGCACGACGTGTCGTGGGGCACGAAAGGGTCGGACAAGAACGACTCGCTGCCGTCGGCGCAGGTGACCAAGGGCGAGAAGGACGAGGTGGTGGTGGAGGAGATCGAGAAGCCGCAGGAGGACATCGACCAGATGTTTGAACAGACGGTCCGCCGCGCGCTGGCCCCCTTCAAGGAGGAGGAGAAGCCCGAGCCCAAGGACCTCGAGGACTCGTACAAGTCCTTCCGCACCATGCTCGTCGTCTCGTGGTTGTTCTCTAACTGCTTGCTTGCGGTTGTCATTACCAGTGATAACTTCAACTCGTTTGGCATCGGGGTGAGTTTGATCTTTCACGTTTCTCACGAGATAAAGGATGGAATTATTCAGAAGACTGACACTTGTTTTTCTAGCAAACTGCCACCGCGCGCACGGCTTGGTTCTTCAAGTTCCTGCTGTTTGCCACGGCCGCCCTCTCCATCGTCCGCTTTATCGGCTTCCTGTGGTTCCTCGGCCGCACCGGCATCATGTGCTGCTTCGCCCGTCGCTAAGCACATACTGCGAACGTCGTTCAGAGAACCGGACTCTGCGACTCACTTTTTTATCCCCCAAAATGCACTTGTATATCAATTCGCTCTTTCCGCGTCGCTTTCTTCTAGCGTG
This sequence comes from Chaetomiaceae sp. R4402, assembly GCA_023628555.1. NCBI lineage: Eukaryota > Fungi > Ascomycota > Sordariomycetes > Sordariales > Chaetomiaceae > Chaetomiaceae sp. R4402. The sequence goes on along the minus strand of JAMAKO010000042.1, from coordinate 178,525 downwards.
ACAGCGTTCTGGGTTCTCGTCGGCACTGGGCTCTCAGCATCAGTGTCAACAGCACTGCTGCCGCGGAGGCTATACTGAGACGGACGGAGATCTCTTCTATTTCTTTTAGTCTGTTTCGTGATCTGTGAGAAGGAATCTGATTTGTGTGAGGGCTTAAAAGACTTGGGCATTTACTGGAGGCGTTGTTTTCTAGCTCGCTTGCCGTTGGCTGTGGAGGTCTGGGTAACTACAGGTTCTTTCTTGATTTTGTCCTTGGTAGATGATGAAGCTAGGGGTTAGTAATGCGAGATTGAGCTCATATTGCCTTTCACTTGGACCTTTGGTAGAACGAGACGATGAACTTCTGTTTTACAACACAAATCCAACGTATGATTATTCTGCGTCAGTGATGGTTATAACGTGAAGCGAGACGAGACCGTCGCCTACGTGTGCGCCCGTTGGTAGACTTCAGCCAAAACGTCTTGTTGATTCCTGTCATCAGTTCCAGGCAGCCCCACACGCCTTCGTAACGTTATTGTGGGGCTGCTCGGCGCCTGCTGCCTGCCCACTCGGTCTTGCCGTCCATCTTGCTCGTGACCTCAGTTGGGCTTCCGCAGATATCACCGACCCCCATTACGAATCAACGACAGAGTTTTCTGCTGCCTTCGACTTTTATCCTACGCTTCTATTGGGACAGTCATTGTCTCCCCCCCCAACTTCAGCGGACGAACAGCTCAACTCCGTAACTAAAGCGGCCCTCGTCCCTTATCGTCGCCCGCAACCCCAAGCGCCCCGCGCCCTGCCCGATATCCTCCCCTTTGCTCAGCCCTGCGTTCCAAGCGTTGTTTGGCATCGCTTCAAGTCGCGCGTGCGGGGAAATAAAGCGCTGGGAGATTGAAGGAGGAGCCTAGAACAAGGACTGTGGGCGCGACTGCGGTCAGTCAGCCGCCACAATGCTGAAAATATGGTCCATGGTATGCCCCCGCGCTGTGGTCAGTCGCCGCGTGCAGAGCGGGTACACTGACTGCCGGGCAGAAAAAGGAGCAGGAGAAGGCTGAGAATGCCGCGGAGGGCACTGCTGCGGCGCCGCCCAAAAAGAAGAGGGTGACGGCCGCGCAATTACGGGTGCAGAAAGGTGCGTGATGCTTTTCCGCCACCAGCTTCGGCCCCGCCCTCCTTCCCGATGTCTTCGCTGGACAGACAGCTAACGGTGGCGTTCCATGACAGATCTCGCAGAGCTCGAGCTGGGCAGCACAATGACGACCGAATTCCCGGACCCGGACAACATCCTGTCCTTCATCCTGTTCGTCGAGCCGGACGAGGGCATGTACAAGGGCGGGCGGTTCAGCTTCTCGTTCAACGTGACGCCGGCGTTTCCCCACGAGCCGCCCAAGGTGCTGTGCCGCGAGAAGATCTACCACCCCAACATCGACACCGAGGGGAAGGTGTGCCTCAACATCCTGCGCGAGGACTGGAAGCCGGTGCTGAATCTGCATGCCGTCATCGTGGGGCTGCAGTTCCTCTTCCTCGAGCCCAACGCGAGCGACCCGCTCAACAAGGAGGCCGCGGACGACTTGCGGAATAACCGCGAGGGTTTCAAGCGGAACGTCAAGCAGGCCATGGCCGGGGGGAGCGTCCGCGGGGAGACGTACCAGAGGGTGCTGGTCTAGGAACCGGGGCTGGTCTCGTTTGCGGGCGCTCTGGGACAGATATGGCGTGGCGGTGGGGCTGGGGCCGGCCGCGGTGTGTCGCGGGGACCGCGAGGCGGTTGAAGATGATACCTAACCTACTACGAAGCGAGCTGGGAGAGGCTGGAGGCCGGCGGTGGCGGTGGCGGTGGCACTGGGGCATGGCAGGGACATGACAGACATCGGGCTAGACACAAGCACTGGCGGCGTTGATGACAGTTACGGCTACGGATACAGACGACAACGACGGCTCTTATTCGCACACGGCACGAATGTCCTTAACGTGTCTGTGCTCTTCAGCTTACATGGCTGGGTGAAGACGTGCTTCGGTCTTTGCACTTCCATAGTCTCCTGCGTGAACGCGACAGCGCCCCGTGTCGCTGATACCGATCTTCGTGGTCTTGGCTGGACAGGCCTGGGGAGTCACACTCCGCACCTACACAGTAGGCCCGAAACGGAGCTGCCTGGAGCGAGGTACGGAGCTGCTATGAGGGAGTGAGTCAACACCCGGCATTGAATCCGGGTAGCTTGCTCCGCTCCGATGCCACGGCCTCGCGGGGCCTCGCCCGGGTCCACCTTGACTCCGGCGCATCGTACACCTTGAGAGATGACTCCATCGAGGGACCCCGATGCCAAGGCGAGCCCCAGCTGGCGCTGCTGAGCGTCCCCGCAACGCTCGACTCTGCTCCGTTACCTCCCACCCCGGATTCACAGCGCCCAATGAGAAGCGATAGAGTACCAAGCTTGCCCCACACAGCAGCCCCACGCCCAGCCGTCAGCGCCCCGAAGTCGGTGAAGAGCTCGCCTGGTAACGCCAGCACACAGTAAAAAAATCTGACTCGCAAGCTCCGATGCGTGCAGCGGACCCGGAGACGGTGAAAGCACAGGGCAGCTCATAATAAAAGCTACTAGACCTAGCAAACCGCCTTCCGCACCTACTCCCTTACCTCCCCCCATTTACCACATAACCCCATCCTCCCCCATATCCACTTCCCAATCCCTCATCACAATGGCCTCCCGTAGCTTCTCCAAGGCTCTGCGCTCCCCATTGGCGCGCCAATTGGCGTCGCCCGCCGTCCAGAGGCGCACCTTCGTCGCCGCCGCCGGCCTGGTGCGTGCCTCGGCCGTCGCTGCCCGCGCTGCTGCTGCTGCTCCGGCTCAGCAGCAGGTGCGTGGCGTCAAGACCATCGACTTCGCTGGCTCGAAGGAGGAGGTCTATGGTGGGTAGCTCCTGAAACTGAAACCGCAAAGCCTTCCGAGCTCTGAGGGGGAGGTAATGGTTTTGCTAACGTGGGTGGGATGGTTGTAGAGCGCGCCGACTGGCCGAATGAGAAGCTCCTGGTGAGTCTTGCCTGACCGTTTTGAGATCATTGATGGATGAGGAGGAGGAAAATATGCTGATACCCGCCCGCAGGAGTACTTCAAGAACGATACGCTCGCCCTCATCGGCTACGGCTCGCAGGGCCACGGCCAAGGCCTCAACCTGCGCGACAACGGGCTCAACGTCATCATCGGCGTGCGCAAGAACGGCAAGTCGTGGCAGGATGCCGTGCAGGACGGCTGGGTCCCCGGCAAGAACCTCTTCGAGGTCGATGAGGCCATCTCCAAGGGCACCATCGTCATGAACCTGCTCAGCGACGCCGCCCAGAGCGAGACGTGGCCCGCCATCAAGCCGCAGATCACTAAGGGCAAGGTATGTTTGAACAAGCAGGGCCGGCCCATGCAGACTCCCTGGTGGAGACAAGCTCAAAAATAGGACATGGTTGTGCTGACAAGGGGTGATTGATATGCAGACGCTCTACTTCTCGCACGGCTTCTCGCCCGTGTTCAAGGACCTCACCAAGGTCGAGGTGCCGACCGACGTCGATGTGATCCTCTGCGCGCCCAAGGGGTCCGGGCGCACTGTGCGGTCGCTCTTCCGCGAGGGCCGCGGCATCAACTCGTCGTTCGCCGTCTACCAGGACGTGACGGGCAAGGCCAAGGAGAAGGCGATCGCGATGGGCGTGGCGATCGGGTCGGGCTACTTGTACGAGACGACGTTCGAGAAGGAGGTGTACTCGGACCTTTACGGCGAGCGCGGCTGCCTGATGGGCGGCATCCACGGCATGTTCCTGGCGCAGTACGAGGTGCTGCGCGAGCGGGGCCACAGCCCGAGTGAGGCCTTCAACGAGACGGTCGAGGAGGCCACCCAGTCGCTGTACCCGCTGATCGGCGCCAACGGCATGGACTGGATGTTTGAGGCCTGCTCGACGACGGCCCGCCGCGGCGCCATCGACTGGACGCCGCGCTTCAAGGACGCGCTCAAGCCCGTGTTCAACTCGCTGTACGACTCGGTCAAGACGGGCGAGGAGACCAAGCGCTCGCTCGAGTACAACTCGCAGCCCGACTACCGCGAGAAGTACGAGGCCGAGATGGAGGAGATCCGCAACCTCGAGATCTGGCGGGCGGGCAAGTCCGTTCGGTGAGTCATCCTTTGCCCTTATTCCCCTCTTCACCCAAACTACGTACTGACTCTTGGTCTTTACAGTGCTCTGCGCCCCGAGAACCAGAAGTAAGCTGTCGTCGGCAGCGAGGGAGCGAGGGACGTGGTGTGATTTCATGCGCGCGCTGGTTCAACAATTTGGTACTCTGGCTTGGTGAAACGGTGGGGCTGGGCTGGCCTGTCTGCCAGCCTGCCTCGGATGGGATACCTTTGGGCAAAACGGGGAATCAAAAAAGCCTTTGATTCGCACTTTGCACATTTGTTTTTACTCTCCTTTGGGGATTTAGCTGTAACCTGTACATAATCGAGCTTGATTGATGGTGGTTGGCCGGTACATGATGGTGCTTCTGTTGTTCTGTCCCTGCACACCCCCCCTCCTCCACTCCCTTCCTTCCTCTCTTGTCCTCTTCAAGCGAACAATTCACCCAACACATCAAGACTGACATTCCCCCCGCTAAACACCACCCCCAAATCCCACCCTTCCTCCCCTCCCTCCCGCTCCACCACCGCCCGAAACTCCTCGTTATACAACGCCACCGCCAACCCCACCACCGCACTCGGCTCCACGACCACCTTCATCCTCTCATACACCAGCCTCAACGCCCGCTTAATCTCCTCCTCTGTCACGCTGTACACCCCCTTGACCAGCTTCCGCCCGTAGATCACCGACCAGGGAATCTCCCCGACCGGCGTGCGCAGCCCGTCCGCGATCGTCGACGTGCGCACCGCCGTCACCCGCTCGCCCGTCGCGAACCCGCGCGTGCAGTCGTCCGCGCCTTCGAAGGACGGCTCCGCGCCGAAGACGAGCGTGCGCGTGCCCTCGCATGCGAGCGCCGTGCCGGATAAGAGGCCGCCGCCGCCGCAGGGGGTGATCACTGCGTGTAGGTGCGGGGTGGAAGAAGGGAGTTGGGATTGGAGCTCTAGTGCGGCTGTGCCCTGCCCGAGGATGATGTCCGGGTGGTCGTAGGGCGGGATGAGGCGTGCGCCGGTCGTGGTGATGAGGGAGGTCGTGGTGGCTTCGCGTTCCGGGGCGGTCGGGCCGGAGAAGGTGATGTGGCGGGTGTGGGCGCGGGTGGCGGCGATTTTGGCCGGGGAGGAGTTGGAAGGCATGACGATGTGCACGGGGATGGAGGAGGTGGTTGCGGCGAGGGCGAGGGCTTGCGCGTGGTTGCCTGAGGGGGGTTGGGAGGAGGGGTGAGTTGGTGAGTGAGAGGAGATGTGATGAGATGGGATGAGGTTCGTGTAAGCCAGAACTCACCAGAACTATGCGTGATGACGCCCTTCTCGCGGCCGCCGCCCTCGGCCCAGCCGGGCTCCTGCTTCAGGCGCTCGATGGCGTGAAAGGCGCCGCGGGCCTTGAAGGCGCCGATCTTCTGGAAGTTCTCGCACTTGAACCAGAAGCGGAGAACGGGGCGGGCCGGGGTGCGGCCGACCCAGGCGGTGCCCTCCAGCTCGGCGGGCGTCCGCGGCGTCGAGGCCAGCCGGTTGAGCGTCGAGTTGGTCAGCACCGGCGTCTTGTGCACGTACGGCTCGATCAGCTTCAGCGCCGCCTCCACCGAGGCGCGCGTGAGCGGCCGGGTCGTAGACGGGTCGGCCATGGTGTGGGACGATGTGGTGCGGTGGTGACGGTCCGGTTCGGAGGACTCGGGGTACTTCGGTGCTGCCGGAGCGGGATCGGAACGGGGGGGTGTTCGGTGTGGGGTTACCAAGACTTGCGCCCGAAAACGGCGAGACATCAAGGTAAGGGCGGAGGGGTGCACATATATACTGCGTACTGAATGGATTGTGAGTGGAACTGGCCTAACGAAGCTCAGAAACCCACCAATATCCACCCAGTAGGACGATGCGTCCAGCACGATAACGGAAGGCGGCAGCAAGGGACGCTGCATGAGGACGCGCTCACAAGCGACGGGACGAGAGATATCAACTACAAGCCGAGTAGCCACTGAAATTCATACACATTCACTTGTAGTATGGTATGGGGGACGCCATGGGCTCAACGAGAGTGGGAATCACGTCTTCAACCCAGGACTGCCGGTGATTGGGTGCTGTGTTGCAAGTGCGTGTAAGTCCCGGATAGGCAAGCGAAGCCGAAGCCGGCGGACCAGCGAACAGAATCGTCCTCAGGTTCGGAGCTGGACGAAAGACATGAGGCCGTTGACGCAACGGTAACCGTTTTGCGCCAAAGGGCCCCAATCGTAACGGCCGGAATTGGTCCGGCCGTTTTGTGCTCGTCGACTGGCATCGACCCCCTTGGAGGGCCGGCTGAGGCCGGCTAAGGCCGGAGCAGGGTGGAGCGCCGCGATTCCATTACATACACGAAGTCCAAACGACTTCCGTCACGTCCGTGCTCAGACCACAGGTACACCAGTTGAGGTTGAGGGGCTGATATTGAGATGTCGACCGATACAGCATCATTCAAGACGGACAGCATTGTCCTCACGAATTTGTCCAGTCCGGGTATCGTTCGGGACTTATACAAGTTGACGGATCTAGTCACGTCTTGTGTGCTGCGGTCCACGCTGGCAATACCTTTTGTCCAAATGGTCGTGGAGCAACAACCTCCGTCTTTGTTGCGATGGGCGGCGACCATCTAGCGGAAGGGAATATTGGAGATAGGACATGTGTCTCGCTCCCTCCCGCCATGACAAAGAGAAACCCCTCGCGTCGGGCCTGCGAAATGGGGCATGATCAAGTGGCCGGCGCCGCCAGGACGACTGGACCCAGCCAGAGGCCGGAATACATTCCGGCCACCGTCTATATAGGCACCTGAGTTTGGCCGCCCAAGATCTGGTGGCAGCTCAGCAGACAGCGCACACGCAACTTAGCGAACACAGCTGCGACGCATCCACCGCCATCCAAATTGTGCCAATATCTTACCCGCCGTCATCATGGGATCCCTCGAGCACCCCGCACCATCCTTCCCCGTCATGGACGACACCAGGCCGGACGACATGTCGCTGCCGGCCTTCATGGTGTCCACCACCCGTGGCTTCCTTCCTCGCATGGACCCCATCGTGTCACTCCCCTCCGAGTTCGACGCCCTCGAGTCCATCCTGCAGCGCATGCCCGTCAAGACGCTGTCGGGCGAGCCCGGCCTGCTCGCCGAGAGCAAGTTGGGCGAGACCGTGAAAGCAGAGCTGCCGGACCTGACCGACGCGGTTGAGAAATACAAGGACAACCTGCCCCTGATGAACGCACTGTACCGCGACTACTCCTTCCTCGCCTCGGCCTACCTCCTCGAGCCCTGCCACGAGCGGTTTGTCAGGGGTGAGGAGTACGGCCTGGGACGGGACGTGTTGCCGGCGAACATTGCGCGGCCGATCGCCAAGTGTGCTGCTCTGTACGTACTATCTCTTCTCTGTGTCTTGATGGATCTTTCCCCCTCCCTCCCTCCTCCCTTCCTCTTATCTCTCCCGTTCATCACAAACCTAACCTCCCCCTAGCTGCGGCTTCAAGCCCTTCATGGAGTACGCCGGCTCGTACGCGCTCTTCAACTACCGCCTCGTTGACCCGGCACAGGGCCTAGCCTCGTCCAACCTGCGCCTGATCCGCGCCTTCGAGCACGGCCTCGACCCAGCCTCGTCCGAAGCCGGCTTCGTCCTCGTGCACATCGAGATGGTCAAGCACTCGGGCGCGCTCGTCGCCGGCGCCGTCGCCTGTCTCGACGCCTGCGCCGCCCACCACCACAACCCCATTTCCAACCCTCCCCCGCGCGCGCGCCTCAACACCGCCCTAACCACCGTCCTGACCTCCCTCCGCCAAATCAACACCACCATGGAAACCATGTGGACGCGCTCGCGCCCGACGCGCTACACCGCCTTCCGCACCTTCATCTTCGGCATCACCTCGCAGAGCATGTTCCCGCGGGGCGTCGTGTACGAGGGCGTGGATGACCTCAGGGGCGAGCCGGTCGCGTTCCGCGGCGAGAGCGGCGCGAATGACTCGATGGTGCCGCTCGTCGACAACCTGCTGTCGATCCCCATGCCGGCGACGCCGCTGACGGAGATCCTGAAGGATTTCAGGAGCTATCGGCCCGGGGAGCATAGGAGGTTTTTGGAGTGGGTTAGGGAGGCTGGGGAGGAGGGGGGGTTGAAAAGCTGGGCGTTGGGGTTGGGTCAGAAGGTTGGGGAGCGCGAGGATGGGGAAGGGTTGTTGAGGGAGAGCAGGGCGCTGTGGATTCAGGTGCTGGACCAGGTGCGTGATTTCAGGTGGAGGCACTGGTGTTTTGCAAGAGAGTATATTCTCAAGCGAACGAGCCACCCGACGGCCACGGGGGGTAGTCCTATTGTGACGTGGTTGCCGAACCAGCTGGCGGCTGTCATGGACGAGACGGTGCGCCTGCACGAGGCTGTGGGTGGTGGCGGTCTGGGTGAGGACGTGGCGCGCATCATGGACCTGGTTGGCCGGCAGCGCGAGATGCTGCGCAAGGAGGTGAGGAAGTTTTGCGAGGAGCGCGGTGTGGAGGCGGCCGCGTGAAATATTTGACCTTCAGTCATCTCTGGAGAAAGTCTAGCTCTAAATATGTATGCTCAGTAGTAAACTCCGACATTATGCAACAACAACAACAGCATGCCAACAAAAACCACACATCCCATATCAACAACACATCCTGAATACCCCATTACTATATCAAACCCAACACCACCACCACCACCCCACCCATCACCCACCACCCTGTCCCCTCCCTCTCCCCCCATCCCCGGTTTCCCCCACTCGTCCCATGCCCAGGCAACCCCTTAGCCACACTCGCCGTCGCCTCCCCCCCACCCGCACCCTTCATAAAACAACTCGCCGTGCCACACGCATACCCACTCGGACAGCACCCCTCCCCGCCATCCTTCCCACACCCAAACCACCCCGCCGCACAACCCCCATTCTCCGCCGTCGTGGTAGCGGGCACGGCGCCGGCGGGCACCGCGACGGTGACCCCGTTGCCGTTGACGATGGTCGTCATCGCGCCGCCGGCCGGCGGGCACGACGTCGCGCCGCAGGCGCGCCCCACGCCGCAGCACCCGCCGTTGGTCGGGTAGACGGCGGAGCAGGGGTAGTAGCCTGTTGGGCAGTAGCTGGCGGTGTTGGACGGGGAGGGCTGGTCGGAGGTTGGGCGGAGGGCGGGGCCGGCGCCGGGGTTGGAGGTGGTGGAGGGGGTGGTGGTTGTGGTTGTGGAGGCGGTTGTGGTTGGCGTGGTGGTGGTGGAGGAGGTGGTGGTGGAGGCTGGTGAGGGGGAGGTGGATTGTGATGTGGAAGGGCGGACGCCTGGGAGAAGGAGAAGTCAGTACGTGAAGGATTGGGGGGGTGGAAGGGAAAGGGAAGAAACAGCTTACAGCCCACGCCCTGGCAGACGAACCCTGGGATGCAGCACCCGCCGCCAACCTCACTCCCACACGCCGTGCTGCCGTTCGCGCAGCCCGACACGCCGCCGCCGCAGGTCGCGCCCGCGGGACAGCATCCCACGGGACCGAGGCCCGTGTCGGACACCTGCACACACGTCTCGCCGGAGCCGCAGCAGCTGTTTGGGAAGCCGATAGCACCGCAGCTGTTGGTCCCGCTCGGACAGGTCCAGTCACGCCTCTCAAGAAAAGCGAGCGCTGACGCGGCGCGCCGGAAGAGCTCCCATCCCGCCGGCGGCCCCCCGGGTTCTTCTGGGTCGAATTCTGGCCCGGAGAGGAGGGCGAATGGCGGGCGCAAGGGCAGCTCAATGGAGGCGTTGCCTGCTAGTTGGCGGTTGTCGGCGGTGTCGAGGGCAGTCCGGGCTGCTCGCGCTGCGAGAAGTCGTGGTGGAGGAGGAGGTGGTGGTGCCGGGGCGAAGGCGGCGTGCTCGGGGAAGGCGCAGTATTCGTGGTGGAACTTGGCGCCCGGGTCGGGCGGCATCTTGCGGATCGCTGTCGGGAGGAGTCGCTGCTGTTGCTGCTGGGTTTGCGGCTCGGCTTGCGCCTGCGCGCGGGCTTCGATTTGTGCGGCGAGGAGAAGCCATAGTGAGTGTGGTAGTGGGCGCATGATGAGGTGGACAAGAAGGCCCGAGGTTGGCCGCAAGCTGCAATTGAAACTCGGGGTGGCTGTAAAGGTTTGCACAGAAACGATTGGAACTTTGAATCGTTACAACATCTGTATGTGCGTGTGAGCGCAGTTTGTGTCAATCGCCAAGTTGACAACTGTGTGTGGCTGGGTACACAAGTTGTTCTCGGCTCAGGTGGACAACGGCAGACGGATGAAGCTGGAGCTTGTTGACTTCTGGTCGCACAGGGGAATTGGTTGAGTGGATAAAAACAATCGCAGCGCCAAGGCGGGCCAGCCCCCCTGACAAGCCTAGGGGAACGTGGGGTTGAGCATGGGGTCTTCTGCTGTTGCTGTTTCTAGTGTACGCTTGCGCTACTGAGTACGGATACTCCTGACCAGTGTCATTCTCCCAGATCAAATGAAAGATATGATCTTCTACTGCAACCGATGGATCCTTGTGTTTCTAAAGATATCATCAGTCGAATCATTGCAGGAATCCCGTGTCGGTAGCAGCTTGGTCGGGAGGCTTCTTCGAGATGCCGCGCTAACCCCTGTTGGACCCTGCATATCCCGATCTGCTGCAGCCCCTTGTGGAAGTGTTCATTGTTCAAGTTTGTTACGGAGCAGCGTATGGCTGGGACTTCTTCTCATCTATTTGTACATATTAAAGGCGAACACCATGAGGGTATCCTATCATACACACGACCCATCCGTCTATCCAAGCTCTATCCCTCCCGTAGTCTTACAACATGCTACTCACACAAGTGATCGACACATCACCGCCCCCCCCCCCCCTACCACAAAGTCGCCTTCAGCTCACTCCCAGCCTCCGCGTTCTCCTGCTCTTTCACCACGCCCCTCATAAACGCCGAGCACAGCAACCCCGCCGCCACGCTAACATTCAGACTATCCACGGCCGTCGACCCGGACAAATTCGGAATATTCAGCTCATAATCCGCCTTCTTCACCAGCAGCCGATCCAACCCCTCGCCCTCATTCCCCAACAACAACACGCAGGGCTCGGTGCGCAGCGGATCCGCATCCTCGACATCGCGCAGACTCACATGGCGGCGCTGCTTGACACCGCTGCGCGGGCCCTCGTTCGCGACGGCCGCGTAGACGCTCCAGCCGTTGGCGCGCGAGTTCATGACGAACTGCGGCATCGACGCGATGCTGAACAGCTGCAGCGCCTCGGCGGCCCCGGCCGACGCCTTGAGCGCCACGGGCGTCAGCGTCGCGGAGCCGTGCCGCGCGATGCCCACCGCGGTCGCGCCCAGGAAGGAGACGCTGCGCAGGATCGCGCCGAGGTTGCCCGGGTCGAGGATCTGGTCGAGCACCACGACCAGGGGCTTGTGGGTGGCGGAGGGGGCGCGGATGAAGGTGGGTGTGCCGTTGACAGCGGCTTCTTCGGCGGATTGGTGGCCTAGTGTGACGGGGTAGCCGGGTTCGGCGGCGTAGTTTTCTGCGACCGGCCCCAGGGCGGTGACCGGGGGTTGAGGGAGCGGGGAGGCTTCGAGCACGAAACCGTTGTGCGGGCGCGACGAGGCCATCTTGTCCATCATCCGCAGGCCGTCCTCGCCCACGACGGTGACGGGGACGCCCTTGCGCTTGGCGAGGCCCTGGAGCAGCGCGTCGTCGGAGACGTTCTGCCGGTTGGCGCCGCCGTAGATGTAGAGCTTGTAGAGCTTGCGACGCGTCGAGCGCAGCGCCGCTTCGACGACGGCTTTTCCGTAGAGAAACTGCGAGGCTGCGGTGGTGTAGGGGATCGAGATCGGGTCGCGGTCCTTTCTAGGTACCGTTGGGGCATTCCGGGGTCCGGAGGTGTCTCTTGGTCTGCGGAAGGCAGAGCTGTCTGCTCTGAAGGAATCTCTGTGCTCTCTGCGAGGGGCGTCTCTCCGGAGGACAGACTCGTCCCTTCTGAAGGTATCTCTGTCCTCTCTGCGAGGGGGGTCTCTGCGGAGGACAGATTCGTCCCTTCTGAAGGTATCTTTGTCCTCTGTGCGAGTAGTGTCCCTGGCGGTGCGAAAGCCAAAACTGTCTGACCTGGGAGTATCTCTGTCCCTGCGAGCGGTGTCCCGGTCTCTGCGGGCGGTGTTGAACCCTCCGCGGGGAGTGAAAGTGTCTCTGCTGGGGCTGCCTGTTTCCCTGCGAGGAAAACTGGCCTCCCGGCGGAAGTTGGTGGTGTCGCTACGAGGCGGGCCCGCATCTCGTCTTAGCTCAGCAGCCACATCCAGGACATCGTCGGCATCTCTGCTAACCCTGCTGCCGCGGCCTGAAGCCCTCGAGCCGGCAGTCCGGCGGGGCCGGTCTCTTAGGTCTGGCCGCGGCCCAGAACGTTCAAAGGCCGAGTCCGAGAACCGTTGACGATCCCGCCCCTGCGGCGACTCCACCTCCTCGCGCAGCTCGCCAGCCTTAGCCCGGTACACAAGGCTCTTCTTGCCAAACGGCGAATCCGGGTCGTAGAAGCGGGCGCGTCGGGACTTTGGCTTGGCCTCGTCCGGATACTCAGTGATGTCCTTCTTGCCCTTGCGGATCTTGTAGGTGGGTCTTTGCTCAGCCAGCCGCTCTCTAGCGTCGCGCCTCTCAGCGTACGTCGTCTGCTTCGCGCCATCTGAGTACGCATTGGGTCTGTCAGCCCAGGCACCTCGTGCCCGCGACTGTTCGGACCGAGCTGGACCTCTGTGAATGGCCGAGAACGAGACATGTCGTGACGAGAAGACGGTGGTGAGCGACACTCGTGATGCTGGGCTGGCCAGCAGCAGCGACGGTCTCGTCGTTCTGCATATTAAGGACAGCGTCATGCTCTCTGTGGCTGCGAAACGGCCCAAGCCACGGGCTGGCCGGCTGGAGGTTGCCGAAGGGTTGACGTAAAACTCTGGCCGCGCGATACGTGAGTCGAGGGCTGAGATTGTTGCAGGTGAACAGAGTCGAGAGAGCCACGGGTTATTGAGTGTCCTCCAGGCCGAAGACTTTCGAGAAAAGCGCCAATGACTACTGGGGAAAAAAGGCTATCACAAATTCCTGTAAGGGACACGGAATAGCCGCAGCCGTCCACTACAAGTACACTGGCACTCAGTTGGGGTGAGCTGAGTTCTCAGAGCCGTAAACTCGCAACTTACTATGCAGTAAAGAAAGTTTCATCCAAATCCATGCAGCTCTGGCCTGGGCGCCCCGCAAGTCTGTTTCTGTGCCCAATGAAGTTCCACCACACCCTTGTCGAGCACAGTGCCAATTGCGCATTACCGATGCAACGGTCGATTAACGTCAACGCGTGCTCTTTGGCAGCGTCGCGTCTCCCGCTGTCGATCTCGACGACATTTGTTTGACCGATGCGGCCCCCCGACCCGGCGCACGCACAACCTTCTGTCCGACAACACTGGGTACGTATGCGATTCCGATTACGGGACAGAAACATAACTAATTCTGGGTGTTGTTTCCACAAAGAGCCGCTAACTGTCTCCGGCGCCCGTCCCAAGCGCGATTCGACTTGCTCCCGGTTCTCGCCATGCCCACGGCCAATGGCTCCCTCAGCTCTGACGACGAGCTGCTCGTTGAGGAGGCCGATGCGGAGCCTGCCTCTTTTACCTTTCAGTCCGACTTGAGCGATGACGACGCGCCGGATCCCTTGGGTCTCGACCTAATCGCCAGCGCCTCGCTTGCCGCCATGAACGGGACATTGGAGGTTGCAGCAAAAGACGAGGACGAAGAGCAGGAGAAGTCCGTCGGGAACTTTCAGGATGCACCAACAAACGGTGTTGCAGCAACTTCCACAGACACCCCGAGGAAAGGCGCCGGTTCGGCCATCGAAGTCCAGCTACCGTGGCTTTCGCAAGCGCAACGAGCAGGATACCTGAAGGTCAAGGTGCCCGACGACTGGCCAGCAGAGGACGAGCAACTCAGGCTACGGAGGAGACGAAGAGGGGTGAGTCGATTTTTCGCGTACAAGGCATGAGTTTGTGTGTTTGCCTCGTGGATGGCGGTGATGGGACGGTTCACGTTCTACCGACTCGGATGCGAGTGCTCTGCTCGCGAGACCCTTAGGCATTACGGTCAGAAAGTGCACGAGCTCCTGCCGAGATGCAAGCGTTCGCGGTTTTGGGATGAACCCTCGCGTGCTTGCCTCGTAAGCCATCCGATATGGCGAGTTTGCCGGGGATGGCAGCTTCTAGCTCCCATTGCTTCTTGGCGGCACCGAGTCTGGCAGGGTGCTTAGCATTAGGGCTACCTATTGTTCTCACTGAGTGTTGCTAATCTGCAATTCTCGAGAAGGGTGAGAGGGATCTTCGCTGCCAGATGGAGCCTTTCCCATTTTCTGCCTTGGCCTGGCGCTCAGGACCTGACATTGTACCACCTTCTTCTCCTTCCTCCTCCCATTCTCCGCTCCCATTGCCTGCAATTTCACAATTGAACCCACCTTCGTTGGCTTAACTCGCCGAATCGTTCGACATCACATAATCTTCTTTTTTTCCCACTTACTCGCTACCCCAGTTCCTCACCTCCGTTTCCATACTCTTCAGCAACACATTCATTGCATGCCGACTCCTCCTCTCCTTTAACCCCACGGTATTCACAAGTCACTGCCTCAGCCGGCGGCTTTGCTCATCGGTGAAGGCAGGCCGATCATCTCCCGCAATGGTAAGGATGTCCAGAAACAGCAGCCTTTCCTTAATGTCAGGCGATTTTGCGAAGCCAAGTGGCCATGAGCCTGCGATCGGTTGAGCGCTCGGTGTGCATCTGCTGTTTCTAACTTGAACCTCGGGCTATACGCGTTGCTTTGCTTTTTATGCATCTTGCCAGCTTCTACACGTCCCGCTCATGCCGATCTTGCTCGAGTTGTGCTGACAACATCACAGGATGACGACTACGACGATGTTGCGCAGCAGTTCGGAACCAGGAAGAGGAAACGGATTGACACTGATTACAACAGCTTCGAGGATTGGGACGACGACGAAGAAGACGATGACCTGCCGGCTCCGCGTGGCGCTCCCGCAAAACTAGGGCCCATCGATGATTACTTTGAGTCTAGGAACGGTCGTCGAAACACGCGCGCGAGCACGCGTGGGAGCTCTCTTCTGGTTGACAGCGAAGACGAGGATGGGCCCGCGAGGACGCGCGGAGAACGGCGGCTGCGACCTCGAGCCAGTGCTGCTCTCCACCACAGCTCTCAATACACCGAGCGCGACGAGCTCCAGGACTCGGACGCTGACCCCAATGACCCCACATTCGCCTTCGTTCAGTCCGACGTTATGCAGCCTAAGCGGCGCAAGCGGCTGAGGAAGCTGTCGACGAGGTCACGGCCTCCTCCCGGGCGGGCTCCTGCTCTGGACGGCGACTCAGATATTGCATTTGAGTCCCGTCGCCGGTCATCTCGGCCGAACAAAGCCACACGGGTGATGGCCGATGGCTATGTTGAGGAAGACGACGACGACATCTTCTACGTGGCGGAAGGAAAGGCTCCGTCTGCACCAAAGGTCCTTAGCATGAGAGAGACCTTCAAGACGCCGGATTCGTATGACTTCAAGGAAGCCCATCGACCCGTCTGCGACTCCTGTGGGTACGGGGACGATCGCAACAAAGGTTCTTTGATTCCCTGTCAAGGATGCTCGAATTCCTACCACAAGGCTTGCATAGGTGTCCGGAGCGCTCGGGACCACCGGGTCACGAAAGTGGCCGCTGATGCCTTCGTACTGCAGTGCCGATTCTGCATCTGCATGTACAAGAGGAAAGACATCCGCGCGCCGTCCCACGATACGTGCCAAGGATGCCACACTCAGAATCCGTCATGTGCCCCTTTCTCGGAGAGGAAAACTCCGAAACAAGAGGAGGCATTGCGCACCGAGAACGGCGGTGTCGATCAGATTACGCCGGTTGAGCCAAGACTCGTTGACAATCCCGACAATGTTCTTTTTCGCTGCGGTCGCTGCCACCGTGGTTGGCATTACGAACACCTACCGCACCCAAACCACTCTCGAGACCCAGCCCTCGATGACCCTTCCAACCTGCGCAAGCATCGTCGGGAGGAGTACCAGATTACTTGGCTCTGCAAGGCCTGCCAGGACACGGAAGAGGAGAAGGTGGACAAGGTTGTCGCCTGGCGGCCGTTGAACCGCAAGGCCTACAAAGAAGGGCAGTGGATCACAGATTTCGACGAGGACTCCCTCGAGTACCTCCTGAAATGGGAGAAAAAGTCCTACAATCACTGCCTGTGGATGCCTGGCGCTTGGTTCTTCGGCGTCGTCAAGGCGAGCATGCGCCAAGCCTTCATCAAGCGAACCTTCGGCGAGGGCTCGGACGAAGCTATCGATGGCGAGAGGCACGTTGACTCGCTGCTCAGGTGGTCAGAGAAGGAGGCAATCCACGATGCGTGGATTACCCCTGATATCATCCTTGACGTTCACGTTGCCCCAAGATCCCGCGAAGCGCTGAAGAAGTACAAGGCGAAGTCCTCCAAAGAGAGACTCGACGATGATCTGGATCGGATCTTCCACGTCACAAAGATGTTCGTCAAGTTCGAGGGCCTGGGCTACGATGACGCCGTTTGGGATACCCCGCCGCCGCCGGACGCTGGGCCCATCTATGAGGCCTTCGTCGAGGCTTACCATGAATACCTGAACGGCAAGCACTTCAAGTCCGAGTCGTACCGCCTCATGAAGGAGCGGATTGACGCGTTCCGTGAGCTCGAGTTTTCCACGGACATTGAAGTGAAGGAGCAGCCAAAGGGACTCCGGAGGGGCAAGCTGATGGACTACCAGCTCGAAGGGCTCAACTGGATGCTCTACAACTTTCGCAATGATCGGAGCGTGGTGCTCGCCGACGAGATGGGTCTTGGCAAGACGGTGCAAGTTGTCGCCTTGTTATCCAGCTTTATCCAGGATAACCCGAAGGTGTGGCCCTTCTTGATCGTCGTGCCCAACGCGACGTGCGCCAACTGGCGCCGCGAGATCAAGAAGTGGGCGCCCGACCTCCGCGTCGTGGCTTACTACGGTGGACGCGTCTCTCAGTCTCTGGCTCTCACTTACGAGCTCTTTCCGAACGAAACCAAGGAGTTGAAAGCGCACGTCGTAATCATGTCGTACGACTCGGCAAAGGACAACGAAACGCGCTCCCGGTTCTCAAATACCAAGTGGGCTGGTCTGGTTGTCGACGAGGCGCAGGCCCTCAAGAACGACGAGAACACCCTATACAGGGCGCTCAACGCGATGTGGATTCCCTTCAAGCTACTGTTGACGGGCACGCCGTTGCAGAACAACAAGCGGGAGCTGTTCAATCTTCTGCAGTTCATCGACCCATCCATGAAGGCGGAAGCTCTCGACGAGCAGTTTGAGCAAGTGACTTCAGAGAACTTGCCAGAGCTTCACAACCTGATCCGGCCGTACTTCCTCCGCCGGACGAAGGCCGAGGTCCTCACATTCCTGCCGCCCATGTCGCAAGTCATCGTGCCTGTGAGCATGAGCGTCCTGCAAGAGCGACTTTGCAAATCCATCATGGAGCGGAACCCAGAACTCATCCGGTCTGTCTTTGTGCAAGGCAAAATGAGGGCCAATGAACGGGGCTCGCTGAGCAACATCCTGATGCAGTTGCGAAAATGCCTGTGTCACCCATTCATCTACAGCCAAGCCATTGAGGACCGGACCACGTCACCCGAAGTCGCGCGCCGCAACCTGATTGAGGCTTCGTCGAAGCTCATGCTCCTTGAAGTTATGCTTCCCAAACTCAGGGAGCGTGGCCACCGCGTGCTGGTTTTCAGCCAGTTCTTGGATCAACTCACCATTCTGGAGGACTTCCTGGCTGGCATGGGCCTGAAGCACGAGCGACTGGACGGAAACCAGTCGAGTATGGAAAAGCAAAAGAAGATTGACGCCTTCAACGCCCCGGACTCTGACATCTTCGCCATGCTGCTGTCCACCCGAGCCGGCGGTGTGGGCATCAACCTCGCCACAGCCGACACCGTCATCATTCTCGACCCTGACTGGAATCCGCACCAGGATATTCAAGCCCTGTCGCGCGCTCACCGCATTGGCCAGCGCAAGAAGGTGCTGTGCTTCCAGCTCATGACCGTCGACTCGGCCGAGGAGAAGATCCTCCAGATCGGTCGCAAGAAGCTGGCGCTCGATCACCTGCTGATTGAGACCATGGACAACCAAGACGACGCGCCCAACGACGTCGAATCGGTCCTCAAGTACGGCGCGGCAGCCTTGTTCGGCGAGGGCAAGAAGAAGGATGCTATCGTCTACGACTCGGCAGCCGTGGACAAGCTTCTTGACCGGTCTACCATGGAAGAGACCAAGACCAATGAGGACAAGTCTGCCGAGTCTGCGTTTGCGTTTGCGCGCGTGTGGGCTAACGACGAGGGCGAGCTGGCTGAGGAGCTGCAGGAGAGCGAGCAGACTATCAATCTGGGCGTATGGGATCAGATTCTGCAACAACGTGCGGAACAGGCTCGGCGGGAGGCAGAGCGGCACATGGAGACGCTCGGCCGAGGAGGCCGTCGCCGTGGGGTAAGTGAAGTTTGTGTGTGGTTCGGTTGCTGCATGGCTGACTTGTCCAGGCGGCCAACTACACGGGTCCCAGGTTCGAATTCGACGAAGCGCAGGAAGCGCAGGCGGCGGATAGCGAACATGGCGACGTCGACGATGATTTCGTCGGTACTGACAAGAGCGGAGCCGAGTCGTCCGATGACGAAGCCACCATGGGGACGGGTGAGTCAACCCCAGCCGGGTCTAACTCGCGGAAGCAGGGCAGAGCCAGTCAAGGTACGAACATCAAGCGTACTCCTTCCAAGAAAACCCCTTCCAAAGCTCGCGTGCCAGGTGCCAGTCGCACTCCGGCCACGCCAAAAGCCAAGCAAGTTGCAGCAGCTCCACGGACAAACAGCTCACGCAAGGGCCAGCAGAGACCGAATCCGACGCCCAAGACACCGCGGTCAAGAAAGACCGCAGCGACCCCCGCCAAGCCAAACGCAGCACCACAGCCGCGGTCCTCCGCCCGCCCGGCGCCCAAACCGACTCGGAAGACGCCGCCCGACACGCCCACAAAAAAGCCCGCGGCCGGCCGCGTAAAGAAACCCCGCCGAGCCAGCACGGCACTACCGCTGCGCCCGCTCGAGCTGGAGGAACAGGACGCGTCAAAGTCAACGGGAGCAGCGCCTCCGCCCGCCCATCACGGCCCACCAGCAACCACCATGCCGAACGACAACCTGCCCTCCCTGAAGGAAGAGGCGGAGCAGCAGCAGCAAGCGCCGACTTCGTCCTCCGCCCCGGCAGCAGCGCAGTAGCAGCCAACCCGTTCAAGCGCGTCTCCACGACACCAATCCCCGTCCCCGTCATCCCCAGCCAGCGCTTCACGCCAGCAGCATCCGGCATATTCCCCCCGCCCCCCGTCCCATCCCCAACAATGCACATCTTCTCCTCCCAAAACCCGCCTCGACGCACCCACCCGCCTGCACCTCAACGACCCCAACCCCAACCTCTCACCACTCCAGCAGCAGCAGCAGCAGCAACCCCACACGCTCCCTCACCGCCTCCCGTGCCGCCACCAAACAGCGAGCCCTGCTTCATCTGCCTCTACCGCCACCCGCCCGCCTGGGAGTGCCCGGAGATGCGCTCCGAGGTGGCGCTGCGGCTGGCGCTGGACCGGTTGCGCAATGGGCCGCTGCCGGAGGGTGGTGATGGGGTCGTTGCGGCGCCGGAGGTGGTGAAGGGGCGGATGGTGTTTTTGGGGGAGAAGTTGCGGCGGGTTGGGAGGGGGGTGGGTAGGGGGGTAAGGGGGTAAGGGGGATGGGGGTTGGGAATGGGGAGGGGGCGGGGGCGGGGGCGGCTTCTACGTGATATTTTCGGTGCATTTGGCGGTCGTATTGATTTTATGAAGGGTTTGGGCTTGGGTTATGCGGGGTGGGAAGACGGAGGTGGGTGGAGGGTATTTTTGGGGAGGAGGAGGAAGTCAGCAGATGGGGATTGGGAGGTGGGAAGGTCATCACTGGCCGTGGGGAGACTGGCCGTCTGTCTATGGCCTGGTTGCGAGGGTTGGCTCACGAAGCATGGGGTTAAGGGGATTTGACGAGGGAGACGAGGTTTGGGGTTGAGATGCATTCCGACGTTTTCTCTCTTTTCTCTGCGTCTCGTTGACTACGACGGAACGATACGGCGACGGACAGGAGCATTGACGGCGGACGGTGTGGCTCATGCTCCCTGGTTTTATGGGCGTTCTAGAGCGGGTAGCATTGCTGTTGGGTTGGAGACGGCGTTCTCTCTGGCGAATGAGACATGGATGGCAACCTCTCTTTGGTCAGCCGCCATTTCACATCTATTGCGTTTACGTCTCCCTCTTCGTCCTATGGTCCTGGTTGCTTCAGGAACTAGAAAGACTGCTTGGAGGGTTAACACTTTGAGCCGCGGCTCGGAAGATGGGACGTCGACGGCGTTCCGAGCTAGGGTTGCGGTGTGGTTCTGGAAGGGCCATGGATCGCAGTGGACGGCAATGCAGTAAGCAGTGCTTTCCGGGTTCCGCGTCTCGAGATCCGTCAAAGCATGCTTTCTTCCTGCGCCTGCTTTCTTTCCGGATCTTGACAGCGCAGCACGGAACAAGGTCGGAAGGTAGTACGTGCATGGCGGGCGTGGCTTGCAGGGCATGATCGGAGGAGTGGGTGGCTTGCAGGAGATTGCCGGGCAGATAGCCGGCGGGAAGGGGGCAAAGAAAATGCAATGCACATCATCGCTGCATGCATGCATGTATGCGTGTGCTTCCCATCCATGTTATCCATGTTATCCATGTGTGGATCGCTTTGCTCTGCACCTTGCCTGCCTGTTCCCCTTATGTCTTCCCTCCACACAAACTAACTTGCTATGCGTGTGTATGCGTGTATGCATGCAGAGCCGTTACGGTCGCCAGGTTGCTCTCCTCTCTCTCACCTATGTCCTTGTTTCTACGCTCGACTGCTTGTGGTCACACACATGCGTGTCTGATCCTCTGACTGAGGGTGTCCCCTGATCTTGTCCCTGACTGACCGACTGACTGGCACTGACGCAAGTGGCAAGACAAGCTGAGTTTTGGCTGCTGCTGTGTCTTCTCCAGTGTCTGCTCCGGATGTTTCGACTCTGCGATGGTTTCTGCGGTGGCGTGATGGTGGTGGTGGATGCAGGCAGCCGGACCAGCTGCAGGAAACCTTATTTGGGCGCTTTGGGAAGGGTTGGGCGTTTGCGATGCGGTGTAATGGGTGAGATGGCAGGTTTCCAGCTTGCTTCTTTGGGAGAGGCGGTGGCGGCGTCTTCCCGGTCGGAAGCCGGAAGCTTGTTCAGTTGCGGTGATGATTGTCTTTCTGGTTGAAAGGGGTGTTTGTTCGAGAGAATGAGAGAAAGCCAGCAGGGAGACGAGGGTCTGGGCAAGTCGTTGGTGATGGCAGTGATGCAGCGGCCGGAGAAGCAGAGCCGCGCGAGCTGACTCTTTTGTTGTTCCCAGTCGTTTAAAGGGGGGGGTTGAGACTGCTCTCAGAATCTTGATGTTAGAACTGGAGGGATTTCCTATCTACGACTCGCAAGTCATATTCGCAACACAAATAAGGTATCCGTCCCTCTCTCAACAACAGAAATCGTCCCCAAGCTACACCACGCCAGACCTGCCTCGTGACGCTGTCGTACGGGGTGTCACGCCTTGCCGCCGGCGGCGCCATTCACTGGTTCTCCAAGATTGTGCACCGCATATCGCGGCGTATAACGTTACCGCCTGACCATCCATCTGCCTGCTCGTGTGGGCGCCTGCCTTGCCGTCGCCGTTTCAACTCAAGAACCCGAACACACTGTCACCAGTTGGCAGTCAACAGCTCCCACCGTCAAACCACGAGACTGGCGGAGCAAGGGGAAGCCCGCGGGTGCCCGGCGCTTGTCTCGCTGTCCTGCTGTCCTGCCATCTTTCTGGTCTGCCCTGCTCAGTCCGTTTGCTCGCCAACGCCAGGCCCGCTTTTGCCGCCTTCCCCCCGCCTTCGATCTGATCTCTACCGCATCTTCTGCGTTGTTCTCGTCACTCTGCTTTGGCCTGACCGGCTTCTGGCTAAGGTCCTGCCCTGGCGACCATGGATGCACCCTGGGCCTGCCTGTCGGTTGACCGCTCATACCGATTTTCTGAAGCTACTACTGCTGTCGACTGTACTACTACTGCTCCTGCTCGCACCTCTGCCACTCTGGAAGCTTCTCCCTCCAGGGGCCAGACTTCCCAGACGGCCACACCTCCCCCGTCTCCTTCAACTCCCCCGATTACCGCCATCGTGCCAATGGAGGCACCTCCGCCACCCTCGACGTCATCGCTCTCGTCCAACTCGCAGCATTCACATTCACATTCACATTCACAGCAGTCGTCGCTGGATCTGGACTCACCTTCGCTGGAGCCTGCCTTGTTTGACGACGGCACCGGCCGCGACAGGCACGGCCTGTCCGACTACTGCGCCGACCTCGAGGCCTTGATGGAGCACAGCATTGTTTCCCCCTCGCCTTCTCCGGAACCGTATCGCCACGGCCAGATTGGAGCCTTTCGGCACTTCCGGCGTTTCGACCAGGCCTCGCGCCCGATCGTGTCAGACAACTGGCGCGCAAAGAGTACCGCTGCCGACTCTTGCCGACCGCAGCTGGGCATGCTGGTCACCACCGGTTCTGGCAACATCCAGCACAACTCGCTCGTCTACACGCCTACCCGCAGCCCGCTGGCACCCGACTTCAACGGCGGCACCGCAGGCTTCTCCCAGCAGATGAGCCTGAATTCCATGTCCAACATCCCGCCCACGCCCGTGTCGCTGTCGACGCCGGTTTCCATGGCGTTTTCCGGCCACAGCCACCACTCTTCCACGGGCAGCCTTGGCCCGTCCCCGCTCGGCTACTCCCCAACGTCGGCGGGAGCCGGAGTTGCTCGCTCTGTTGGACCAGGGACCAGCATGCTCACCAACCAGATGGGCAGTTTGGGCATCACGGGCTACTTGGGCATGGCCCAGACTGCGACGACCACCGCGAACATGGACGTGAACCACAATCCTCAGGCCGGCGTGCCCACCTTCCCCGTCGCCCTTCCCCCAGACGCGCTCGGCTACTGCTTCGTGCGCCCCAACGGCATGCGCACGCGGTTGGTGCCCGTCGACATGTTGCCGGTTGTGCTGTACGGCATTCCGGCTCATGAGATTGCCAGCGACAGGCTCGTGGCCCTGCCTGTGCCGGCGGGTGTCGGTGCTGACGGCCGGTCCAGCAACACGCAGGCCTTGCGAGCGATTGTATGTGTTTTCTTTGTGTAAACTGTGCAAGTCGACATCTGTGCTGACGGTAAGAAGAACATCCCTGGTGCAAACGGCGGCAGCGGTGATGCAGTTCAGGTGAGCTCACCCCCTTTTCCTACCCTCCCTGCTCTCTCAACCTCCCCTCAGCCTCTTCGTGGTTGTTAGCCCATTCCTTTGTCTTTCTGTCAGTACCACGTCCACAGACCAACACACAAACCCACTCCTTCACAGACCACCATCGACCGCATCCTCGCCGCCCCCGCTGCTCAACCTCCACCTCCGCCTCAACCACACTCACCCCCAGCCCCGGGCCTCCTCCTCTCGCACCAGCAGCAGCAGCACCACCCGTCCCAGCAGCAGCAGGCCCTAACCCCCTCACAGTCCCAATTCCACATCCAGAGTATCAACAACAACAACGCCACGGCCCCCGCGCACCCGCCGCCCAAGCGCGTCAAGGTCTACTGCGACAAGTGGGTGCACGAGGGCGTCTGCGCCTTCACCCAGCAAGGCTGCAAGTACAAGCACGAGATGCCCGCCGACCGCGCCACCCAGCACCAGCTGGGCCTGTTCCTGGGGTACCCGGCCTGGTGGAAGAGGCGGCAGGCTGAGTTGGCGAGGGTCACTTCAACTACTGCGAGTTCGGCTTCGTCTGGCGGGACTGGTGCTGGTGCCAATGCTGGGTCGGTCAATGGTGGCGGTGGTGATGGTAGTGGTAGCGATGGAGGTAATGGTGGGGGTAAGGGTGTGAATGGTACGGGCACCGCTGCGGGCTGCCGGGCTGGTGGTGAGGGCCAGAGGGTGGGAGCGGAAGGGCGGAGACCGCAAACCGGAGGTGGTGGTGCAACGGGAGGCTTGGAGAGTGGACGAACCGAGCACGGGACGGGGTCAACGATGATGACGACTACCAGAACGACGGTCGACCGTGGAAAGGGAATGATAAGCGGCATGGGACACGAACTGTCGAGATCGGAACCGAGCGGTGGAGGTGCCGGCCTGGCTGCCTCGCGCTGGGGGCCTACCAACGCAAACCGACACAGCAGTCTCCCCGCCACGGCCACTGCCACCGCGCCGCGGTCCAAGCCCAACAGGCCGCCGCTGCCGTCACTCTGGCAGACCGCTGCCGCTTCTGCAAACAACAACATGCAGAACCTGCAGTGTTACGACGGCGCTGAGGGTTACCACGGCTCTCCCGCTCCTGTGGACAACAAAACCCAAGGCTTCGGGGCTGGGGGGTCCTGGCCGTGGGATCTGACGCAACGGCATGCCCAGCTACTCTCGGCCTATGGGTACGGCCCGGCCAGCGCATGCTCTTTTGGTAAAAGCACTTCCTTGCCCTTCTTTTCCCTTGCCACTGCCTAGTCATCAGTTGTTTGTTTACCTTGCCCCTATTCCAGGCTTGACATTCCAACCCACCCAACCCCTCCTCTCACACATCTGCCGGCTTGCTAACCCTTCCGAACAGTCTTCCACTCCACCGCGCCGCCCTCCCCCTTCGGCCCCATTGCCCCGCCTCCGCGCAGCGCCCAGGCTCGCTTGCAGCATGACAGCACCGCCGCCGCCGCCACGCCCAGAAGCAGCAGCGGCGGCGGCAGCAGCATGGGCGCCACTGACACCAACACAGACTGTGCCGCTCTCCGGGGCCTGGCAAGCCCTTACGCGGGTACTCTCGGCACGAACGGCAGCGGCAACGGCAGCCTGCAGAGGGGGCGGGAACAGCGCTGGAATTGTTGAATTTGAACGCCGGATGCTCTTCTCTTGAGCACGCACAAACGGCCATAGGGGGGTCCTTGCGTGGGTAGACTTGGTACGGTTTAGGCTCCTTGCCGTTGCGGGCTTGTGTGGTGGGGATTTCGCGGGGCCTCTTCTGCCTTACTACATCCCTCCGTTTCCCCCTTTTTTTTGTTGAGTTGCCGGGTTGTTTTCACCAGATAGGCTATGGTATGGAACTTTTTCCTTGAGAGTTTTTGCCCGCCCGGGCTGCTGCTGGCTCGGGTTGGGGAGATGAGTAGAGTGCGCAAGCGCGGGGTTTTACTGGCTTTTCCTTCCCCCTATGGCAGATGGTGCATGTCTCAAGGCGCGAGGCGGGACAGGAGATTATCATGGTTCATTCATGTAGTTAGACAAGTGTTCAAGGTCATATCAGCGCTGTGCTACTTCTTGCAGGCGCTTTCCACGGACATGAGCACCTACTGTGGTGAGGGGTGACGGAAAAACGATGAGATGACATCTCGAAGCGGCGACAGAGAAGGAGAGAAAAAAGAGAAGAAGGGGTCGTCGCTAGTGGTCGTCGGGGTGCGCAGGTCATACTGAATCCAGTTACATGGGGCATATCTGGAGTATCTCACGAGGGAGAGTTGACATAAGAGGCATGCGAAGGGAAGTTGCGGGAAAGGGCATACAGGCTCTTTAAACCTCCTTTGCCAGAATTTGGGCAGTATCTGAAACCCGAAGGAGATGGAACAGGGACTGGCAATGAAGCAACCCTTTTTTTGTGCCATATCCCATTTATTTGGCCATAAACCGAGTAGCTAACAACACCGTCTCTCCAACGCCTAGCTGTTCCCGTCCCGCGGCGTCCCCCACCGCACCCAGTCATATCCTCCCATAAAAAAAAGCCTTAACATATCTCGTCAGTCAGCCAAACGAGCCCCGCGTCCTCCAGCACCGCTAGTGGCCAAACAGCCCACAAGATGCTTCCGCGAGCCATCTCGACCCGTCCTAGAACCCGGAGATGACGCCCGTCATAAGGTCCTCGTCCTCGATCTGGTTCAGGAACGCGACATCGTACTCGCGCCGCCCCTCCTTCTCCTTCTTCTGCTGCCCGATCAGATACCGCACATAATCGCGGTTCGTGCCCAGCCGCTCGTTGGCCGCCGTGACCAGCGGCCCCAGCGCGCGCAGCCGCTCTACCGTGCGGGCCATCTTGTGCGCAAACTCGGCCTCGGACAGCTGCTCGTCCGGCGCGGCGAACGAGAGGTAGGCCGACCCCGCGCTGCCGGTGCTGTCGGCCGGCCGCTCGATCGTGCCGCTGAGCATGCCCTCGTCGATCATCTGTCGCAGGAGCGCCTCGACGTCGGCCTCAGTGGCAAGCGGCGCGCCCGTCTCGGCGCTCTGTGTGCGGCCGCGCACCTGCTCGAGCGAGATGGCCGTGTAGACCTGGCGCAGGTTGAGAATCTGCCAGCGCTGGTAGTGCGCCATGACCAGGCGCATCAGGCCGAGGTTGTTCTCTTCGCCAAAGAACTGCGCGCCGACGCTTTCGAACTCCGTCTTGAGCGACTCGGCCGTGCTCTCCTCGAACGCCTTGCCGATCGCCTGGTAGGGCTTGCCTAGCGTGGCGAAGCACCGCTGCGCGCCGGCGGCTGTCGTCGGGGGCAGCGTCGGCGCCTTGCCGCTGTGCAGCAGCCCCACGAGAACCCACTTGTTGTGCGCCTCCACCATGATCTTGCTGCAGGAGTGCGTGTCGCGGGCCGGGTATGTGATGACCCGCTCGAGTGCCTCGAGGGCTTGGCTCCAGGATCGCCGCCGGATGAAGCACAGCCCCCGGAGAAGATCATACTGCAGCACGTCGTTGCTGCTGAGCAGTCTCGTCAGTCCGGACTCGATGGTGACGTATCCCGCTGGCGGTAGATCCAGTGCTGCAGGAGGCCGCGTCTCTGTTAGACCCTTGACGCCCGGGTAGAAGACGATGCTTTTTTCGAGCAGAGGTAGCGCGGGTTCTACGTTGTCGGTTGTGTATGCGAGCTTGACCAGGGCGACATGATGTGACGTGAGCACTGAGCCCGTCGGATCGAGGCGGAGGAGGGCTGTTGTGAGGAGGTCTACCGCAACCGAAGCCTACACTCATACGTCAGCGACTGCGTTGGGGCAACGGTACTTCAGTAGAATAGCTGCCACCCACCGGAAACAAACCTCCGTCGACAAGCCAGTCGAGGACGGTTGAGAACGCCTTCCCCCTGTACCGTATCTGCCGGGCATCAAATGTTGAAAGAAATATGGTGGTTTTGCTCAAGAGGTTGGCCTGGGGGAGGGTGTTAGCCGACCGGGCGGTGATCAGCAAAGTCAGGTACGAGCTGGAATTAGCGGCGGGATGGACATGCTGCTCGCACATGTCAGCTATTGACACACGGCCAAACGTCTAGGGAACTTGTTGCACACACATCGAGGAGCTGAGCAGCCAACCCCTTGAAATTGGATGTCGCGGCCAGCTTGTCCAGCTTCTGGGTGTGCGACACGGCGGCCGCGTGGTACTGCGCATCGTCGGTCAGCCCGCCCGCTGGCGGGAAGTCGAGCAGCACCGAGGCAGCCTGGTCCATCGGTAACGAGTTGGTCGACGAATGGCGACACGATAACCGGTTACGGAGCTACCTCAGGAGAAGCGAGCCGGGTGGTCGAGCGAGCCGGCGAGTCGGTAGCAATGGCCCAAACGGTTGTGCAACCCGCCCCGTGGCACCGAACGCTGGCTCCGATGGGGTCGTTTCCCGGGGTTTGCTCTGATAGTTCTCGCGATATTGTGAAGCAAATTCCCATGAAACGTCAAGGCTTCGGTGTTCAAAGGTTGTTCGGGTGACACCTTCACGTTGAGGCTCTTCGCAGTATGTCGTCGATGCTTGTAGGAGAGTGAATGAAGTTGGTTGAAGCTTCAGGAAGCTCCCCACCCCGCGATTAGGTGGGCACGGTGGGCTGGGGGGGAAAGCCTAGACGGCCCCACTTAGCTCCCACAAGGCTGCCAGCCCCACCCAAGCAGTCTACAACCCCGGTTCTCTAAAACATTGCACTGCAGCATCGGGGGGTTCCAACAGGACGTAGTAAGAACCAGGGCGAGACCTTCGAAATGTTTTGAGACCGTGAGGTGCAGTACAAATCAGTTCGGTTGCTGGCATGGTTCAATACAGGCTTCCAACCTCCAAGTCTACATCACGCCAATAGCACGGCCGTCAGCTACACTCAGCTAGGAGTGTTTCGACCATATGTGCCCATTCCCGGTCTCAAATCATCACCACCGTAACTTTCCTTTAGCTTACACGCTCATTTGCTGGATCAGCTCCGCCAGTTTGTGGCCTTCGCTCTTGTAATCCAGCGGTCCGGCGCTCATGACCTGGTAGCGGATTCTGCAAATGCGTGCGTCAGCAACTCCTCGTCACTGGTCAAAGCAAAGGCTACGACATACCTCGGCTGATCACCGTACGTGTCCATCTTGGCGCGGCACCGGAAGGCCAGCTTCCTGCAGTTGGCGGCCTCGAACGCGGCGTCGAAGCCCTCCTTGTCATCGATCGCCTGCATCTCCTGCAGCTCGTCGGCGGTGCGGCCCATGATCATGCGGGCCGAGTCGTCGAAGCAGCTCAGCCACAGGTGACCCGAGTGGTCGCTGACGTTGATGCTCATGATGTAGCGGTACTGCGGCCGGTCGTGGCTCAGGTTGCACTTCTCGCACCGCCACGTGCCGTCGCCCATGTCGGTCACCTTCTTGTTGCAGTTCTCGCTGCGGCAGGCCGGGTACGCAAAGTTCTCCTGCCGGATGTGCACGATGGTCGCCTTCACCGTGAAGTAGGCCGCGTCGTCGAAGCCGAGGTTCTCGCTCTTGACCTGCCCGATCGTCTTGGTGTCGTCCTTGCGGCCCGTCGCCGCGCCGACCGACGACAGGTCGCTGTGCGTCGCGAACGTGTTGTTGCGGCCCGCCGAGTCGTACCAGCCCTTGAGCTTGTGCGCCTCGGGGATGTCCGGGTCGATCGCCATCGTGCCCGACGACAGCAGCGACAGGCTGCGCCCGCCAAAGTCGCCCACTCGCGTGCCCTTGAAGGCCACGATCGACTCCGGGCTGGCGTCGAACTCGGTCGCCGTCTTGCCCCAGATGGTTACGCGCACCGAGTAGCCCGTGTCGTCGACCAGGGTCAGCTCGCGCTTGTCGTACGGCTTCTGCGTCGTCTTGGACACGATCTGATCCACCGCCTGCACGTCCTTCAGGACGCCGATGACGTCGACCGTCGCGTCCTTCTCGACGTCCTGCAGCCCCTGGAGACTGCAGAAGTTGAAGCGCACCTGCGGCACCGAGCTCTGGTCCTCGGCCTTCTCGACGACCGTGTCGCGCTCGAACATCATCTCGTAGTCGTTGGGGAGGTTGCTGAACTGCTTCTTGGCCAGCTGGACCTTGCAGGGCGTCGAGATGTAGTAGACGGAGCCCTCCTGCAGCAAGTCATAGAGTTGGTCGACCTGCTCGTTGAACCCTGTTGCCCGGATCTCGCCGCTCTCGTCTAGGAGATTGACGCTGAAGAGCTTGCCATCACCGCTGGCCTTGTGCCACGTCCTAATGTCCGACTTGCTCGTCACGCGAGCTTTGATGGTCCACTTGTTGGAATATGGGGACAAGGCTTCGATGGGGTATATTGTGCTCGCGCCGTGAGAGCCACTGCCGCTGGTCGCGCTCGGTCCGCGCGAAGCAAGCTGCTTCTGGACTTGTGACTTTGTGTCTTCCGCCGGCTCGTTCTTGACGCCATAAAACCCGGCACCTCCAATTGTGGTGCTCTGTGGCTCGTTCTTGACCTCCACGGCTTTGGGTTCGCCAATCTTCTCCGGATTTCCGAGCTGCGAGATGACCTCGAGGTCCAGGACGATCATGACACTGCGTAGGCTGTGAGTAAGGACATACACCACTCATATTGGAGAAGAAAAGCACCCACTTCTTGCCCTTGACTGACGAGGCCTGGTACTGCTTGAGGCGGACGATGGAGCCGCGATCCAGCTGGCCGCTGTGTACTACATGGTTTGCCTGCGTCGCCAGCATGCACTGAACGTAGTTGCGGATGTCGCTGAGGATGACGCGATATCTCTGGGCACCAGGCGCCGGACCCTTCGACTCGAGTGTCTTGAGCTGGAGGCACTGCAGCACCGGCACGGGGAACTGGGCTGCCGCGCGGGCGGGGTCGTTGTAGATGGCACTGGCAAACGCGGGCGAGTCAGCCGGGGTTCCCATCACGACGCAGGTGCTGGAGCTCTTGGACTTACTCTATCGCCCCTTGTGTGATGTGTTGTTCCGCCATACTGTTTTGATTTTGTTTTTGATGTGTTGAGCAGATCTAGATTTGTCGCGAGCAGAGGGCGTTTGGTGAGGTTGATGGCGGGCGGCAGGTGCAAGGCTTTGGAGGGGTCGCGTCGGGAAACGCGCACAACGCGTCGAGGGGCAGCAGTTTAATTGCTGGCAAGGCACGCACAGTGTCAAAGACGTACCACATACGGTATTGGGCAGTAACCCTCCAAAAGCTCCCTGTCAGGCTAAGGTAATCAACGGAACCGCCGCACTTGGAATTCCATAGCTCTTTGCATAGTCCTGCCCGGACATCGTCAGATCCATGACGTCGGCAAACTGGCGCATCTACAGAGTCGCACCATTCCTCGAGGATACACACTCCGCGATAAATGAGATGGCTTCAGCAGCGATCTGCAGGCCAGCACGGTCATTGGTGGAGCAAGCTGTCTCCGTTTCCCCCGCTCTGTCGGTGAGAGGTCAGGCACTGAGAGCGAGCGGCCTTGGTGATCAACTTGCCCTGTTTTGTTCTGCAGCATCGTGTAAAGAACACATCATCGTCTGGTCATAAGATTTACACTCATATACTCTTTCTTAACTGTCACAGTTCGTGAGCATATCAAACCCATCGACCGGCCCTGAGTTGCCCTGCCCTGCTCTCTCAACCTTCCCACCTCCCTCCCAACCCAATTCATCACCATCCCACCACCATGGCCACCGACACCAACACCACCACCACCACCTCCCCTCCACTCCCCATAATCGACTCCCACATCCACCTCTACCCCTCCGCCGACCTCCCCACCCTGGCCTGGTGCACCCCCGACCACCCGCTCGCGAGGCAGCACTCCATCGCCGACTTCCTCTCCACTACTGCCTCCTCCCCTCCCCTCCCAGTCTCCGGCTTCATCTTCGTCGAGGCGGACCGGTCCAACGCTGCCTCGCGCGACTGGACCGCGCCGCTGCAGGAGATTGCCTGGATGCGGCGGCTGGCGGGCGGCGCGCCGCCGCGCGCGGGGGAGGGCCACTCCGCGGCTGACGCGGCGCTGTGTCTGGGGTTTGTGCCCTGGGCGCCGGTGGATTTGGGCGCTGAGGAGTTGGAGCGGTATTTGGAGAGGGCGGAGAAGGAGGCTGGGGAGGAGGTGTGGCGGAAGGTGAAGGGGTTTCGGTATTTGTTGCAGGACAAGCCCAATGGGACCGCGCTGGGGGAGGGGTTTGTGGAGGGGTTGAAGGTGCTGGGGAGGAAGGGGTTTGTGTTTGATGTGGGCGTGGATCAGCACCGGCGGGGGAGGGTGCAGTTGGAGGAGGTGGTGGAGATGATTGATCGGGCGCATGATGGGATGGAGGAGGGGGAGAAGGTGGTGTTTATTTTGAGTGAGTGGGAAGAAAAGGGGGTGGGGCGAAATAGGTGGTTATGGGCTGACGATGGGGCAGATCATCTGTGCAAACCGGATTTGACGATCCTGAACCAGACGGATCCGTCTTTCATTGCGTGGTAAGTGTGATGTGGACCGAGCGGCGTGGTTGTTTACAGAGAGGCGACAGATGACTGACAGTCCGCAGGCGAACCGCCATGTTTACGCTCAGCAAGTGCCGCCGGACTTACATGAAGCTGAGCGGCTGCTTCGCGGAGCTGCCTGCCAAGCTCAAGGAGCGCCCTGCCGAGGACATCTTTGCAGCCATCCTGCCGTGGCTGGCGGTGGTGGTCGCGGCCTTTGGCCCGAGTAGGATCATGTTCGGCAGCGACTGGCCTGTATGCACGGTGGGTGTTGGCGAGGATGCCTGGAAGAAGTGGCACAAGGTTGTCGACATGGTGTGCGATCTGGCAGGCTTGAGCCGTGAGGACCAGGCCATGCTCTGGAGTGGCACAGCGAAGAAGGCATATAACATTGCGTGAGGGGCTTGGGAGGAGATGTATGTGTCTTGTATGTTGCTGTCGCCTCTGTTAAAAACCAGATCTGACAGACCACCAAAGTTTGACCCGTCGACGTATTCTGCTCCTCGGACTGAGCGGAGGCGATAAGCGCAGGAGAGCCAGCCCCAACCGGTTGGCCCTCTTCAGGGTCGAAGGGAGGAAACCGGCTACAAAAACTTCGGGATGGTTGACTTCACTTGTTGGAGAAGGGGAAGAAGGGAGGCCAGGAAGGCCAGATACGCTGTCGGTTTACTTGCGCGGGAGGCGCTGGAACGGCTGACCCCTCGGTTGGAGGCCGAGTAGTTTCTTCCCAGGTCGCACCACCCCAGGCTTCTGACATCTAGGCCCCTGAGATTGTCGGTGATGCTAAGCTGCCCGGGCGAGTCTAGATGTCCGACTATAACTATTTGAACCTCTTAAGTTTCCCCATAAGCATGTCTAGATAGCTTTTCGGCCCTCGCAAATCCCGCACCATGGTCGTCACCTATCAACGATCATCCTCGAGCAAACCCCGTACATTGCTGGGGGTTTTGCGTCGTCGCCCAACCTCGCTTTCCCACGGTCTTCACGCCTTCCACAACGCTTCTGGTTCACCTATACTAGACTGCGCACACCACACGCCGCGCACTTGTAATTCTCTCTGTCGAGTGCGGGCCGGTCCCCCAACCAAGCTCGGCCCGGAATCCCTCCGGCTGGCCCCGCGTCGATCATGACAGGCACAGACTCCGATCTCTGTGTCACCATGCAGCACGGTTCCTGCAGGAACCAAGTTGCTCGCTCGAAACGAAACAAGGCCGGTCGGTGGCCGGCCAACCTACATGTACACTACAGACCGATCAGGCACTGCGGTGTTGTTGGGATCCAGGCGTTTCAGGGGCTCCCACACCCACCCATCAGCTCAAGTGCTGCCTCCGCGCCCCGGGCCCGGCCCCGGGTGGGTCGGCTCGCCTCCTCCCACGCGTGGCTCGGCAGTTTCAGCGTGTGTTGGGGTCTGGTTCTCGCTATGACGCTTTCTGCTGCCAGGTCAGACCCCTTGTTATTATCGAGCCAACCAAGTCAACGGAGCGAACTCCGCCGCTTTATGCTGCTTCCAAGCTACAATGCGATGCTTGACGAAGCCCACTCTTACGTGGTCTGTTCAACGCTCGTGCGTAGTCGTTTCCCCTGCTGCGTAACCATCGCGTCTGCCAGGCGAATCGCAGCGCCCTGCTTCCTGGTTTCACCGAGGCTTGCAGGCGACGGACTAGAAGCCTGGCTCGCCTGGAAGTTCGGCAGAGTAGGTCTGTCGCATGCGTTTGGACCTCCGCGGTCGTCCCATTTCCGCCCACATCGGGGCTTAATTCCATATTGAGATGGACGCAGCCGTCGCAAAGGTCCTAGTTTATCCGTTATTGGCGAACAGACATGAGCCCGCCGTATTTGCACGGTCTTGGTCTCAAACCGAGTGGACAGGTGGGCTGGGCGATCTCGCCTAGTTTTGCTCCGGCGCGACACTTCGCCAACGGGTAGAGCTAGCGTCACGATCGATGCACACGTTGCGCCCGAGGAAACAAGCAGGGTGACCGAAGCAATGGCTGGCTGGCAAGACAAGACAAGGCGAGGCAAGCAAGCAATCACCGATTATGAGAACATGACACTCCTCCATCCCCACAGGACAGCGTCAGCAAGCAAAGCCCCACGATGCGGAAAGTGACCGCAGGAAAATCAGTTCTGCCCCCCGTCGTCCAGCCTGTGTGGGAGTGGGCCACGTCAAATGACACGCCGGCTCTGCGCTGCGATGCGATGCGAGGGAGATCATCACAGAGCCGGCGCCGGAAAGCACAGCGATCAACAAGCAATCAATCAATCAATCAATCGCCCGCCGGCCCCGCCACAGCACATGGCAGGATAAAATGATAAAAAAAAGTCACAAATAAGGGGGAAGGAAGTGTGGGGTGTGGAGTGCACGGGAAATCGATCCGTGTCTTGGCGCATATCTCCCAGGGCGCCGGAAAGTCTGGGGAAGGGGAAGCACGGAAGCTGCACGCGGGTGATCGCAGCAGCTTTTCCGTTCGGAATTTGGAGGTGCTGCTGCCCGTTAATATCAGGTTGCCGCAACTCATTTTCCTCGCTCCCATTCACCGGAGGTACGGCGCCGTCATCCGGTTCTTCACCAACGTTACATACGACGACACCTCGAGTCGACCGGTCAAACAGAGATGCCAAGGGCTGGCTAAAAAAAGGAGACAGGGATGCAGTGATACAGACTTGCAAGGGGGCGGATGAAGGCCCGGTCGGGTCGCTTGACAGGATCCGCCGCGTTTTGAACGGTGAAGGTTCCAGAATATTGCTTGAAACGGCCGGGCAACGGACGGGGGGTTGACTGGCTTGCTGGCTCGAGGCTGGGACTGCGATGGTGAAGCAAGGCTCGGGGCACATCAGACGGACGCGGGACGGGATCATGGCCGTTCTCAACGTCATACCCGACGGCATGACGCCTGCTTTGGGACAGGCAGGTGAGGCGAGGCGAGGCGGTCTGGCTTTCTGAAGTGTAGTGTATGAGCTGCCGCGAAGCTGACCAAGGCAGAGCGAACCTGACGCTGTCGGAATGGCCGAGGGTGTCTGGGAGGGTGTTGGCGTGCTTATGTGGCCAGGTGAGCTCACGGTAGGTGCCGCTGATACCAAGGGTTCGTAGATTGGCTTGGCGGTTACGCTGAGAGTTATCGACGGTCTTGAACAATAAGGTAGATAGAGAAGCCACCGAACGCCGAATTAGGTGTTACTGGTGGGCGGTGACAACAGCGGTTTTGTTGGCACTGACCCGCCGCAGAGGCTGGCATGCTTTGCCGCCCTCATGGATGAAGTGAGGCGGAAACAGCGCCGTAGAGGCCTGCTTCTGGTCGGCTGGATTCATGCGCCTCCCCCATGAGAAGCCACTCATCACCGCCGTAGTGTGTTCGTTCCATGGTGATGAGAGAAAGGAACGTCCGTGTCCTGCGTCGCTGGTGTGACCTGAAATCAGGGCAATCCGGGGTGCGGATATGGCTTGACCATCTGGAGTAAACCGCTGGAACCGGACAAGTGAAGGTGAGGCGTGGCTGGACGGCAATCACGTTTGCCAATCCAACCAGAACTGTCAGAAATGCCGTGGGGCATCACGGTGCGGTGCTTCGGCCCTTCGTTGAATGAGAACGTGTCACCAAAGCTGGTTCCGTCGGCCAATGGATTCCGCAGCCAAAACGTCGAACAGCCTCTCAGTGCCGCAGCAACACCAGGCAGCGATTTCCGAGCTTCCATCTTTTTTTTGTCTGACGGCTTGTGCGACACCAGGCGGCCGGGGTGGGAAGCTGAGTCAAACTTGGAGCGGAAGAGTCGCGCGCCAATCGTCGCTTGCACTGCACCCCACACTGACCCCAGACGGAGATGCAGTGGATCGATGGGAGCTCGACCCGAAAGCGGACAGGCGCGTGTCGGCCCCACGGGGAGAATTTTCCCAGGCGTGCCAGGCCCGCAAACCACGCGAGTTTCCGTCCATTTGCTCTCCACGTCAACCACTGGACCGGCTGCCCTGTCATGTCCTGCCCTGCCCCGGCGTGGGCAACGCCCGGACGTGATGACGCCCCCTTCTTTCTTTACCGCTTGTTCGCTCTGGCCCAGGACCAACAGGATTTCGCTGACGGTGATGCCACGGCCCAGTGGACGGCTGCAAGAAGGCAGCTAATCGTTAGCTTTGAAGGTACGGCTGTTTCCTTGGCTGACCCGTCAGAAGCACCGACGCACCCGGCCGTGAGAAAGCACCAGCTTGGCCGAGACAGCCAACTGGCTTTTGTGCTGTTTTGGCTTGCGCTGTTATCACAGGAATTCCTTTCACCGGCCTGGAATGATGCTCCGAACCGGGGACGCGATCATCGCTGCCAAGAGCCAACTACTGCCAGAGGCCGCCTCTCCCTTGTCGTCGGATTTTATCCAGCGCGGCTGGGTTTGCTCGAGACGTTGGGAAGCGATGTGCCATGCAGGCAACCAGGCGGATAAGTGAATCGTTGGCACGACGAACAGGGCTCCGGCTCGGCTTCCGTCCTCCGCCCAACCCCAGCCCTGGGCAACGTGTTGGGTACGTTGTCCGCAGTTCCACCGCTGAAATTGGGGTCCGGCAGTGCCTCCCGGCGTCGTGGGAGGATGGGATGCGCAGCAGCTCATCTCATCCTCCTTGATGCCACATTACCGCTGGCCCAAAGTGGTGCCTGCCGCTCCCAACACCCTCGTCCCGGGAAATCCGGCAGTGTCCGGTTTTTCCATGTCCCTGTGTGCGAAGAAAAGGTATCGACAGTCGAGATTCATCATGCCGTCGTGTTTGCTTTCTCCATGCCGGACCCCGCGCGCCACAGCGCGGCTTGTCACTTACAACCCCTTGCGGACACAATCGTGAGACAAAAGCACAATTTCAGCGCTCATCTCTCAAACGGGGGAAGGTAGGGGAAAAGCAAGAGGCAGAGATCTGGGGCCGTGGCACGGATAGTGTACCTACACTACTCCGTATGTACATTACACACGACAGGACACTCAGCCATCGATCCGTCTTCCCCAGAATTCCACTGCGCCGCACCCAGAATTCCCATTTTGAACCCCCCTGCCCCCTGTCAAACGGCCGGGTCTGGCCGAGCTCGTCTCCCTTGGCTGGCCGGGCCTTTGCTCCCACATAAAGAACACTGTTGGTCTCAGAAAAGTTCCGCGCTGCCTCGCCTTGCTTTTCTTACCCGACCACCACTTGACCGACTCTCCCGTTTTGTGTGCCGTGGTCGATCACAGATTTCATTCGTGTTGGGGCACCACAGTAGCCGAACGGCCAGAGCCTTTCCGTGCAGCCTCCCGCTTCCACCCGGGTATTAATACATATCAGCCTCGGTCGCCCTCAGGCCTCTCCTCTCGCCTCGCTTCAGACATAGCCCTCAGCCTGCTCGCCAACCTGAAGACCCGAAGACCTCTCAGCAAGCCTTTTTTGCTTTCTACAGCATTCACATCTCCAAAAGGTTAGCCACCTCGTCGACCGCTTCGCTTCCAAACCACCAGTTGCTGACCTCACGCCCAGCCCCTTCCCCACAACATCCACCTCACCTCACCGACCACCATGCCTGTCTCCCAGGTCGCCTCCCAGCTCGCCGCGCCGATCCCCATCCCGGCCGGCCGCCGCAATCTGGGCCTGATCACCACCCAGGAGCTCTTCGCCAGCCTCAACGCGACCCTGGCGTCCCGGACAACAGACCAGCTCGTCACACCCGTCCGCCACATCCGCGAGCAGGACTACTCCGTCCCGGCCCCGCCGCCGCCGAGCCCCGTCAGCTTCCGGGACCACTGGCCCGTGTCGATGCGCCGCTGAGAGGTCACTCTCGATTGCGGTTTCATTTTGTTTTTGCTTGTTTCGGTCGCTTGAGTTTATCGGTCGGTCAATCATCATCGGGGCGTTCACGGCGTGTCATTGGGGGCAGGCAATATCATACCAATTTGCGGGCGAGCGATTCATCACTCGTACACACAACACCATATTACAGTCCACTTCATTCATCAACCTTCGACTTCGATCCTCAATATCGCTTATTCGCCACAAGCGACACCGGACTGCATGACTACACCCGGACGTCTTGGGCCAGATTACAACCCTTGACCTAATTCATCGTCTCGACCACGACTGCAAAGGCAGCCAGACTCACGTCAAGAGCCTCCATGGGGTCTGCTTGAGTGGGCGCGAGTTCCGCCTCTCTCTTTCGTGTAACATTTATCCTTTTCTTTTCTGTTTTGAGCGCACGCAATCGAAGAGAGGGAGGGAACGATTGGGCTGGCTGGCGGTACATAAAAGTGTCATTGGGCTTCTGGTTCTGGCAACCTTGACCTTCTCTTTACTAAAGGTTGTCTGTCCGTTTGATGCATCTTGTTGCTGGGTTTGTCCAGCGGGGTGTTTTTTCTTTTCGTCACATTTTCAGGTAGTGATTGTGAGGTGGGAGCTGGCTGGCCGCTCGGTATTCGAGCGAGCTCTTAAGGGAGGAAAGGTGTGATACTTGGTGGAGATGGCAGGCTATGTGTTGTGATTCAATCCGATACCTCGTTTATCTCTACTCCTTCTGCTTGGTGTGTTCTGTTGAGTTCTACCTGCTTAACAACCTGCTTGTGCATAACTG
Organism: Chaetomiaceae sp. R4402; assembly: GCA_023628555.1. Classification (NCBI taxonomy): domain Eukaryota; kingdom Fungi; phylum Ascomycota; class Sordariomycetes; order Sordariales; family Chaetomiaceae; species Chaetomiaceae sp. R4402. The sequence goes on along the minus strand of JAMAKO010000042.1, from coordinate 140,045 downwards.
TCTGGTAATGGTGAGGAGGGGCTGATGGGGCCTGGCAGGGTTCGGAGACGTTGAGTCAATAATGCAGTTGCTGATAGTGGCCTGGGTCGGTTAATACTTGGTAATACGCATACTTCAGGTATTTAGACTCTCTGATTGATCAGGAACAGCTAGCTTATCGGCCGAGTCAATGTCCGCATCTTGCCTGTTCGCTTCTTTCGTTTCCCCTAAGTTTCGCTTTGTACACACCTCTTTGCCCTCTCCTCACGTCTTCCGTGTATGAGACATGAAATGATGTATGGCGTGCTGCCTCTCTGTGGACTGGAGAATCGCCATCCCGGGATGGGATGACGAACACGGATGCTGGGCACGGCGAGGCTGCATAGCGGGTCATTCAGAACGGAAGGTGTGGGAATGGGGTCTGCAGTCGTTCAACGGTGCGGTTCACGCACAGGGACGCCCCGGGCCGTCCACTGCAGCTTTTGCCTTTCGATGGATTTCTGCCTGGCGGGTTGGGGGTTTCATTGATTGGGGGCGGGTTTGGTATTGACGATTTATTTAGGTACATATTTACGTGAGGCTCGGAACTTGCAAAAGAGCGGGCAACGTAAGCGCAAATATCTTTGTGATGGCCATCTGTCCATCATGGTTTTGACCCGACAGTTCGGAGGTTTTTGCTCAAGCTTCAGTGTTCATGTTTCAGATTTCGGGTCGGTTGGCGGTAGGGGCCTGCGAAACTATTGACTGGCACGGAAAGTCGACGGTTGCGCCCAGGTGGTTGTTGCAGTTTGCTTCTCCCGACAATCATGAAGACCTAGGGTTTGTAGCACTACCTGCCTCTGCACAGTAGCGGTCTCCGGCTTACATGTGTACCCACAGCCTGGCGATTGACTGCCACCGGATAGGAGGTGCTAAAGCTTACCCCGGATGGATACACAACAGCAGCGAGACTGAGACTCGGTGTGCGACGACCTCCCCGCATGGCTGACCGTCTGCTCGACATACTATGTAGTGCCGTATCCGCTCCGGGCTCTTTGTTCTGTGCTGACAGTCTGTGGACGGCGAGTAGACTCTTGTGATTCCTCGGGAAGTGCGGAAGCAGGAGCCTCGAGTCTCAGCCATGGGATGCTCTACCTGCGTGGCTCTTCGTGGGGGTCACCCCGCGTCGGTGGGTGTCTCGGATCATCGCCAATCCCAAAGCAAAGATGCTGGATTCGGAGACCGGTTGCCGGAATTGGGTGATGAGCTGTTCTGGTTTCCCTGGGTGGGATCAGCACTCGTGGGAAGTTCCCCGTTTGGACGGCTGGCTCGATGGTCTCGGCAGCATGCTGTGTCACCCAAGCTTTCCAAGCAGGGGCAGTACCTCCGACGCTGCAATCTCGGCTGGCCTTGTAACGTTGAGTTCGCTGGGTCAGTTGGCGCTCCCGTCTGCGCAGATAACCATCGCAACCACACCGCATCTTGGGGGTGGGGGTTTTCCGTTGCAAAAGAGCAGTGGGGGGGGGTAGGAGGGAAGCTCCGGCATCTTCACCGACCGACTGAGGTCACCTAGCACAGTCAATCTGACAAGGGGCCCGAATGATAGTGGAATCAGCATCGCTGTATTGGTGGTATCAACTCCGTCCGTGCCATCGCCGTCGCTATATGCTGAACTACGTCCGGTGTTCTCAGTCACCCCGAACACAACCTACAGAGACGTTGCCCCTTATAGCTTGGCCTCCTCCTTCACCGAGCCGATCCTCAGCTTGGGGCCGTACTTCTCAAGCACGCTCTTGCCGTGGTATTTCCAAAACTGCTTCGTCGCGTCCTTGCCCGCCATGCGCTTAAGAATCTTTGCGCCGCCCGGGTGGTCGTCGAGAAAGCCTGCTCGGGTTACTTCAGTTAGCTCGTTTGCTCGCGCGTGTCCAGTTGGAGCCCCTGCGGCTGCTCTTTGAACCGTGCAATTGGCTGGAAATAAGATGCAATCATTGCTAACCGGAGATGTCGTAGACGCCGTCGTCGACAATGATGTACATGTCCTTCTCCTCCTTGTGCTTGGCGACCTCGGCCTTGGTGAACTGCTTCGACATGGTGACGGCGGCGGGCGGAGTTGGGGCGAAAGCACCAGGTACAGTGTACGGGATTGGTAAAGTAAGCCGCAAGCAAGCAAAGAAGTATCCAAAGACCGCGTGCGCCGAATACCCAGCAATTGCACACAATGAGCGGAGCGAAGGAGATGGGGGTTGTTGATTGCTGAGCGGCGAGTTGGTTGCGCAGCGGACGAGAGTCGGCTCGGCTCCGCAACCACGACGATGAACCTCGGCTCATTCAGGCTCTCAAGGTTGCGACTGCCGGGCTGGACCAGGGTGCCACTGCACCCCGCAGACGTCATCCCAACCCCGGATTCTGTTCGGATCAGGGGGGTAACAACAAAACAACGCCTGCGTGGGGTTGACTGGGACGCAAGCCATCATGGGGCTCTGCCAGATATTGACTCTTTCCAGGAACAGTCAAGAGTGCCTGCGGCACCTTGCTCTAGATTGACCGTATGTTTACCCCTTCCCTAGCTAGTCCTGGAGAGGTGCACGGCTGCCGCAACCGTAAACCCGTCTAAATAGCCCCATAACGCCGCGCAATGCCAGAACAACAAAACCAGCCAAAGACCAAATCGCTCAGAGAATCTCCCAGAACATCCAGGCCAGCACCAACCACACAACCGACCCCGCCACCCCGACCCTCACGCCAGCACTCGATCCCGGCCCGCAGCACGTCCTGTTCTGGAACGTGACGTTGTTCATCAGCGCAGCCACCTCAAACACGCTCCCCGGGAAGCTCCCATAGTTGTAGTAGTCCACGTTGAGCACATTCGGCGCGCGGCCCCAGTCCGCACGACAATTGTTCGCCGCCAACCCCAGACTCCCCTCCCCCTCCACCCCATTCGTGACATTCAACCTGCTGACCGCCGGCACCATGATCGACTGGCCCAGCAGCGACACCTCCACATTCAGGTTATGATTCATCAGATACAGCCTCCGCTTCGCATCCTCCTCCTTCAGCCCCGGCGGCCGCTGCACGGTGCACGGAAACGCCGCATCGACCGGATCAAACGGCGTCTCCCACATCTGACTAAACTCATCCAACAACCACGGATACGCCGTCTGATTCGCCATGTAATCCAGCATCATCACGACCCTTTGCCCAGACAGAATCAACTGCCCCAGCGTCGGCCAATCCTCCACCGCCATCGGCACCACGGGCGGCGTAAACGCAAACTGCGTGATCCCCGACGCCTCAAGGAACGGCGCGTACTTGTCCGGCGTCGAGTAGTTGCCATTCCCGAGCAAGATGGTCACGACATCGTACGGATGCGCAGCCACCCAATCGCGCACCGCGCCGAGCCAGGCGGTGATCGGCCCCGCGTCGAGCAGGTCGCACGAGGTGTGGCAGAAGTGCGGGACGGTGCTGTTGCTCGGCCACTGGATCTGTGCTTGCAAAAAGCGCACGCCGTCGTTGAGCTGGTCGAGCACGGGGTATTGCTGGTTGGCGGCCGCGCTGCCGCTGCGCACGAAGGGGCTGTTGTGGCAGCCGACCTGCGTGATGTTGCTGTACTTGCGCGCGCAGAGCTCCGGGTAGTTGTTGCAGGGGCGGGTGTTGGTGGGCCGCGGCGGGGTGGTGGCGGTGGTGGAGGTCGAGGTGGTGTTGCCGGTGGAGGTGGTGGCCGCGGAGCTGGTGATGGAGCCGGTCAGGTAGGTGACGGTGGCCGTCGCGGCGGTGTCGGTGTAGTTTGCTGTGAGCGGCCCGAGGTCGGTGGGCAGTGACGTTGTTGCGAGGGTTATCCGCGACGAGAAGGTTTCGTAAGCCCCTGTCGGGGGCCCGGATTTTGACACAACAGATCTTGTGCCCGTCAAAACCGTAACATCCTCGCTGCTGCTGTCGGTGGTGGTGTCGTCGCAAAAGGCCGGGCCGATGCCGAGGGTCAAAGCTCCCAGCAGGGCGACGACCGCGCGCTGCTTGAAGGACACCATCATGTGGGTTGGCGGGCAACTACGCGTTCCTCTGGCCTCAGCAGAGCAGACATGGAGATAAAGAAGAGATCAACCTTGGGGGCCCAAGATAAAAGTTGATGTGGACCTTGCCGCGACTTGCAAGTTGCAACTGACATTCCTCGGAGACCCCGGTATCGTTAAACAGGCTCGAACAGGGCAAGCGACGCGGGCCTGTGAGCACTGCCGCAGCGGTGGGTCGTTCAAGCGCTGTCTCGTAACATCCCTGCACCCGCCAGCGGTTGCGAGGGATGCGATGACAAGCGCGATCGGCTGTCAACCAGTCGTTCAACCAACTGTTGGTGGAAGATGTTGCTCAGCATACCATGGCAGTTCCAAGGCTCTCAATCAAGCAGTCGTTTTGTGCACCTCATGTCAAATGTTCTACTTCTGCGACTTGCGCCTGGAGGACAATTCGATAACATGTGGTCTCCATGCTAATGACGTAATCTTCAACGCTCATCTGAAGTTGGCGTCTCAGGGCAAATGGCCCCTTGATGAATGACCACTTCCATTGATCAGCGGGAGGATGCTCGGCATCTGAAAGCATGCAACTCAGGGGGCCGCCTGCACTAAGCTCGTCCCATGTCTCGTTTGTTCTGTGAATCGCTACCGGATTGTTGTTTGTACACGTAGCAAAGCACAACCTGACGCGCTGAGGCTGTCCTGGCCGCCCAGCTCAGGGGCGAATGATAGCCAGTTGATGGCCCACTGTCAGCGACTCTTCAAACCCTGTGGAGCGGCATCTGCACAGCCCAGCGCTTGGCTTGAGAGCACCCCTGCAACGACATCATTACGCGACTCTCGAGCCCATCTTTGCCAGTCTTTCATTTCTGCTGTTGGGAAACTCTGATGCCGTTCTTTATCTGACGAATTTCTCCACTGCGTCTCTGAGTAGTTCTGCGTCCTGATCTGGGGCAGTCTTCTTACGTTTTACGTTTCTCAGATTCCGTTAGTGTTTTTTGTTTCTTCTCCTCGATCATCGCCAGATCTTGATCAGGTCTGTGTGGCGTTCTGTTGATGCCGGGGTGTCCGAGCAATCGCCGAGCTCAACACTCCCGTCCCGTCCGCAGCCGGTCTGCCCGCTTCTTCGAGTCATACCAACATCCTGTCTTCGCTTCCCATCGTCGGCCTCACTCCATACCTCGTAGGCCACACACCCATCATGGGAATCCCCGCTGTGCTGCGGTCTCGCCTGAGAGCGCCCAACAACAACAACGACAACAAGGAGGAGCACGATTCGTCGTCACCGTCCAGCCCAGTTGAGAATGCGAAGGGGGAGGAGGAGCAGGCTGCTACAGGGCTAGACAACGCCAGCATCAAGCGGGCGACCCGAAGGCGTCGGGGATTTGCTCTGAGTGCCTCGTTCGCCTATGTTCTCTCTTGGATTTTCCTAGTTCTTGTAAGACAGCTCACTTACATCCTTCTTTAGCTCTTTTCTTACGTCTTTATCCTCCTTCTTAGCTTCTACTTTGCTTTCTATTTTTCTCTATATCTCTCAGTTTCCCTCGTCTCTCTTCTTTGCTTACAATTCCTTAATGTCTTCTCTATTGTTTTGTTTTCAACTTCTTTCTTTGCAATCATTTTCGTCACCTCCTTCCCCACATCCTTTCTCTCCCTCCCTCCCATCCCCTACCCACACTGACCAACCACAACTAACCTCCCCCGGCTCAACACCCAGGTTCTCATCGGCAACACGCACCCGGGCGCCGTCCTCTCCAGCATCTACTTCGTCAAGCTCAACCTGGCCGACATCATCCCCACCTCCGTGCCCAACGCGAGCCTGATCAACAGCATCGCGCAGTCCATCGGCCTGCACGACTTCTACCAGGTCGGCCTGTGGAACTTCTGCGAGGGCTACTTCGGCGGCACCCCCGGCATCACCTACTGCTCCCCGCCCCAGACCCTCTACTGGTTCGACCCCGTCAGCGTGCTCATGAACGAGCTGCTTGCCGGCGCGACGATTGCGCTGCCGACTCAGGTTGTGACGATTCTATCGGTGCTGCGCATCTCGTCGCAGATCATGTTTGGGTTTTTCCTGACGGCTGCTGTGGTTGCGTTCCTGCTGGTGTTCTTGACGCCCCTGGCGGTGATTTCGAGGTGGTGGAGCCTGCCGCTGGCGGTGGCCAGTTTTTTGCACATGACGCTGGTGCTGGCGGCCAGTGTGGTGGGCACGGCGATCGGCGTGGCGTTCAAGTACGCCGCCGAGGCGCAGAGCGACCTCAACATCCATGCTGAGGTTGGCGTCAAGATGGTGGTGTTTATGTGGCTGGCCACGGGGTTCAGTATCTGGGCGTTTGCGGTGCACTCGGGCATGGGGTGCTGTTGTACGTCGAGGAGGGATTTGAAGATTGGGAGGAGGGTGATAAGAGAGGGAAGGGCCGGGCGACATTAGACGTGAGATGCATGTATGGCGTTTGTTTACTGGATTATGGGTTTGGCATGATGAGTGCTCTCTAGACTGGGGATACCACGGCGTCATTAGGTATGACTATGGGAACAGGAGCATGGGCATTGGGGGACAAAACGACCCCGGATAGAACCTCACCCAACTCAACTGGAATCATCAAGTGTATTTCTGACTGGGGACTCCGTACTCCTGGGTCACACACTGCGATAAAGCGTTCGGTCTTCACACAACGAATAGATTCAAGCGTCATCTACCCATCGAACTTGTCATCTCCTCCACCTCCACACAGTACACAAGCAGGCAGGCAGGCAGAGTAAGTAGTTACATTCGGTTACAACTACAGACATGAAACTTGGCCAGTTCTCCCTGTCACCAGAGAAAACCGCCAGCTGCCACCACCGTCCACAACAAGACAAAGGTAACAACATGGCAGGCTCAGATCCTTCCCCAGGGCCCAGATCTGAGGCCACGACTTCTCAAAGAAAACACCTTCTGGCGAAGTCTTCAAACTCACTCTGAAACCAGAGCGTGCAAAGACCCGAAGGAAAATTGACAACATAGTCTCGCCATAAGCAGAACTGCTCGCGACAGAGACCTTGCCGAGAGCTGGACCGGATTCCCCACCAGGAGGAACCCCCCCGCGCCCCCCGCCCCCCCCCCCGGGGGGGGGGGGGCCCCCACGTTGCAAAAAGCAAGTGAAGTGAACGCAAGAGAATATTCCATCTCAAGAACAGGCCGCAGCATCAACCCCCTCCCCGCCGCAAGTGCGGACGGGGAGGGGTACACAAGCTGCAAGCGGGAGTGCAAGGCCACCGGGTACCTTCTCTCTTCGCTTCACCCGGGCGCGGCACGGTGAAAGTAGCGACCCGAACCAGTCGGGACGCTGCCTCACGCGTGCAGAAAGCCTGGGGAGGGAGAAGAGAGAGAGGCGAAAGTTGTGGTGCCCGGACAGACCTGACTCAACCCACTGCTGCTGTGTTTCAAACAACGAAGGTGAGAGTGAACGGACGGCCATCGTCTCTTTTTTATCCCGCAAATCGGCCCTGGACGTCATGGATGGGTAGGCAGGTAGGTACGACCGGGGGGGTTCATGAAGGCGAAACTGTGAAGTAAGTCTCAAGCCCTCTCATTAACGAACCCCCGGGGTCCTCCTCCTCTTCGTTTTTGGATCTCCTTCAAACATTCATCACCCGACTAGGCGCCAACCGCTCAGTGACGGACAACGATGCCATGGCGGCGGGAGCTGCGCTCGACATACTCGGCCTCCTCCTCAGACGACGAGCACGAGTCGTCGTACGAGCAGCGCGAGCCACCGCAGTCAAGACGCACGCGCTCGCCCTTGCGGGTGATGCCGTAGCGCTCGCAGGTGCACGACGAGCAGTCCGAGGACGGGGTGCTGTACCCCGACGAGCCGGAGCTGTCGGAGCGGTACGAGAGCGAGGAGCCGACGGACGAGGCCGGGGAGCCCGGGGCGCCGAAGTCGGTGATGATCTCGTCGTCGTAGGCGGTGGCGTAGTCGTCGTAGATGCCCGTGGCGGCGAAGCGGCTGGAGAGCTCGTCCTCGTCGAAGTCCTTGTCGAGGATGTGGCGGGTCGCGTTGGGCGATACGGGCTTAGGCGCCTTGATCTGCGAGACGGACAGCGGGCGGCCTTTGGGGATGTCGCCGTGGACGGAGCTGCGGTGCTTGGAGGACGAGGTCGACTTGCGGGACGACGAGGACGAGGACGACTTGGAGGAAGACGAAGACTTGGCCTTGGGGACGTCGAGGATGTTCAGGGCGCGGCCGGTGGTGGGCTCGACGGTGGAGTCCTCACTGGGGTTGTGCGAGACGTGGTAGCCGTCGATGATGTAGTAGTACCAGTAGCGCTGGCCGGGTTGGAGGGTGGCCTGCTGGAAGCGGAAGGTGCCCTTCCAGGTGCCCGACTTGGACGAGGTCTTGTCCTTGGAGAGCGGGAGCTGGCCGCTGTAGTTGTCCCAGGAGCCGAGGAGGTGAACGGTCTTGACGCCAGAAGAGACGCGGAGAGAGAACGAAAGCTGGATGGCCGACATGATGGCTTCGGTATTATGAAAACAGATGCTGCAGAATTAAGGGGGCGTCTTGAGAGAAAGAACACAATCTTCGCGTTGAAGAGCGTGACGAGCAAGTAAACCAGTGTTGTCTGGGCAGTGGAAATGGATTAGAGCGTGTGAGTGAGCAGCGAGACCAGCAAGCTACCGAATTTGGATTTGTTGTTTTTGGTGTATTAGTTGGATTAACAGAGCACAGCTCCGTGAAAGATGGTTGCAAAAAAAAGGGAAGGGGGAAAAAAGACAACAACAGAAACTGGTTGTGAAATTGAATGCTTGCTGGGGAGAGAAAAGGGAAGGGAGAGGCAGTTGGGCCGAGGGGAGCGGCCCTTATATCGTCGCATGGCTGCGGCGTTTGTTCCTGGGGGGGGGGAAGGGGAGGAGAGACCCGGGGAGGGGCTGGTCTGCACCGCATCGGCCCAGCTTAGACGAATCGGCGGGGGTAACACCACGAGCTGAGAGGCTGACCATGAGGGAGACACACACACACAACACACATGGGCACACAACCCGCACACACACCACAACTCATGCGGGCTGCCGGCCGAAAGGACCCATTTGCTTTCTGCACAGAACCAATGGGGGCCGTTCTGGCTTCCGGAAGGAGCCAAATGTCACCGAAGCCAAGGTGAGCCGTGCAGCCATGCAGCACTACTGCACGATGGGCGGCTATGAAAAGCACGCGGGCCCGAAACGGGTTGAGATGGAAGATGCGGGCCTGCGTGAGCAGATCAGCCGAGAGCGACTTGCAGACTGCAGTTGAGAAAGAGACGGATGAGGAACAAGGTGCGGGGATGCTGAGAGAAGAGGAATCGAGGATAGCCCCACACTCACCCGCCAATGTGCCGGACAGGCCAGCGACTGGGGCTGGGTGATCACAAACGCTAGGCCTCTCAGAGACTAGCACGGCGTCTAAATCCCTGCTGCCACTGGCCAATCACCGCAGGCAAGACAGACGTCGCGCCTTCTTCCGCACGCAGGCCGTCGACACTCATCACACTCGCTCCAATGCATCCAATGCAGCCCGCCCCTCCAGCCGGCCAATGATCGACCTGCTCGCTCCCGCCGCAGTCTGCTGTGTGCCATCACCGACCTCGCACTCCGCCGGAGAAGGTGCCAATATTTCGCTGCCAGTGGCTGACCCGGACCCCTGGTCCCAGGAACCCGACACTGAAGGGCATGGGAGGGATTGATCACTGGATGGCGAGAGGGTCACATCTGACAGGTCAGCCCACGAGAACGTGGAACGGGCTCGCAGTACGTCGAGGCACCGGAGCGTTGAGAGTGGACAGCTGCAGCATCGTCTTGTAATCGTTGCGTCTGCATCTTTCATGCACGCTGCACCCGCCCAGGTGGGGTCGAGCTTGGCCGCGCTTTCGGTCAATACTCGATAGTGCTGGGGACCCGGCCTCTTGCCTTCGTCCAATACGTGATTACTGGGCCAGTCAGCGGCTGGGAGAGGAGAGCCAAAGAGAGTCCCTGGCTGCTCAGTCTCACATGACATCGAGACACCTGCGCAGTCGTTAAGGTTCGCGGCACGGACGGCGCACCGTTGCGGCGCACTTGGGAGGACGTCCCAAGGCAACCCCTCACTCATACTCTTTCCAAGAGGGCTTACGAGAATCCCCTTCAGCACGTTGAGTAAAGGTTTCTACGTACAGATCGTGAAGGCGAAGGCAGCAGGATGACATGCCTCTCAAGTTGTTAGCCTCTAAGTCTTCTCGTGACAGTACCAATCTGGTTCCTTGGTCCTGACATGAGAAAGAGTTGGTGTGACCCAGGAATGTTCAACTTGGTTCACATAGCACTCATATAACGGTGTTTATATTCTTCCTACCTTGTATTGGAGTTCCAGAGGTTCTGGTCGTGATTTCACGAGTTATCCATGTCGCCTCATAATCTGGCAAAGAGGGCTTCAAGCGAGGCACCCCGTCCGTGGACATGCGTGCAGAGCCTCGCCTTCCACATACAACATTATTTTCTTCATTCTTCTGCCCTAACTTCTCGTACCATTCATTTTATTGTAGCATTTTTTCTTCTTAGTCCCTCTTTTTCTCTTTTAGTTATTTAGTCTTTCATACAGGTGTATGTTTTCTGTTGGCTAGCGGGTTGCTGGTGGTTACGAGTGTGCGTGGAAACGCGACCTTATGGGGCACAGGCAGGCTCCACGAAATGCCCGACCAACACCATGGGCCGCCTTGTTGTTGTTGGGGCGCGAACAGTCGCCTTGTTCAGGCAGCAGGCGTGTAGCCACTGGAGTGAGCCTGGAATCGGTGCACTTAAATTGACACGACCGACCGCGCACCGAGTCGGACCTGATGATTCCCGTCACTATTTGGAAACACACGATTTCACAGAAACAACACTGCCCTCGTTGTGATATTCATTTGCGCATGCACACCTATCTTCTACCTTCTCACATCTCTCGCTACACCCTCGAGGATTACCTGTCTTTCTAAGGCGTCTTTACATATCTGTTCCCATCAGTCATCATGGCTGCCGAAATCGACTACTTTGGCATAGTCAAGGATGCCTCGGTTTTCGAGAAGAAACGGCTGAAGAATTCGAAAAACATCAACGAGTTTGCGGATCTACCTGCGGCCAGTGACTGGCCGACCGAGGAGCTCTTTGCCGCTCGACTGGTGGTCTTGGGAGCCAAAAACGACATGCTACCTGCCCTCAAGGGAGCATTTTGACAAGAACGCCCGCAGGCAGCCCGCCCTAGCCAAGCTCTTGGACATGCCAAATGGACACGACTCATCTCTCACGAAGACTGAAATGGTCCACCTGTATGGTACCAGCCTGGGCCAATTCTGCGCCGTCCTGGCCAAGTTCGGCGATGCTGACCACCGCGGCGCCGACGGGGCTAACGACGCAAAGTACGCCGCCGCGGACGCCGCGGACGACGACGACTCCGATGGCGACGATGACAGTGGGACTAAGGTGGCCGAGTCCGCTCAGAAACGCCCCCATAGCTCGTCCTCTGAGGGCTCCTCGCTTCCTAAGGGTGTAGTGTCGGGTGAACGGGCTAGAAAGGAGGTCGGGACCAAGCCGGGCCACGTGAGCAGCACCACCTTGGTAGTCGGTTCCAACCAGGAGCGTCAGAGGGAGTCGTCTGAGGAGTCTAAGGAATCTAGCCTCGGCTTCGTCGGCAACGAACACACCGCCACAACCATCCTCGAGCAAGGCACGGTCCGCATCGCCCCGTCATTCATCGACTATGTCCTCCAGCACTGTTCCCCCCAAGACGATACAAAGCAGCACAAGCCCAACTATCTGGTCGAGTGTGAGGATGTTTCCAGAGAGTTGGTGTACGCATTGCCAAAACGCAGCGAGATCCGCGCCACTGCCGATGGCGAGCTCATCCTCTACAAATACATCGATCAGCAGTACCGCCTTGAACCGCACCGTCCGGCGTTGCTCGAGGCGAGAGGACACTTCGTCACACTCGAGGATGGAGTTCCGCAGATGCCGGATAGCGTACTGGGACAAATGACTTGCGAAGCGCTGGCGTTGCGCCTTCATTTGGAGGATATGGGCCAGACCAAATCAGAGAAGTACGCTCCTGTATCCCCATTTGCCCTGAGCCGAGAAGGCGGTCATTCTGTTTGATATCAACCGAGTCTTCCCCGGCTCAAAATTGGCGTCTCCCCTAAATCCGAGCACATGAACCTGGCCATATCTGACGGGTTTCTGGCTAACTCATTCGTACAGCGTCTTCGTCACTGCCTGCGTGCGGCGCTTCATTCGCTTCCTGCAGTTCAAGATCTCCGACTCATACATTTCCGCTCTGACGACCCCGGACGCGAAGCTCCAGGACTACCTGAGGCTCTCGGTAACCCGTTGGTTTGACCTTGGAGCCAAGAGTGGCCGCCGCAACGCGATTGACAACATTGTGGCTTTGTTGCATCACCAGACCTACTTGATGGATGCGGATGAAGACGAGTAGATGCCAATGGCGGGGCAACCGTAACCATGGGATGGCGTGACGCGGCGGAGGGTATTCGACCTGCGAAGTGCTGAGAGGGTACAGTAGGGGTTACGTGCGACACCGGGATGAGGGATACCCGGATTGTGGCTCGTTTGCGGCAGGTGAAATATGAACCAGAATCAGGGAGATATGCAGCAGCCTCTGCGCGTAGAGTGGTATCCACCGGAGCATGGTAGTATTGGTAACTCAAGTAGTTGTCGCGGCCCTCTGATCGCCTTAGGCTGTCATTTCTATCCCGGTCTTTCCTCATTGAGGCCGCTGGAGTACATGTGGTCGTCATGCTCTTTCTGTTATGCTCCGTTCATCAGTTCATTGTCGTTCTGGGTCCCTCGCATTTCTATTTCCCCCATCCCATTCCTCATCAGATAATCCCAGTTCTCTTCTTGCTCCTCTCCTTCCTCATTGCGCCCGCACCTCAACCTCCCTCAAACTCACACAACACCTATCACTTCTCACTGTTTCTTCTGTAAACCTTCTTGTTTGATTGAGCACTACACCATGAACTGATCAAGCCGGCTTGTTCCCGGACTTACCCGAGACCTCCTCCTTTCTGACTCTTTGACCGAGCCCGCAAATATCCAGACTTAAGCACGCAACAATTATATGGAGGCACAATTTCACACACAACAGCTTATAAGCAAGCTTCCTCGTTGAGACACACAAGTATATACAATGTTCGGAAGTGCCCTACTGTTTCCATCGGTGTGGTCGTCCATCCGATCCTCCTGAACCCACCAAAGTCACTCCATGCTATGAGTGAGATGTGCTTCTTCATGGCCATCTGTTCTCAACGCTCCCAGAAGCCGCTGCGCAAGAGTCTCGGAAGGCTCCGGTGAGATGTGCCGACGGTGAATGTCGAGCTCGGAGTTGCCCGGCGGTCTTCGACTCGGAAAACTCAGCCTGTCAAGAAATGGCTCCTGTACATGGGCGACGTAGAGGTTGAACGACATGGCACGGCTGCGGGCCCCTTCACCGGAGAAGAGAAGACGAACCTGGCACACAGCCGCGAGCACTTGGTCAGCCAAATCCCCATTCGACCGATAGAGCCACAACAAAGGTGTCTTCCCTCGGAACCAAAGACCAGAAAAAAAAAAACCGGAAAGAAAAAGCCAGAAGGGAGCAAAGGAGATCAAGAACATACTGTGAAGCCGTGCGGAGAGGGGATTTGTGATTCCGCACCTCGTCGCCACTCTTCGCGTTGCTGCTGTGCGAGCGCGATGACGACGGCAACAAGATAGGGATCGCTGAGAGGGTTGACAGGCGAGTGGCGCTTCACAAGTTTTAGGTACCGGCCAAGTGCAGGCGGGTTCTGTCGCTTGAACCGATCTCGCGGTGGATACAGATAATCGTGCCGAAGTGACTTGATGCCGTATACGTCGAAGCACGCAAAATCGACGCGCTTGCTATGTGGCTCCGGGGTTGCACAGGAGAAATGAAAATATTCAAACGTATCTCGCAGACGTTGACGGAAGTAGAAGGAAGCTTTCCTAATCGGCCACAGAGATGCTGTCAGCGCAGGGGAATGGGTATGATAGATTGAGCGACGTACTTCTGGTCAGTTGAGATTGTACAGCCAGCCGAACTGAGAATCTTGCAGGTACTATCGACCACTTTCAGGTAACTGATTCGGCGGATGGGCCGAGAAACATCCCTTTTGCCGGGTTGCTCAACAGATATTGGGCCTGCTGGGCTGCTGTCCAGGCTTGCGAGCGTCGGTGCAACGCCTCGGTTGTTGGCTTTGTCGGAGCAGTGTGCGCTTCCGGCCTCGCCCCCGGGAGTAAATGCGGCATCCGAGAAGCCTCGTTTGTCGTTCACTCCAGAGTAGCGGGTGAACCAACAATCGCTCGCGGGAATGCAGGGCGGCGAGGCGATGAATCGACAAGGGGGACTGGTCGCTTGAACAGCTCTCCAGATCGTCGTCTTGACTGTTCTCAACCGGGGAAGCCATCTTGATGTGAAAATTTCATTCGAGAGACAGGCATGCCGCGAATATGAGCGGCTATGGCATGTGTTGGTTTGCGAACCGAGCGATGGTCTTTCAGAGAGTTGCGGGAGGTTGAAGGGTGAAGTCATGCGCTAAACACGGCGCGCGTGTTCCCATGACCTCAAAGGGCCAAGCATGTCTGCACCAAACACACTTACAAGCCTTCCTAGCGCGCAATGGACGTCTTTTGACGGCTGGGGTTATAGTGGAATGAATGAGCGCTTGCAAGAGCTACTCATGAAGCTTAACAAGCCGGCGTTATCTACATGTTGCTGGAGGGCTTCCACGGAAACACACTGTAAGGCACTGGCTTCGACATCTGCAGTTTTGCCCGTGAGCTACGACTCTCCTAGCAACGCCGTGAACCACACGCCAATGTTAGCACTTGGTTCTTGCTCAAAGGCCAATTTCTGGCCCAAGTAAACCATGGTACAGGCCGATTGGCGGCTCTCACATCCCGCAGTTAGGATCCATCTGCACCGTGCCCAACTCAAGCGATGCCGTCCTTGGAAGGTTAAGCTGCGTCCCAGCCGTCGGGCTGGCAATTCAAGATTCCTTCTTCAGCACAACATGTATTTCACGGCCATTGCAGAAGCTGTAGTCAGCAGGCACCGCCAGCACCTTGATGACCTACAAGGACAGCTCGGCGCGCAAAGTCTTTCTGGCCATCATCGCCCTGAGGCGCGCTATTCCTTGAGCCACATGGGCCTCGACACACAAGATATTCTCATTGAACCCAGTTGCCTTCGACGTCTTGCCGCTATCAACCGGGAGTTCGCACAGAGTGCCCCCTGGCAAATGAACCACCACCCTATGCCGACCCCCTGCTTTGGCCTGACGACAAGATCGAGAAAGTTCTTGTAGATACAGACCACCTTGCCCACATGCCATCTCACGGCAACACGCCGCGCGGCGAATGTATGTGCGTAAGTTCCGGGAGGCGGGGAGAAGCTACGCAAGGAGGGAGGGCCGCTCATGGGCTCGTTTGCTGAGACGCTTGAGAGCAACGCTTCGAGGGGTATGGTTGTTTTACAAGACTTCGGGGTTTAGCCGAAGCAGATGAGGAGCTTGTGAGAGAGATGGTGCGGCTCGCATTTGGCTTTGACTCGGGGGCGACCGACTCATACCTAGAGGATGTGAGACGGAAGCTCGTGCAGGAGAGAGAGACTGCTGGACTGTCTGAGTAAGGAAGTGTCTGATTGGATATATCAATTCCTCCTGTTAAATGTACTGACAACGTTTCTTTGCTCCCGAGTGCGTTGCTTCTCCAGCGAGCTGTTCCGAAGCACACACGAGTCTCCGTGTAAGTCGATCAGTCACTGTAGGCAGGCTGAGGCTAGTGGCAGTTCCAACCAAGTCCAACTGGATAGAAACCAATGGAAGTTCAATTCTGTCTCAAGCTGTGCAACACGGTGCTATCCTGGCGTCTTGAGGCATGTCAAGCCGGGTACACCATCCATGCCTCCATGCCTCATGCGTGCCGTTGCCTGCGTCCGTCCGAGTCACACCGACGACCCACTCGAGGAGAGTGGGGCCTCAATTTGGGACTCGAAGCAGCTTCATCAACAACAACAGGAGTCCTTCCAACTCGGCCTTCAAATCTCACCATTGCATCCTCCTCCCCCACTGCTTCTTACACCCTTTGATCCAGAACAGTCATTTTTTTTTTTTTCAGAACTTGACACATTTTGACAGACAATGTCTCCGTCAACCGCCACCGCGATGAACGCCTTCCAAGACGACCCCCTCGTCCAATCCGTCACGACATATGTGAAAGACTACATGAAACACTATGATGCATCTCACTCGTGGGATCACATCGAGCGTGTCGTGGCCATGGCGCATCACATTTACACTCATTCAGACCCCGCGTTCCAAGCCACTCTTGACCTGCGCATCATCCACCTCGCCACGCTGCTCCACGACGTCGGCGACCGCAAGTCTGTCCCCCCCCACCCTATGTTCCCTTCACGGACCGCTTTATTGAAGCTCCATGACTTACACACCACCCTCACAGGTACCTCCAGCCAAACGAAACCCCCACCACAGCGATCACCACCCTCCTCTCCACCCTCCCCTGCCCCTCCGAACTCGCCACCACCCTCCAAACCATCAGCCTCGGCGTAAGCTACACGTCCGAAACCAAAGACCCGGCACACACCGCGGCCCTCATTGCCGCGCACCCAGAGCTGGCCGTCGTGCAGGACGCCGACCGGCTGGACGCGATCGGCGCGGTCGGGCTGGCGCGCATGTTCACGTACGGCGGCGCCAAGACGCGCCGCAGCATGGCCGGGTCGATGGCGCATCTCGATGAGAAGCTGGTCAAGCTCGAGGGGATGATGAAGACGGCTGTGGGAAGGGAGGTGGCGAGGGAGAGGACGGAGAGGTTGAGGGTGTTTCGGGGGTGGTGGGGGGAGGAGGTTGGGTTTGAGGGTGAGGACGGGGAGGGGCGGTGAGAGGGGAGGTTATGAGGGAGGTGAGGGTGAATGTTGCGGGTGACACGGCGATTGAAGGCAATGTCTGTGCTATGTGGTGCATATGCAGGTCAAAGTTTGCAATCTGAGCGAGGCGGAATCGTGGGAAAAGGTATTAAAAACTACTAGACTAAGATAGAACTCCTTGAATTGCACCATTGTAGGTGTCTTATGCCCCTGAACCGAACACCATCCCATTCCCAGGAGTCCAAACCAACAGCGCCAACTCCCCTGACAGAACCGTCACCCATGCGATGAGCGTGCATCATTACCCCCATTCCACCCCATCATTAAGCATGCACCCTGCATCATGAACCCCACTCATACCCAGCCAAATATCATCATCATAAAAAGGACCGTATCCCATGCACATCATACCCTCCCCATTATCAGACTTAGACTCTCCAACTTCAACCCCCCCTAACCCAAAAGCGCCACGAACCCACCCGCAACCACCAACGCAGCCATCGCGCCACCCTTCACCGCCCCCGCACCAGCCGTCGACACAGGCGGCACGCCCTTGGTAGTCGTCGTAGTGCCCACCGACTTGGTCGTGGCAGGCGGGTTGGTAGTGACCGGCACGGAGGAGGTCGTCACCGTGGTCACAAACGAGCCGCCACTGCTGGAGGTGTGCGACGACGAGGAGACAAAGCTACCCGACGGGCTGGTCGTCGTTGCCGTCGTCGAGGAGGAAGTCTCGGGGCAGACGGTGGTGGTGACGGTTGTTTCGGAGGTTTGGGTGATGACCGAGCCGGAGCCGGAGCCGGAGTGGGAGGTGGTGGTGGAGGAGGAGGAGGAGGAGGAGGTGGTGGTGGTGGCGGTGTGGGTGGTGGAGGAGGAGGTGGCGGTGTACGTGGGGGTGCAGAGGGCGGCCGGCAGGGTGAAGGAAGTGGCGCCGTAGACGACGCAGTTCTTCTCGCAGGCGGCGTCGCCGGCCGTCGGGGAGGACTGCCAGCACAGGGCGGGGTTGACGCCGAGGGGCGGCTCGCCGGCGAGGTTCTGTGGTGGGGTTTTGTTAGTTACTTGTAGTGAGGAGGTTTGATGCTGAGAGGGAGCTTACATCAGTGCAGCGGCCGGGCTGGCCAACCTTGTCGGCGTTGCAGCGGATGATGATGTCGGTGCCGAGGGAGTCGCCGGCGCAGTAGGCGACGTCCGCCTTCTCGCAGATGAACTTGCCGTCCTGGTACGTGACCTGGGCGCTGGCGAGAGCAGCCGAGGCCAGGGCGGCGCTGAGCATGGAGGTGGTCTTCATTGTGTTTATAGTGATGGGTGGGATGACTCTTTTACTGTCTGTATGTTGTAGTGGTGAGCGAGTGGTGGGATGAACAGCGAGTGTGGCTACAGTCAACAAGCGAGTGAGTGACTGGATGAGCACGGGAGTTGTTGAGCAGCGGCAGGCAACAGTAAGTACACAGTGATAGAGAGCGAGGAGGTCGGGACACGGCGATCACTTTATAACCTGGTTCTGTCTCGGCTGGCTGCCTCGGCCTGCAGGTCCCTGAGTAAGGTCACAGACCAAAGGCGGCTCGACCCCCGCAGACGTTGCCGAGGATGGTGGCACTGGACAAAGCCCTGGGAAGTCGGTCCACACCCGGAAAGGATCTCGTGTTGAGCCACGACACATGGTTCCGAAGCTGCCTTTGGCTCTCGGCAGCCAGCGCTCGGGCAACGGGTGGCTGGTTGACACGCTACAGTGCCATCGCCAATGAGGGGTTATCCGCTGTGACAGTGGCGGTGGAAAGTCGCTCTCTCCCACGCTCCCACGGCGAGTCCGACGCTGGGCAGGTGTAACGTAGCGTGACGGGCCTGCAGTTGTGGCGCCCAGCTCAGGAAGCCGGGTGGCTGGAGCTATCGACCCGAGGCTCGTATTCTTCCCGCTAGCTTACCGCTTCCGGAATCGGCTTTCAAGGCAGAGTCACACGAACGGGCCGAAGAAGGGAATTCAGCCCAAAACGGTCGGGGGGATTGGATTGACGTCAGAACTCGACTGCAAGGTGCTTGTGCTGGTTCTTGTGAGTACGAAGTACAGAGTAACTACCTGTAGTAATCGTCGGATCGCTTCGACTGTTATCTTCACATTCAACGCCAAGGAAGGATTCCGACAGCTGCAGATATGATAGCCGGGTTTGCACTTGTGGTCGGTCCATGGTACCTTGCAGGAACAACCTACAGTAGTAGTAAGACCCTTGGACAGCTCGCTGCGGTTTCTCTACCATTCGACTTCACCCTGGAAGTAACTGCATCACGTCATTGCAGGCCCCCAGGCTCATCGCGTTCCGTTTTCGGCTCTGCCGAGAGGCTGGAAATAGATACGACGTCATCCCGAACCTTGATTTTGACGAGTGGGGCCCATTGCTTATGTTCGGCGGGTTTTGGCGGCAAAGCTTGGTTGAGAGACTCACCGCGGCTTCAGATCATGGCTTTCCATTTTCAGACTCATCGCTTGTATGAGAATCGATAGCCTCTCCGGTCAAGACCGTCGTGTCCACACACCGAGCTTCAGTGGGGAAGACCATTCTGCTGACCGCTCCGTAGGATGAACTCCGGTGACCAGTCGTAGTAGTCAAGACTTGTCCAACCCGCAGCAAAATCGATACAACACACCTTCAGTAGAGACAACATTGCGTCGACAGAAAGAAAGTAGTAGTAGTAAGGGAGGGAGCAAGCAAGACAAGAAAAAAAAAAATCAACTTGACGACGTAGCCAGCGAGGCTCCCGCCACGAAAAATTCAAGTAGCAACTCAGGGGGCCACCCGGGGATTGAACCCGGGACCTCTCGCAGGAATGCTCGGGTTGGAACCCTAAGCGAGAATCATACCACTAGACCAGCGGCCCTTGTATCCGAGTTGTGGATCATGAAAGCGGCGTCCGACAAGACCGCTTGAGAGTAGAGTGCCGTAGACAAAGAAGGCTTGGAAGAGAACTTCACAGCCGGCGAGGTGTACATAGTAGAGAAAAGTTGAACACCAGACCCGCTTGCCTTCGTGTGAATATCACCGGCGCGCCGCCGCCAAGGTATTTCCTCATGAGAACAGAGCTGTGCGCAACATAAGCGCCTTCTGCCTGCGCCCGGACTTGATCTGGAGCCGCCTCAGCACCATCATTCCCAGCACGGTCAGCACACCCGCGCAGCAGAGTAAGAAGGCGAAGAAAGAAGCTTGGTTCCGTTAGAGGTGCCGACGCGCCGGGGATTGTTCGGCAGCTCCCGGCGCGTTTGTGACATCGATCGAGTTTCCTGATGTTCGGTCATCGGCTTCGGACCCGAGAGCAGTGTGGGGGTCCACATGCTCCGTCCGGATCCACAGCGCTCGCCCGGGACGGGGAGCACTCGGAGGCCGGCAGGGGCCCAAAGCTGGCACGTGGCGCCGAGGGAGACCAAGCATTGCTGCTCTGTCGTTGCTAAAGATGTTGCGTAAGTGGTCTCTGGGAGCAGCTAGTGTATTGAGATCGGAGAAGCGACCTGGCGGTACCGCGGACTCGCTCAGGTGACCTGGGTCATTCAGACGGCACTCGGAGGTTTAAGATTGTCGAGAACTGCCGTGAAACATACACAGCCATCCATGTTCGAGAGTCGTCTTGCGGCCTTGAGCGACGCAGCGCAGGATCCCTTTGAGCGGTGACATCCCTGCCTGCGCTGGCGCGGTTGCCTTCGAGATTTCGAGGATTCGGCCGCTGATTCGTTTGAGGACGGCTGCATGTGCAGCAAACCGTCGAGGCTGGAGGCGGTCGAATCGTGCGCTGATTCGGCCATGCCCTGATTCCGCTGCAGAGCGCCCGCAGCTAAGGAGCAACTAGAGGGTGTCGGCGTCGGAGCAGTTCTCTTGGACAAACCCTTACTCCATACAGGGTGCTGTGATAGGGGAAGTGAGAACGGAATATTCCTTGGTCGGTTGGCCGGAGTTCGGTTCTGACGGGCAAATTGAATTGGGTTGTCTTCCAGGTGGCGGGCTCTCAGGTTTATTTTCGACTGGTGAGACGCCAGCGCCATGCCAGTGCAGCAAGCAGAAACGAGGCGAGGATTGCTGAGGGAACGAATCTTTCTGTGGAAACAGATGTCTGGGTTTCCAACAACTTTCAAAGGTGGTATTGATATGAATACAAGCGTCCGTCAGGCTCGCCATTTGAAGATAGTGGGAAGGTGTAGTGGTGCATGAACATTGCTTGCGCTTACTTGAAGCGGGCAGTCACGACAACTATTACCGATACCAGGCACGGATACTTACAGCTGTAATGGCCCTTCAGGCTGGCATCCAGGCAGCCAGGCTGGGCCTGCGGAAGGAGGGAAGCTCCTTCCCAGCCCGCCTATTTTGCGGTGCATCAAGCGCTGTGCCAATCGCGGCTGCCGCGCCGGGGATAGCGTTCTTCAGTGAAGAAGGCCGCAGCGGGTCCGTCGAGCCATTCACTGCGCAGTCCCCGACAACTCTCTCTTCCCGTCGAGGGAAAATCGCATTCTCATTGTTCTCGGCACGCGCCAACGCTGCAACCCCAGCGGCCGTCGACTTTTGATCATATGCCCCCGTCGAGTGCACCCAAATAGCGCCCGCCCGTACCTCCATGTTTCAGATTCCGGAAGTTTAGGGGGCGGCGATCAACAGCGGATCGAGTGTGCGTATGTGTGTAGCGGGCCTGTCATCGTGGTCTCGGCCCTGGTGCCAGTGCAGTTGCGCAGTGTGCCAGTGTGCAGTGACGGCATCCAATGCGTGGCCACTAACCACATCCTGACCCCCCGCCTCCCCCAACGACCTTCTTCCTAGCCACCGCGCGCTGAGCCACTCGACCTGCCGAGGGTCGTCCCGCGCCAGATCGGATCACAGCATCAGCGGGTTCCTCAGCATTTTCTTCCGAACCGCAGCACAACCAAGGTCAACGGCCACTTAGCGTCCGCTTGCCACTTGTCGATGTCTCACTGCTGCTCTGAGCGCGATCCGGTCTCCCCAAGTCCGTGTCCTCGCGCAGTGCGGAAGCTCCACGACGTGCTCCCCGGCGAGTAGCACAGTCCAACGCGAACTCCTCTCGTCGCCGCCGCTTCGCCGCCAGCTCGCTACCCTGATCAGTCATATCTTGCATCGTCTCCAGCAACATGCGGCCGATTCCGCTGCGCCATCCTTAATCGGCCTGAAAAGAGAGCCAACCTTGCCATTCGCTCTGTCGTCCACCGCGCTCCGTTACCATGACAGTCGGCAGCGACTTTCGTTTTTCGCTACCCAACATGGCATTGCCCCACGCCAGCTATGATGCTGGTTTGGGGGCGGACGACCTTGGCAGCCATCCGCGCATCTTCAAAAGGCACAAGGTGCTTCCGCGTCCTCGTAGGGACGACCCACAACGGCTGGCGCCGGCGAGATATGGCCTCCCAGGCGACGGCGCTTGGTCGCAAAACACTGGCTCGACGGGCTCCATCACTGTCAGTCGCCAGCGCGCGAGCCGTGCTGGGAGGGGCCCGGAACCTCCACCCACGCCGCCGGCGCATTCGCGGACGTCCTCGGCAAGTCATGCAGCCGATCCCTCGAGCCCCAAACCATCCCGGAGCGCTTCGCGCAACACCGACAACGTCGAGTCGCGGCCTCCGGTCACTCCTCCAATTCAGCAGACCCCACCAACCCCGAATTTGACGCCCGACCGAACTCCCCCGGGCCCTGCCGCGAGCCAGCCTCCTCGTCGCCCGCCGATAACCGACCGGAACTCCTCGAAACTCACGACTGATTCGAGGGCCGAGTCGTTCAGGACGGCACCAGAAAATCCTTACTCGTCTGACGAGGACGATGGGAAGTACACGTTGCGCCCGGCATTGCCGTCAACCAAGACGTCTCAGAGTACGGTCCGTCAAGTTAGTGGAGGCACAAAGGGCGAGTCTCAGCCCGTGGGTCTAGGTCTGGGGCTCGAAGCGAGTCCCCCCGATACCGTGACGCCGAGGACAGCCCGGGAGTTCAGTCAATTCGACGGAGAATGGGGAAGCGGAAGGACCGGGGCCAGAGCGGGAGTCCCAACCGACGGGGCTGGCGAGGAGTGGAACAACCACGTCATGAGGAATGTCACCATCAGAAAACGACGACCAACTAGGTCCAAGGACGCTCAGACCGAGGAGGTTGTCGACGACAGATCCGTGACGCCAACCAACGCCACCAGAGCGCTCCGCTCCATGTCCCTGCAGGAGAGCCCAATAGTCTACCCGTCGCGAAGGGTAGTCTCAGATCGGCTACCGACGCGAGTTGCCCCCTCGAATTTCGAGTCCTCCAGCAGCACAGATATCAAGCGCTCCTCGATCATGTCCACCAGGTCGACTGCGTCCACCATCGTGGAGGCCGTCCTTGTGGAAACGGCTCCTCAGCGGCGCAGGACGTTGCGGCATGTGCGGAAGCAGAGCGCCCTGCGCGACTCCGGGTCTGAAATCTCCCCGGTCAGCTCGGCGCCGACGTCCGTGTCCCCGGCCATTGATGACCAGCGTCGACCTCTTCCCTCGTCGGCTCTGAAACCAGACGCAGGCGCGCGTGACAGCCATGCTTCAACTGCTACCTCCAGCTCCATTTCGAGCCGGAAAGCTCGCCGGGATGTATGGAAGAATGGCGGTGTGCCGGTCGTCGTCATTCCTGACCGCCGGTCCTCCATCAAATCCAAGACGCCATCGTTGCGGTCGACGAGCAGCCGGAGATCACCTAGCCTCAGTTCCGTCCCTATCTTGCAATCATCTCAGAGCAGAGAAATTGGCCCGCAGTTCGAGAAGCCCGCACGCCGGAGCAGGGCGTATTCCGAGTCCGACGGATCCCGGCCAGGAGACGAGCGGACGATGGACTTCCCTCCGGTCGTCCCTACTCGATCGTCATCGCTTTCGGCACCTACTAGCAGGAATGCGTCAAGGACCGGGTCGCTGACAGCGGAAAGCTTGAAGGCCCACAACATGTTGCAAGCACAGCAGGCACACCATGCTTTGCAAATGGCTAGCCATGAGCTCGACAAACTCCATGGCCGGACTCAGTTGGCCAAGGGCGAGGAGCTGCCCGCCCAGGAGCCGGTTAACGAACCTTGTGTGCGGCCCGAAGCCAGGCGCAGGCAACCTGCCGTGTTGGTAGAGCCAGCCCCTCGGGACGCGCAGAGCGATCTGCTCAGGACCCCAACTCAAACCAGACCTGGTCAAGGCTCTTCTGATACGCACGAGGAACAAGGTGGGCTGGGGGTGGATCGTGACGGTGACCCCTTCTACGGAAATAGGCTGTCGGTGCAGAACACCCCGTTTTCCGTGGCGTCGGTGGAAACTACCGGTACCTCGCATGCGGAGGTATCTGAGGCACAGGCCGTCAACATCTACCCACACCAGAGCAAATCCGTCGTTCTCGTGAACCATTCAGCGAAGCCGTCGGAGAGTTCTTCTCTGGAGCAGCACAAGGCGCCCGCTGCAGACATTCCCCTGCTTAAGACGACGGGTGTAAACGGCGGCGTCCCCATTACGCCGCCGCAGCAGTTCTCCGTGGACGAGGTGGATTCTCCCTTGAGGAACCCGCGGGCGCCTCCCCTACCTCCAGCCATCAACTTCATCCCCGCCACGCCGTCGGGCCTCACGCCCGCGACCGAGAAGCAGAAGCAGCTGGGCAACTACTACGAGATGACCGAGGGCAAGCCGAAGCGCAGCATGTCGCTCCTCCGACGGGCGCTGACCCGGCGAGCAACCGAGTATGGCCCTTCACCGGCGCGGCCCGTTGGGTTGCTCTCGCGCACGCTCTCCCTGTCCCGCAACGTCCGGCGGCGCGGAGATTGGGACGACGAACGGCCCCGGCTGAAGCGCCACTCCACGGCCGACGACATGCCCGCGGACGAGACCAGGCTGCACCCGTTCTGGCGACCGGCCTACGCCGAGGATGACGACTACAGCTCCGAGGAGGAGGACTACGATGGGAACGGCCACGAGTACGAGGAGGAGGAGGACCCGCGCGACCGCACCTACCGCTACCCGCCGGTCGACAACCGGCCCGCCGCGCCGCGCCGCACCCGCAGCCTCAGCGACCGCATCCGCCGCACGTTTGCCATCCTCCCGCTGCGCTACGACGGCCACGAGCGTGACTACTACCCGGCCACCGCGCACGACCGCCGCACCATCCGCCGCACCCCGAGCGGCAACCTGCGCGTGATGAAGTTCCGCCGCAGCATGGAGTCGCTGACGCCGCGTTGGGCGCAGCAGGCGGAGAATGCTCGTCCGTTTACCTCGCCCGGGCCGCGGTCACGCCAACAGCAGCCGCCGCGCAGTGCCGCTCAGCCGGGGCGGTATGTCCGTCTCTGGCGCTCGCTCAGTCTCAAGGCACGGCTCGGCCGCTCGTCGTCTTTTTCCTTCGGCAGCAGCAACAGATTCACTCCTGCTGCCGGAGTCAGCAGCGATGGCGGCGGCGGCGGAGATGGTAGTAAACCCACCACCGGAGCACCACCACCACCACCGCACAGAGAGAGAGAAGGCTCCGCAGCAGGAGGAGTGACCGGCTTCCTCCCCGCGCTGGGCGAGCGCATCAACCTGCCGCGGCGGCTGAGCGAGCGGCGGCACGCGCGCCGCGCGCAGGAGCTGCGGCGCATGATCAGCGCGCCGCGGGAGGTGAGGGACGGGGTGGGCGAGGTCATCCGCCGCGGCGGGGAGGGTTGGCGCGAGCGGGACGCGGTCCCCCACCGGCGGGAGCAGGACTGGCGCGATCGGGACGCGCTGTATGTGCGGGAGCAGCAGGTGCAGTTGCAGCTGCAGAGGGAGAGGGACCGTAGGGCAGGGGGCGTGGGTGCTTGATGCGGTGGGCATGCCGGATTTTATGTCTGGGTGTCAGAAGCGCGGGATGGGGGTTG
This sequence comes from Chaetomiaceae sp. R4402, assembly GCA_023628555.1. Classification (NCBI taxonomy): domain Eukaryota; kingdom Fungi; phylum Ascomycota; class Sordariomycetes; order Sordariales; family Chaetomiaceae; species Chaetomiaceae sp. R4402. The sequence continues at coordinate 114,307 of JAMAKO010000042.1, read as the reverse complement.
AGGGGGGAGATGGAGAGGATATATGGTGATGAGACATGACTGTGATGTCGTACGCTTTTCTTTTCTTTTCTTTTCTTTTCTTTCTCTTATCTTTCTTCCCGGTCTATACCGAGCTCATGCGGAGGGTTGTCAGTTTTTGTGGTTGAGAAACTGAGAGAGCTGGCTTGGGGTTCTTGCATCTGGTGACGGGGCGTTTCAGGGGCTTTGCGGCATTGTTAAGAAGGAAGGCTTGGTGGGCTATGAAAGTGCATGATTTATGATCAGCGAGTTTTTGCCCCTACTTCGTTTCTTCTGATTCTCTGCCGGTGCAGCCTGTGTCTCTTGGGTTGTGCTTGATTTGAATGGATGAGGGGGAGGCTTCGGGGTGACGATTCAGCGTTGTGGATGGAGTCGGCGATGAGTTTCATGTCAGGAGGGGCGAAGGAGGACGAGGGAGTGATGATGGGTGATGGAACGTGTCATGCCTTAGGACTGATGATTGACTCGTTGTACGGGATAAAGTCAGCGTGTATGGGTTCTGTTCTCATTCTGCAGCTGCGATGATACCACTTATGAGATTGAGAACCGACTGATTCGGTGCTGTGTCGCTGTATTTGGACTCGGATTTCAACACAGACAGCTACGTACTCGCCGTTGTCATCGTCGTCGGTACATTGGTTGGGGACTTGAGTCTGCCGCTCACACGGTGTTCCAACGGTCTTGTTATTGATGCGGCAAGCAAATGTTGCCAAACATGTCATGTATGTACTGCTAGTGGTACGGAGTAGTCTTGGCTTGTGAAATGGTAAGGAGAGGCTCGCTGTGGTCCCCAGATCCGTCGCACACTCTCAAATCAAGCTGAAGAGTGTGCCCGCGAAAGCTGCAGCTTCTGAGACTGGAAGCGACGGTCGATATTCCCGCGTTCTGGGCTGTGTCGCGCGTAAGTCTGGTGCGAGTCGTGATGCTGGCAAAGCAGACGCCGTTAACAGACCGACTCGCTATAGTTTCAGCCCGCAAGGCATCGTCACGAGGGCGACAACTAACCTCGTCACGGGTCTGCCGCTTTACTCTCAGCACAAAACGTAGACGGGGATATTTAAGTGACTTGCCACCGTCAATGAGTAAGTAGGTCATGAGCCCGACGTCGCGGATAGCCGGCTGCGTCCCTGACACAAATACAGACGCGGGACGATGCCTAGTACGATTTGCTCATCTTGCTCCCGTAGTAGCCCATCTCGCTTCCCCCAAAGCATCGCCGACAAACCCCATGTTTTTCCCAGCACCTAACGCCCATGACGCCACCGCAACAAATCCCCTTGAGAAATCTTGACAATATAGCCACACAAACAACCCCAACCCAACCCCCCAGTACCACCATATCATTACGTCCCCCGTCCCATCCCATTCCCGCCACCCCCTCATCACCTCTTATCCCCCTGCCCCGGAAACCCTCCCACCCCCGGCGGCGGAAAAGGCGGGAACGCACCACCACCCCCAGGCGGCGGCGGAAACGGCAGCCCACCGGGCGCGCCAGGCGGCGGGAACGGCATCGGAAACGGCGGCGGCGGCGCGCCTCCCCTCCCCGCCACAGCGCCCGGTCCACCAGGCGGAAACGGCGGCACCGGGAACGGCGGCACACCCGACGGCGCACCCGCAGGGAAAGGCGGGAACGGCGGCGGGAACGGCGGCACACCACCACCAGCGGCAGCGGCAGCTCCCGGCGGTGGGAATCCCGGCATGCCGGGGAGCGGCGGGAAGGGCGGGGGCATGCCGCCTGCGGCGCCGGCGCCGGGGAGGGGGAAGGGCGGCGGGTGGGGCAGGCCGAGGCCCGCTGGCATGGGCGGGGGCGGCAGGCCGCCTGGCCCTGCGGGACCGAGGCCGAAGTTGCCGCCGCCGGGTTGGTTGTGCGGTAGCATGGGGTTGGCGTGGGCTTGGCCTTCGGCGGCGTAGGAGGAGGTGATGGAGTCGATGACGGATTGGGCTTTTTCGTGGCCGATTTCTGTAGGGGGGGAGGGGGGAATGGTTAGTTGGGCCGGGTGGTGACGGCGGGTGTTGTTGTTGTGGTGGCGATGGGGGGGAGCAGGCGCGGGAGACGTACGCTGGTAATAGTCGACCACGTTGCGCAGGTGGTTGCGGCCGCTGTTGTGGGCCTTGCGCACGCTCATGGAGTCGTGCGTGAGGTAGACATCGCAGTAGTCGCAGAAGACTGGCGGGTAGTCGCTTGGTTAGCATGGAGAAAGTTTCATAATCGAGAGGAGCTGTGACTTACACTTGGGCATTTTGGCGGTTTGCTGTCGCGGGGGCTCGCGATGCGCCAAGAGATGATGATGATGGTGTACGGTGCGGTGCGGTGCGGTTGCGGTGCGATGTCTGGGACAAGCGACTGTGGTTGAGGCGAAAGGAAATCACAAGACATTCAATGGTCCGCAAGGCTGAAGTCGACGCGGTCGGTGGAGCTGCAAGGCTAAGGCCCACACAAGCTCGAAGCGTGGCTGTTGTGCTGATGATTGGCTGCAGCAGTGCCAGTGCCCCACTAGCCGCCAGGGGCAAGCGACAGCTGGCCGTTTGCTGCCAGTGGGTAAATGCGTCGCTCGCGTTTCTGGGCTGCTCTGCTCTGCCCAGCTTATCAAACGACCGATCCCCGTTGACCGGCGACACACACACAACCCCTGCGGCCATGGCTCGTCTACGATCGATGCTGCAGCAAGTCTGCAGCTTGCTGGTGCTGCTGGCGGTCGGCGCGCAGGCCCTCAAGTTCGACATCCAGGCGGGCACCGGCCACGACAAGCAGTCGCGGCGATGCATCCGCAACTTTGTGTCCAAGGACATGCTGGTCGTCGTGACGGCTATTGTTGACGGTCACAAGGGCGACGGCATGCAGCTCAACATGCACGTGGGTGCCCACCGTGGACTGATGAGCACTGGGGGTGGGATGCTGAAATAGCAATTGTCACAGATCTCCGACGCCACAGGCAACGAGTACGGCAAGCCCAAGGACATTGCCGGCGAGCAGCGCACCGTCTTCACCTCGCACGCCGACGCCCCGTTTGACGTGTGCTTTGAGAACATCCTGACGGGCTGTACGTTGCCCCACGGACCTTGACGGCCTTATCATTCCCCCTTCTCTCCGCTAACACAAACACCCCTCCGCACAGCCCACCGCATCGACCACCCGTTCCGGCACATCGAGCTGGACATCGACATTGGCGCGGACGCCAAGGACTGGGCGGGCATCCAGGCGACGGAGAAGCTGAAGCCGGTCGAGACGGAGCTGCGGCGCATCGAGGAGATGGTGGCCGAGATCGTCAGCGAGATGGACTATCTGCGCGTGCGCGAGCAGAAGCTGCGCGACACCAACGAGAGCACCAACACGCGCGTCAAGTGGTTCGGCTTCCTCACCACCTTCCTGCTGATCGGCCTGTGGGCCTGGCAGATCATGTACCTGCGCGCCTACTTCCGGTCCAAGCATCTCATCTAAAGGGTGGCGCCTGGTTGGTGGTGGGCTGGTTCTTGCTTTCTCTCGGTTTTAGACTGGGTGTGGAATGGGCAAGGCAGGCAGGCAGGAGTTTTTACAACGACACCGTTTACGCAGGCGGGCTACGGACTTATGATCTCTGTACTGAATATGGATGGGCTGCGTGTCTTTAGGGCGGTCGGTGGAAAAATTCGACCGCACTGGAAGCTGGAGTAGCGTAGTCAGGGCGGTTGCAATATTACGGAATGATTATCAACGTCCATGCATGCAGTCCTTGTGCAGCGCTGAGCCATGAAAGAGAGCACCGGTGGACGTCACGCGCCAAGCGGTGGGCCGCTGCGGCAAGACCCGGGACTGCCGCCTCCACAGCTCCTCGGCATTGGCGCCAGTTCAACGCCTCCGGCGCCAAGCGAACCGCAGCCGGCATCGTTACAAATCTCACTCCCTACCTAGCTACGTTGAATCTCAAACTACCCACGGAAGACGTCCGCCAACCCTCCCTGTTTATCCCAGAAATTGATTCAAGACCCGCGATTCATAGCTTGCCTAAAGAGGTATTTAAACCCCCCGACAACCGCATTCACGACCCAAGCCAGCCAGCCATGGCCTCTTCCCTGCGCCCGGCCATGCGCGCAGCCCGCGCCGTCGCCCGCGTCCGGCCCAGCCTGCCCATCACCGCCAGCCGTCTCTTCAGCTCCAGCTCGCCGTCCTCCGCCCAACCACCCCAGCAGCCCGGCCGCGACCTCGAAGTAGGCGAGCTGCAGGGCGCCGAGTTCAAGATCGAGCCGCTGCGCCGCGTGGGCGAGGACCCCGCCACCATGCGCGCCCGTCTGCTGTGTGCGTTTTCTGAAACCCCCTTTACCTAAATCAACAGAAGCAACTGACCTGTGACATTTCGTGGTGAGACAGACCAGTCCCGCAAGCGCGGCACGCTCGAGTCCGACCTGCTGCTCTCGACCTTCGCGTCCGCCCGCCTCGCGCACATGACCCCCGCCCAGCTGGCCGAGTACGACCTATTCCTGGACGAGAACGACTGGGACATCTACTACTGGGCGACGCAGGACGAGCCCTCATCACCACAACAAGCCCAATCACAAACACAACAGGCCGTCCCCGCGGCAGGCGAGGCCGTCGACGCGGAGAGCACCGCCTCGGTCGCCACCAGCACACCCACCACACAGGCGGAAGGGAAGGACAGTCTACAGTCCCCGCGCCCGGGGGAGTGGGCGCAGACGGTGGGAACGTTCAAGCCGGCGTACCGGCCGGTGCCGGCGCGGTGGCAGCGCAGCGAGGTGCTGCGGCTGCTGCGGGAGCATGTGGAGAGCCGGCGGGGCAGTGGCAGGGGCGGGATGGGGTTCATGCCGCCGCTAGAGGAGTACAAGATATAAGAAGTGTGTGTGTGTGTGTGTGTGTGTGTGTGTGTGTGTGTGTGTGTGTGTGTGTTTGTGTGCGTGTGACACTGCGGGTGAGCCGGGTGGGTGGTTGGGTGCAGACTGGATCTGTGTATGACGAATGGAAGAGGGCGACCTGTTGGGAGGGGCTGAGGGGGGTGTTTGTTGTCTTGATATGTATCTGTACTTGTACGAGGCAGTAGACCGGGCCAGGGAAAACGGCATAGAATGGGGGATGACAGGTGCATCATAGAGCACGCACGCATTCTGGGCAGCTGAACTGAGGCCATACACGCCCACCCACTCTCCATTTGTTCCATTCTTGGCGTGGGGAATTCCAATATCTCCTTTCCGAAATCCACGAACAGCCAGACAAGCCGCGTCTTCCACCACCCACCATCAAACGCCCCTTACACAAGACCCAGCCACCGCTATGCCGCCGCCGAAAACCGAACAAACACCAAAACACGTTCCCATGAATATCATCATGTCATTGCCCAACCTCAACATCCATCCTTGCCCCCAATCCCCCCTCTCAACCCCCCACAACAAAAGACCAACCATCACCTAGTGCACGTGAAGTTCACCCGCCCTCCGGCAAAATCCGCCCCAAACTCCTGAGCACCTCCAAAACAGGCACCTCCCTCGTCCCGACCCTCCCCCGTTCCCTCTCCTCCCTCTCCCGCAACCGACCCGCCCCCAGCGCCAGCACAGCATCGGCCTCGCGGCCGGCCGTGGCGACGCGCACGTCCAGCTTGTGCACGGCGTCGGCGAGGCGGTCGACGGCAAACTCGAGGCCCGCCTGCGCGTTCTGCAGCCGCGCGCGCGCCTGCCGCTTGAATTGGCCGAAGGCGGATTCGGGCGTGGTGAGGGCAGTGAGGATGGCGGCTTCGGTTGTGTCGAGGAGGGTGGGGTCTGGTTGCTGTTGTTGTTGTGGTTTGTGGGAATTTGGTGGGAGGTGGTGGTCTGGGTAGAGGGATTCGGGGACGGGGAGGGGCGCGGCGATGGCTTGCCAGGCGAGTTTTTGGGTTTTTAATCTGGGTTGGGGGGGTGCGGGTTAGTGACCGTAAGAAAGGGGATGGGTATTTGGAGAGGGGGTAGGGGTTGAGATACCTTTCGATCTTGGCCTCAAGCTCGGCGATCTTGGCGTCGTAGTCGACGTTGCGCGGGTTGGGCTGAAGCACGACGGGCACGACCGGCTTGGGCGCGTCCTCGCGCGCAAACCAGTCCGAGAACTCGGACCGCGCGCCAAAGTCCTTGAGCAGCTGGTCCTGTATCGCGCGGGCTGAACGAAGCACTCCCGGTCAGCAATCGCATATTTCACACCCAGCCAACCCTCTTTTAGAAACTCACCTCCCAAGACCGCACTCGACCCCTGGCTCCCGTGCGGCGGTTTCTCGCTGAGCGCCCGCTCACCACACCAGATCAGCAGCTGCTTCATGCGCCGCGGCTCGCTCAGCCCCTCGGCCGCGATGTACTTGTAGAACTCGGCCGGGTCGACCTCGCGGTGCGGCAGCGCGCTCTGCCCGTTGTCGATCAGCGAGCTGGCCCGCCGCCCGCGCATGCCCAGGCTGCTGCGCCGCCCGCCGGCGGCCCCGCCCTTCTTGCGGAACTCCTTGTTGCGGTTGATGATGGGCGTATCGCTGAAGGGCAGCGCAATCATTTGCGCCTGCGACGACGGTCCGGGGACTGCCGCCGCCCGCGATGTCGCTTCTTTTCGTCGCGGAGGGTCTCGTTGCTCGTCCTCCTCCTCTTCATAGCCGTCTTCCTCTTCCATCCCTTGGTACCCCTCATTCGCCTGCGCCGCTAACCTGCCCGCTTTCGGTTGTGGCCTGCGCTCGGCTGTCGTTTCGCGTGCTTTTCGTCGCGTTTTCGACTTGAGAACAACCGCGTCCTCCTCGGGCGGTGGTACTGCAGGCGCATAGTCTAAACTTGTCTTTCTCTTTGACGTCCTCCTCGTTGCTGCTGGGGCTGCCAACCGTGGCTGTGTGGGTGGTGGTTGTGGAGCTGGTGCTAGTCCTGGTGCTGGCGGGGACGCCTTTCGCCTGGCCCCCGTCTTCGGTGGCCTCCCTACGCCTCTCTTCGCCGGCGCAGGCGCCGGTGTGGGCTCTGGGTCGGTCTCCTCCTCGGGGACAGGAGCAGTCTTGACCCTCTTCGAGCCGCGCGTGAACAGGAAGTCGCCATCTTGCTCTTCGTAGACTGCTGTTGCTGCCGGGAGCACGTCAGCTTCGACGTCCTTGCGCTTCCGGCCCTTGGTCCCCGCCGCGGGCGGCGGCTGGTTCTCCTGCTCCGGGAGCCGAGCGAGGGGCAGCGGGCGCGACGGCAGGAGGGGCAGCGACGTACCCGCGAGGCGTTTGCTGTGCCGTCGCTCCGGCTGATTGCTCATGCTCAAGACTTGTAGCGGCTGGCGGGTCCGTACGAGAGTAGTCATGGATGGTGGCGGGGCGGTCGGCGCATGAATGCGATGGTCGCGGGATGCCGAGCTGGTCGGCTAGGTGGGTGGTGCGACGGGCAGCGGGCGACCCGTTTTCGCGGGGATATGCGCCGGTGTCGCGATGGAACAATACAGTACGCCCCGTCCTCCCAAGCAGGCACAGCGCGTCACGGAGTTTCGGATTGAATTGGTCGGCGAAAGCGCAGTTGTCGGCGGGCCGTGGGCAGTTCGGTACCTGGGGCAAGTGGGCGGGTCGACGCGTCGATTCGGGCTCAAGAAGGCGTGTTATTTCGTGTCAATCACCGCCGCGACGTGATGCCAATGGCATAGGCCAAACTCGGTGCCTAACAGATGCTGTTTTGGCGATTGCAGAGGATAAGGGCCCCGGTGTCGAAAAAGCGCCGCGAAGTGGGCTGCGCGGGATCGCGACGGAAGTTGCGCCCCGGTTTGTTTATTCGCGGCTGCAGAATGTGGCTCGCGCGGTGGAGTGCTCGGACCATCTGCCACGTCGAGGCTGCCCGCCAAGCCAACGCATCCTTCGCGCTTCGCTATGATTTTCGGTGAAATGCACCCCACTCTCCGCCATGTGCAAATGACCTCAGCCCAGCAATGATGTTGAGGACTGCCGCCGTACCTTGCATCTACTGTGAAAATTATGTGATTGCTGAACCAAACCACCTACTGATCTTGACGCCCATTTAGGAACACATAATACCTCCTATGTACTCCACCCAGGATAATGCCGACTTCACTCCCGTCGCACAACATAAACGCGCAAGGTGACACCGGTTTGAAGAGCTACCATGTCGACATAAGCATTCAGCGAACCTAAACTTGAGTAAGTAGGTAGCTAATCGTTGCAGCGTAGCCCGTCCCGTCCTGTTGCCTCGTACGAGCCAGACTACCTTACAACATGCACCTGTGCCTCCCAGCCCAAAAAGAAAAAAGAAAAAGGGAAACAGGGCTCGAGGAGAGTGAGTCCGTTCCACTCAGCCATCACCCAAAGGAACGAGGATGAAGGAGTCGGAAACTGAACTCTACCCTCTCTCTCTTACTGCCTGCCTTGACCGGTGAAACGTCCTCCGTCTCAACCGTTACCTCACAGCCCCAAGATATACTCCCGTCCCACAACGCCCTTCCTTCCTTCCTTCCTTCCTTCCCTCCTTCATTCCTTCCCTCCTCATTCCGTCCTATCAGTCCCGTCGCTCACTCACCATAGAGCCGATGATGAGCGAGGCAGGTGAAAAAAAATAATGAAATGAAAAAAGGGGTAAAGCAAGCCGACCACAACGCCACACCACAGACGCCACTTTTGATGTATGCCCCTTGTTGCCGAATACATGGAGGGCGAGGAAGAGAAAGCGTGCGCCAGCCAGGTCGGCAGGGAAACAGACGAACCGCGTCCTTTCCCCGCCCTCGCCGCGCACCATCCCCGCCGAGTCCGGCCTAGGACGCCGAAAGAGAGAGAGAGAAAAGAGGGGAAAGGAAAGGAATGAAAGAAAATAACCCCTCCGTGGCCGTCTGTCCTGTTACTGTACAGCCTGAAAACCCCCTGATGAAACAAGTGATACTGGAAAAATGCCGAGCCCTCTTCCCAGCGACAGCCATGGTCGTCCAGTGATGGATAAACAAAACATGGTTGCCGCTGTGAAAAGCCATGAAAAAGAAAGAAAAAGAGCCGAGTCGCAAGTCGAGCACCGCGCAAATAAAATGCCAGGATCAAACCCGAACCGATCAAGCTTGCCTGCGCAAACCCGCCGCCGCCGCCGGCGGTGGCGGGAACACCAACACCCCCCTCAGCGGCGGCTGCATCGGCGCCAGCATGACCCCGATCCCGTCCGCACCCTACGAGAACCGGCGGGCGTTGATGCCCTGGCCGGCCATGACAGGCTGTTGCGCCATGACCTGGGGGATGCCGACGCCGTAGGGGTTGATCTGCTGGGGGTAAGCGGCGTCGAGCTGGCCGAGCATGGCCGCGTTGTGCATCCCCTGCTGCTGCGTGACGGGGCAGTCCTTGTGGGCGAGCAGCAGCGTCTTAAGGCTGACCACCTCCTCGCGCAGGCTCGTGATCTGGTGGTTCAGGGCGTCGTTCTCGCTCGAGAAGACCTCGACCTTGTGCTGGAGGTTGGCCAGCCACTGCTTCTTGCGCTGTCGGCACTTGAGTGCAGCGACCCTGCAGGTTGATTGTCAGCCTCACGTCGTTGTATTTTTGCACCAAAACAGCGGGGGAAAAACACACCTGTTCCGCTCGAGAAAGTTCTTGCGTTTCTCTTCGTCGGTCATCTTCGACTTGGATCCGCTGTCATCTGGGTTCTTGTCATCCTGCTCGTCATCCGAAAAGTCGTTGTCACCTCCGCTGATCGAAGCCGCGCCACCGTTCGACTTGGCCTTCTTGGTCGCCGGGGCCTTGACGAGAGGTTCTTCGGCCTTGCGCCGCGAGTTGGTGGTCGCGCCGCCTGGAGCCCGCTTCCCTCTTGAGCGCGTGTTGGGCCGCGCCATCTCGCTCTCGTCCGAGCCAGCACTCGCTTCGCTGACACCGCGGACCGAGCTTCCTGTGAGCGAGGGCGCGCCGTTCATTTGCGGCGACGTGCTCATGGGCTGCACCGCCGGAGCGCCCGAAGTGGCGTGATGAGTAGGCATCTGAGCAAGTGGAGGCGCAGGGTACTGTGAAACGGGTGGTGCTTGTGTGCCGTTGTGCCCCTGTGCTAGCAAAAACAGCCCGTTCGCCGCGTCCTTGTCGTGAGGGTCGTGCGGGTCGAAGGGGCCAGATGTGGTCTTGGACTCTGTCTTCGTGGGCTGAACGTTACCTGAGATGTCATGTGGCTGTGATGTTGGGCCTACAGGGAGCGGTGGCTGCTGTGCGCCGCCTTGTTCGCGCTTGGCGGCCGCAGCGCTGAGCGCAGTCCGGTGAAAATCGATGGTTCCGGGAGTCGGGGCTGGTCCGGCAAGAGTGAAGAGCGCTTGCGAGTTAGGACTCGGGGCAGGGAACATGGAACCGCTGCCACCAGGTGTCAGGCCGGTTCGTAGAGATGATTCGTTGGGGGTCGGAAAGCCGCCGCGGATGTGATGTGCTTCAGAGAAATAGTCTGCGGCCGGGCCTGAAAGCATGGCAGGACTCAGTGGGCCAGTCCGCAGGGAGCCACCGCCCCAAGCGAACGGCGTGTTGCCGGGAAGGAGCGAGGATGGAGAGGTGAGGGCGGCGACCGAGGGAAGCTTCGTGCCGCCAGGCGTCTCGGGCGGTGCACCGCCGAAAGACTGCTCGAACGGGTTGGGCTCCAGACTGAGGGATGCGACGGCGGGGTTGCCGAAGTAATCGGGGCTATTCGAGCCTTGCTGTTGCGCTGGACGAGGAGGGGGCGCCAGCGGTTCGACTGGAGCGGCGTCTTCTGCTTTGAGCGGAGCGTCACGTTTGGTGTCGAATTGAGCGTCTGCGACAAGGGCGCAAGGAGAGAAGAGAGAATGTCAGCCACCGACGACCATAAAATCGCAGTGCTGCCAGCAGCGCCGAACTAAAAAGCGACACAAGGAAATCACAAGCAAAAGCATTGACGCTCACCTTGTCGTGGTGGAGAGGGCTTGGCGGGATGTTTGGGCGATTTAGAGGCAGCACGGCCAGCGGCTCCAGTGGGCGGCCCCATGATGTCAATCAGAGTCTGGCGGCGCCTCGCTCGGGCAGCGACTTTTGGGAAAATCGATGGGGAAGCGGCGATGAGGTCACAGGAACATAAATGCCCATAAAAGCGTGCAACCACGCCTCGGTTCAGCGGTCTTCGCTGTGGTGCTGGCTGGGCTCGTGGGGGAGGGTAAATGCGTCAATCTTCGTCCGTCGCGCCGTGGGTCGTGTGTGCTGGGTGCGCTGGGTGCGTTCTGGAAAGAGTTCAAAACGGGGAGCGACGTCAGGTATGACGTTCGCCCGGGGGGAGGAATGGCAAAATAGGCCGCCCTGTGGGGCACTGCGGTCCGTGCGCCTACCTTCCGCGAGCAGAGCGCTCGGCGGTCCGACCAATCGTGGGGATAAACAGCCCGCTGACCTGGGCGTGCTGGGATGTCGCTTCTGATCCAGGCAGGGCCTTCTGGTTGCGGCGAAAGTTCTGATGGGCTGATGGTGCAGGACGCCTTCCTTACTTTGTGATTAAGTCCCCGAGCGTTGGGGAAAGAAAGCTTATTTATTACAAATGCACGAACCGAAAGCGTTATCCTCGAACCTGTCCCTTCCCCAAAACAATGCCTCGACACTGAGTCTTCCTTGCCTTCCTTCGGCACCCGCACAGTATCTTGCGAAAGGCAGGTTCATTCGGCTGATTTGCCTTCACTCGAGCGAGTTTTTCCGCCCAAGGCAAGGCGCTTCCGGACCAGTCTATCCACATCCCCATCCGTCAACCTGGAACGCGCTGCTGAAAGCGACTTCTGGACGCATCGGTTGCTGCACTGTGCGGTGTACGGTGCAATCGAGCCCCACCGGCTGCGAAAAGGGGGAAGGTGAACCACAACCCGACTAATGGTCCGGATACAGCAGCAAGCAATGAAAGAAGGAATCGAGCCTGAGGAAGCAAGCTTGAAGCCTTGAAGGGCCGCTAGGGCTGATGCCCGTCGCGCCTTGCTGTAGGAAAGCAGCAATTCGACGAATCCTCTCGATCTCGCCTAACCATCTCCCCGGACGATCGCAGCAGCTGCTGATCGGGGGTAAGGAGGTAAGCTCCGGATTTCTCAGCAGCCCTCCACACGCGCAAGTGGTGTACACTACAACTACGGCACGGCACCTATGGACGTTGCGGATACAGACCCCAAGCTCAGGATTCTGAACGCCGGCAGCGACATTCCCGCGTCCACGGAAGGATGGTTCAGGCTGGCTTCTATGTCCTCTCACTTAGCCGCAGCTGAGCCAACGGCTCCCAACACAGTAACGGCTCCGACGGAGGGCGACATGGTGCGCTACACCCGTAGACGGTTTGCGCGGTCCAGAACCGACAACTGAGCCGGACGAAGGCATCGCTTCACGCTTCACCGCCCGTATTGGAAAGGACGAGAGCCACTGAAAGGGCGACGGTTCGATGCCGGGTGGGTGGGGCGGCCGTGGCAAATCGATTTCCAGACGAATCACGTCGCGGAAGGCATTATTGCGTCAGCCCAGGCACTTGTGCAATCTCGAATCTGCACTTCTCGCCAGGAGCCGCGTCCGTCCCAGGTCTTTCTGCTTCCGTGTCAGTATGATCCCTGCTGGCCTTCTTGTCGGGTTTGTCACGCAGGCTCCCCCGAAATGCAGAGGACTCGAATGCACAGAGCCATGTGCGCAATTCGATGGACGTCTCTGGAACCAAAGGCTCGAAAAGAAGAAAGAAGAGTTAGGGCATTGCGCACTGCAGTGTTCTGCCCAGTCAAGACCCGCGTCGAGTTCCGGAACGAGGTCGAGACCGAGGAGTCGCACACGGGGGCGGCAGGGTTCTCCGCTGGACAACGATGACGTAACTGACCAGACAGAACGGGGAATGTCGTGTGGGGACTTTAGTCCAACTGCTTCCCGCCCACTGCCCGCCGCATCCTCCCACTCGACTGATCCAGCACCGTGCACGCGCCCTCCACCGTGGTGAACTGGTGCTGAATCGGAAAAAGAAATCGAAAAAAGGAGATGAAATTTCATCAGGTGATTTTTATTTTCAGATTCAGATTCATCACCGTCAAGACGTGCAAATGACTGCGACGTAGACAGTGCGGAATCAGCACACGACCGCAGCGGCCGGGCCCTATGACGCACTTTCGAAGGGATGAAAAAGAGCAACGTCCCGCTCCACTTTTCGCCCGGCTGCTTCAGCGGCACAGCTCCACCCGGCGCGCACTGGGGGGCTGCATGGACGCAGGAGACGGGACTTGATCGCCGCATCCACGACGCGACAGGGCGATGCGGCGCATGACGGCAGCGCAGAGGCCAGGGCTGAAAAGTGGACAAGAAAACCAGTCGAGCGCTGAAATCCTCACGTCTTTGAGTGGGTATTCTGAATGCTCATCAAGTAAGCAGGTAAGGTAGGAGTAGGAGCGACGGGGAAAGAGCCGTTGGGCAGGCCACCTCGTGGAAGCAGGCGGGAGAGTCCAGTCGTTGAATTGGGCTTTCATTCGGTTCGCACCCCCTGCATGCTGGCCCATCTCCGTAAACTTTGTGCCAACCACTTTCGGGAAGGTGCATTCGAATTCGATTGGCTGCTGCTGTTGCCGTGTGGGGGGTTGGCATTCCGGCTCCCCGAGTTCTGGCACACTGTGCGCGTTTCCCGTCGCGAATCCCAGTTGGCTTTTTCTTTCGCAGAAGGCTCTGTGAGGGTTGGTAATATGTGGTCTGATGCAAGGCTTAACGTTACCCATCCGTCAACGCTATGAGCCGGAATCACAGGCCCGGATCCAACACCCCAACCCCAGACTGATGAAGGGAGTTTACCACCGCGCTGGTTCAGGTCAGCTGCGATGCACCCCACGCTGTGGTAGCGTACCCGAGACACATCTCGCAGCCTGCGCTTCTTTGCCCAAGCGGCGGCTGCTTTGATATTAGCTGCCTACAGTACCCGATGAGCAGGGCCCAGGCAACCCGTGCTGCCGTCGTGGGGTCGTCACCGCCTTGGGGTAGGGCTGTGCAAGATGGAACGAACAGATCTGGCGCGGGGAACTGCCCACACAGATCCGACATTTCGACGGCGCGCGTGTTTCACCAAGATCACAGCAGAGCCGCCGACGTCAGCGCGGTCCGTGCCGGTAGCACCTCAACACCACAAAATAGATGATCCGCGAGTACGATATATCCTCCACCCCCCATCAAAACCAGAACACAGTGAGACACAAATGCCCAAACCTAGACCTCCTCCACACCCGCGGACACCGCCGCCGACCTGACCCGGAACCCAACCCGGGGCGCATGCACCCGCACGCCGGCGTCCGTCTCCCAGACCAGCTCATCCGCCCCGAGCCCCAACAACCGACCCCGATCCCGGTGCGCCGCCCCGGAGTCCGTCGGCCACACCTCCACCACGCTCCCCTTCCGCAGTCCATACACCCGCGCGATCGGCTCCGTGGCATCGACATGCAGCTCGTCCTCCCTCTCGTAGTAGTATCCCACCCCTCCCTCCCCCTCCCGTTCCCCCTCCCGTTCCCCATCCTCTCCCCGCCTAGCCTGCCCCCCTTCTCCTCGCCCCCTCCCCCTTCCATCCCCACACCCCTCATCCTCCCCCAAGGACCAATCCGGCAAAGCAGAGAAGGATGCAGACAGTAAGAATGAAGCCGCCTCCTCCCCACCCATGCTTCGCACATCCACGCTTCCCTTCGCCGCCCCGACGGCCGCCTGGAACCGCGCCACCCACGCATACACCCGCGGGAAGTGTGTGCGGCTGACCTGTGCCGGGTCCAGCGCGCCGGGGAGACCGGTTAGCCAGTGGAAGAGCCAGACGGCTTCGATGTCGGCGAGGGACGGGCCGCTGTTTTCTTTCGCGGTGTTGGCGTTGTTGGTGCTATTGCTGTCTGGGTTTTTGGGGTCGTGGTTGGGGGTGGTATTGGTGTTGGGAGTGGGGATGGGGATGGGGATGGGGGTGTGGCGGTGGTCGCCGAGGATCCAACGCCGCCCGTCCGCCAGCAGCGTGTGTTCTACCAGGTGGAAGGCAGTCCGTAGTGCGTGGAGGGCCTCGGCGCGTAGAGCGGCTTGCTCGAGCGCGTCTTCACCTCCTCCCTCTCTTCCTTCGTCGTTGGCTACATCACTGCGATTATGACCCTCCCGGTCTGAGCCAGGTTGCTGCTGCTGCTGCTGCTGCCCACCATGGAAGAAATCCCGCCTATCCCTCCGAAACAGCGGGTCCTGCATCAGCGGCAGCGACTCCGGCAGCAGCGCGGCCGCCTGGGCGAACAGGTCTGTCGACGTCGTCAGCACGGAGAGCAGCCGCTCGAGGGCGAGCGCCTCGGTGCGGCCCGACGGGGGGACACCCAGCGGCGGGGCCGCCACCCCCGGCAGGCCCTCGAGCTTGCGCAGGATCAGCCGCGTGTCGAGGTACACGTCGCGGCCGATGGCGAGCAGCGGGATGCGGCGGTAAGCGATGGCTAGGCGGGCTAGGTCCGGCCGGGGGAGCATCGGTGGTTGGATCTGAGCGGGTGTGGGTGGGCATTGTTAGTGAGGGGACAGTATATGTGTCTGGTGAGTGGGCGTTGGGATGGGCCTCGAGGTCGGCGTAAGAGAGCTTATATGACTTACACATTCCAGGTACGAAATGCCACGCAGGCGGAGATACCAGACTACGCGGCGGGCATACGGCGAGAAAGGGTAGTGGTAGAGGATAATGGGGAGGCTGTGAGGGGAGGTGGACATGGTAGTAGTGATAGTCGAGGCTCCCGATATAGAGGGCAGTGAAGTTGCAAGCGTTTGGACGTGTCCGCGGTGAGTACACGACGAGGCCTGCTAGCACTCCTTGTGCCAGAGGAATTGCCTGTTGCAATTCTCCAGGAAGAACAATTTGTTAAAGATTTCAAAAGCTGCATGTCAAGGACGCCCTTCGCTCGGCTTACAGCGGCACTGGCATTCCTATTTCGGAACGAATCACTTCCCGACCCCCCCCCCCCCCCCAATTCAACATGTTCCCGCCGGGAGGGTTCCGGCCATATCGTTGACAAAGCATGGGGGTTCGCACACTTCGCGAACGCAGCTCGGCTCGCTCTTTTTCGCCGGCGTGGCAACCGGGGTGTATCCCCGGTCCTTGCTGGCCTATATACTCTGGTGTTGATCTGACATACAAACAGCCCATGAGACTGGTAGGACCTCAGTATTGGCCAAGTACTCGAGAGAAGGATGGATTTACCTAATAAGGTACCTATCTACGGAGTAGACCGGCAGCACACAAGCTGCCATTCCTGATGACTCAGGACGCCATGTTCGACAGTGGTCGGCTCTGGACTGCGCCACGACCAACAAGCCAAACCTAGCTGACCAGGTATGTGATTTAACCGCTCCCGTGGAAGGCGAACTTCCATTTTTGTTAGTGGGAGTAGGCAGACCTGAGTGGCTGAGCATGCACGGATGGAAACCAAGAGGCCTGTTGTGACCTCGGGCAGTGCACTTGGGAGGGAACCTGGTGGCTTAAAAGGCTCGCGTTCCCTTCCTTCCCCTTTCTCGGCCGCCGTCAATGACACAAGAACAACCTGAACAACCACAGCAGCAGCAACAACAACAAGAACACCGTGCAGTCGCTTCCATTCCAAAATGGAACCCTTAGTGGCGCTCGGGCTGGCTGCTAACGTTGTTCAATTCATTGACTTTGTTTCACGCTTGATATCCTCAACGGTTGAATTCGCCCGGTCAGCGGACGGCACCGACGGGCAGATTCTTGAGCTTGAAAGCGTCTACAACAGCCTGAGCACCCTCAGCTCCAGTCTTCGTACCAACCAGGCAGGGGCCGGTAACAACAGCAATAACAGTACTATCCAAGGTATCGAACAGTTCGCGACGACTCGTATCGACCCTGTTCGCCGCCCCGCCATCGAGTCACATGTCAGAAACCTGGAGCGACTTGCCCAGGAATGCGATGCTCTCTGTGAGAAGTTGTTGGACCTAATCAGAGGCTTCCGAGTTAAAGGGACCGCATGGCGCCCTGTCAAGACGTTTGCCCAAGCCTTGAATCTGGCATGGGGTAGGAGAAGGATCAAGGAGCTGGAAGAAAGTCTGGCTCGATACCAGAGAGAGATTGTGTTGCATTTCTTCCCACTCCTGAGGTACAACCCACCAAGCGTAGGCAAACCGTCTCCCGATGATCTAATGCTATTACAGTGAACTGCAAGACTGCACGCTCCGTGCTGTTGACTCGCTCAAAGATGAAGCCTCCAGGCTGCGGCTGGACCAGGAGTCCAGGTTCGAAGGCCTCGCGAAGCAAATCCAAGACATCTCCACGACCCTTCCCAGCATTATCGCAGCGGAAAGGAAAGACGAGGAGGATAGGCAAGCCAAGAGCAAGGCACGAGACGCCGCGCTGGCCGAGATTGGCCTCAACTCGGCCGAGGACGAGGGCGAGAGCTCTGCACACGGCATGCTTCAGCAGCTCGAGAACGCTGAGAGGACCGTCAAGCTAACGGCCGACGACATTGAGGTGCTAGAGGAGGGCATCGCCACCCTCTCGCTGGCAGAACAGAAACTCGGCATTATTGCCAAGGAGCAGTCGTTCCTCAGGACGCTGGCTTTCGCGTCGAGGCCGTTCCGGCACGACGATATTCCCCTGGCCCACAAGGAGACACTGAGGTGGACGTTGAACCCGCCTCACGGTGCCTCGGGGCAGCAGAATGGCTTCATCGGGAACCACTCGCTGCTCGTCAAGTGGCTAAGGCACGGAGACGGAGTGTTCTGGATTTCGGGCAAGGCAGGCTCGGGTAAATCAACCCTCATGAAGTTCATCGCCGGCCACGCTGAAACGCAACGGTCGCTGGACGCGTGGGCCCGACCGGGGAAGCTCGTCATTGCATCACACTACTTCTGGACCGGGGGCACGGAGATGCAGAGATCGCAACAAGGGTTGCTACGGTCTCTGCTCTACGACATCTTTCGTCTCTGCCCCGAGCAGATTCCTGGCATATGCCCTGCTCGATGGTCGTTGACGGTTTTCAAAGACACGGCCACCCATCACAAGGAATGGTCCACTCAGGAGCTTCTCGACGCGCTGAATGCGTTGGCACGACGGCCGACCACAATGACTCGGTACTGTTTGTTCATCGACGGCATCGACGAGTATGACGGTGACCACTATGAACTATGCCAGGTCCTTAAAGCTCTTTCAAAGTCCCCCAACGTCAAGTGCTGCCTTTCAAGCCGGCCGTGGAACGTGTTTGAAGACGCTTTCGGTACTAACAAGACTCACAAGCTCTACATCCACACTCTCACGCAGCAAGACATCTTGGCTTATGCCCAAAGCCGCCTCTCAGAACACTATCGTTGGAATGAGACTTACATCTCAAAGGTTCACATGCAGGAGGTCATCGAAGACATTACCCGTAGGGCCCAGGGCGTATTTTTGTGGGTATTTCTTGTTACGATGTCACTGAGAGATGGCTTGGTGAACGGCGACACGATCTGGGACTTGAAGGCAAGACTCAGGAGCTTCCCCAGCGATCTCGAGCCGTTCTTCAAGCACATGTTAGGCGTCGTGGAGCCATTCTACCATCAGAGCATGGCAAAAATATTGCGCCTCGCGGTCAACGCAAAGCAGTCTATGAGTCTGGAGTTTTACCACGCACAGGAGTACGAATCCCAAGACAAAGACTATGCCCTCTGCAAGTCGACAGATTCCCATTCTCCCGAGCAGCTGGAGGCGACGCTCGATCAATGCCGCCGAAGGATCAACGCTCGGTGCGGCGGTCTGCTCGAGGTGAAGGAGGGCAGGGTCGAGTTTCTCCACCGGACGGTCCGAGACTTCCTCCGCACGCGAGAGATGGACGACTATTTCAGGCACAAGAGCGGGCCCGACTTCATGGTCAACCTCTCGACGCTCAAGGGGTACATCTTCCTCTTCCGGTGCTGGCTGCAGCGCACCGGCCAGATCCCGCTCGGTGCTGACGAGTCCCATTGGCGGGAGGGTCTGAGGTACGCAAATGCCGCCATTGAGGAGTCTGAGGAGGAGGCCCTAAGACACCTCGATGCTGTCGAGGGTGTGTACGATGATTTTGCGAGCTTCAAGGCAGTAGACTCGGAGTTCTTGAATGTCGCCGCGGGGTTCACGTTTCGCCATGAGCTCGTGAGGGCTGGCGTCGATAAGTACGTTGCTCTCAAGCTCCGGGAGGCCAGATCCTTCTTCGACAACGTGTTCGAGTCGCCTTTATACGCGGCTGTCAAACAAAGCCGGTGGTCCGCTAGCCACATCAGCACCATCATCCAACTCCTAGAGGCGGAGTTGGATCCCAATGCCGAAACGGGCTCCGGACGCCCCTGGCATCTCTTTATTCAGCTCGCGTGCAGCGAAGACGGCGACTCTAATTTCCAAGCTGCCTTGGAAAGCCCCATCTTTGGCTCGTTTCTAAAGCACGGCGCCGATAGGGGTGTCCGCATCGCATCACTACGCGACTCGGACGTTATGGCTGACAGTATGGGTTTCCAGAAACGCAGCAAACCGCCTCTGCTGTTACCATGCACTCACTTTCTCAGGGCTGTCCTCCGTCACGCATGTAGCCACCGATTCTCGAACGAGTGTGTCGGCGTTCTTGACAGCTTTCTGGACTGCACCGAAGCAGAATCCAAGATGCAAGTCTGCGAGCTCGTGACGACGCTCAACCGAGAGTTCGGCACCATCTCTGCGGCGGGTCCGTACCGAGAGCTGGGAAGACTGAGATTCTTCGCCCGGATCACTGAAAAGATCATAGCAAAGGGCATCCAAGTAGAGGTCGATCTGGAATTGCTCGTACCCCACCTAAAGCCACTGCTTAGAAGTGCAGGAGGCCGTGCTCTGGTGAACATGGTTCGACGCCAAGGTGACTCGTTATATCCATCTCCTCTCCACACCGCATCGAAGAGGCGCGCAGGCTTTCCAGACCGGCTCCCATCTTACAAGAGGGCTAAATCGGATAATATGCCGTGTAGGAGTGACGAGTGCTAGTTGGGAATAAGGCCATGAAACAAGTGCTGAAGAACGGAGTCCATCGAGACAAGAGCGAATTCAGCGACAGAGAGCTAAGACGAAGGAGAGGTGAGGCGGGCAAGCGCGCTGCGGGAAGGAGAATGGAGGAAAGCTGATGTCAGGCGCATCTGAAAAGAGTACAGAACTGATGGGAAGGGGACGAGAAGGGGTGGCATCTATCGATTTCTATCAAGGTGAGGGGTTTTTTGACTTCGTTGTATGTAAACAACCAGCCAAGCCGTTGCCTTGCACATGCAGATACTGACCAACACCACAGACACCCCCATATAACAGAGACAACAGGCAAGCTAACTGCGCAATCTCATGAGCCCTTGTCGTCGGACACCAATCGCGGACGTTGTCAAGCAGCGGTGACGGAGGAGCACCAACACGTCGTTTTCGATCCCCCAACGCACCATGCGCAGCACTCTCACAGAATCACGAAACGTTCCCGGCAATGGCATTAGAGTTTCAACTCACTCCTTTCATACTATCTCATATCGCAGTCGGTAGCTATGCTCATGGGCAAATGCTCAGCCCTGCTTGTCCACACTTCACAGTCCCTCAATGATATTTTCCCATCCCCATCTACACGCGAAAGACCAGGGCCTCGCAAAACGCACGGCGGGACGACAACCAAGCCATCTCCGCCATCTCAAGATCGCGAGATAACGGATGTAACATGTGACGCGCACTGCATTCATTCCGTATTCATACCATAGCCGCTAAACGTATCTTCCCTCCTCTAAGGAGTTGTGTGTAGCCGAGTAACAAGACATCTATGTCCCCCCACCCAACACCGCACAACGTAGCGCGCCATAACATAACACATCGTAAACATATAAAGTAACGGGCACCAACCGCTCAACCAAACACCAACCGAGCACCCCCGTTACGACAAGCAACCCCATCAATAAACAAAGCCACGCGATCCGCTCACAGCAACAAGCCAAAGCTACTTCAAGCAGCAAACAACCCCCGTCATGATCATCGAGCAACCGTCGTGGCAGGTGCCGGACTCGGACCCGGTCCCGCGGCTGGAGCAGCAGCAGCAGCCAACATATCCGCAACCGGCGCCTGGGACACAGCGCCACCAGAAGCAGGCGCCACCTGGGCCTGTCCCTGTCCCTTGGGAGCGGCGGTTGGTGCCACAGAAGCAGGCAGAGTCGAAACGGGCGCTGCTGTCGCGGCGGAGGGTGTCTGCAGCCCGTTTGTTGCCCCACCCGCCGGCGCCACAGCCTGTGATGCGGGCTGCGACGTGCCCTGTGATGCAGACGCTTGTGGCGCGGTCTTGGCCTGCGAGGAGGGAGGAACCGGGGCGGAAGAAGGTGCGGCAGTCGTAGCGGAAGCATGCACTGGCTTCTGGATGGGCACCTGAGCCACTCCGGACGAGTTCTGCGGTTGCGATGTAGTTGAGGCCGTGGGCGCAGCGGCGCTTAGAGATGGTCCAGGGACGGAGCTTTGGCTGGGCCTCTGCGCAGGCACAGGTGCCAGGCCAGAGCTTGGGGTCAACGCTGGTAGCTTATTAGGCAGAAATGCTCCCTGGCTTCCCAGCTGAGATGTGGTTGCTTGCGGTTTGAGCGCGGCAGGGACCGACGGGGCGACAGGAGCGGTTGCATCTTGGCTTGGCGGCTGGCTCGGAGTCGGCGTCAAGCCCGCAAGGGGGGTCTGAACCTGGACTGGCCGTTGTGGCGGGGGTTGCTGAACCGTTTGCGCCGGAACCTGAGCCGGAGTGGCTCCCTGTACCTGGACTGCTGCAGGAGTCGAGCCCTGAATCTGAGCTGGCACCGCAGCCTGAGTCCGTGCTGGGTTTGGAGATTGTCCCGTTCCCAGAGCAGAATTCTGGACAGTCCCGGGCACAGGGGCCGGAGCTCGGTTTTGGATCGCAGGAGCAGCTGCAGGTTGGGACACATGCTGTGTGGGGGCAATGGTTGGACGGGGGGCCTGTTGCGCCGCTGACGCTGTCGTGGCAGGGTGGGCCGCTGCCAGCCCAGCCGGCGCTGCAACTGGTGGGGACGTCGAAGCTGGTGCTGGGTAGGCAGGCTTGATTCCGGAATTTGGAGGCGCCGTCGTGGAGTATGCGGGGGCGCTGGGAGGAGCGGGTGTCTGCGCTTTCGCAGGTATTGAGGATGAGCCAGGTGCCGGTGTAGGGGAGGGCGCATAGCTTGGCCTAGAGGTAGGCTGAGGCGCCGCAACGGACGCGAGCGCAGCGACCGTCTTTTGATGCTCGGTGACCACCCGCTCAATGGCGGTGATAAGCACTGTCTCAGCCGCCTCGTACTGTTTCTTCTCGGCTTCGGTCCCCGGCATTGTGCTGCAGTCGGCGAAGCCCAGTACTCGGTTCACAGCGGACAGGATCAAGCGCTCCGCATTGCGCTTGCCCTTCATCCTGGCTTCCAGTGTCTGGATCATGTTGTTCTTGAACTTGACAAGCGCCTGCAATAGGCCCGGGTGGAGAGACCCGTTGGCACCGAGGTTCTTGCTGGTGGACTCGAACACACCAAACACAATCTTCTCGAGGCTCTCTGCTTCGGGAATCATGCTCTCAGTCGTAAGCCCAAGCCCGCGATGAATGACAGACATGGCAATTGCAGCCGCGGCGTCAGGATCTTGTGTGCGCTTCGCCAGCTGCTCAGTGACCGTCTTTTTGAAGTTGGTTACATGTTTGACCAGTTCTGGCGCAACCGCAGGTTTAAGGGCAACCGGGGCGCCAGTATGAGCGGGCTGCGGCAACCGCGACCCAGCTGAACTGTGGGTCGTTTGCGTGGGTGAGGGCCCAGCCCGCGGAAGGCCGTTGAACGGACTCAAAGATTGGGTGTGAGGAGAGTCCTGTCTTGCCCCGATCTGGGCTGCACTGCCCCGGACGCCGGCAACATTCGATGGAGGCTTCGTTGCATAGGGTGAAGAGTACGCTGCAGCATGCGCGTTTCCTGGAGACGGACGTGCCGTGGCTGGGTCAACGTACCCGGCTGTTGGCGTACCCACGGGTGCTTGGGCAGTAGTGGGATATGATGATCGAGCAGCTTGCTGCGCAGCGGCGGCGACAGCTGCGGCGCCGTGTTCGGCGTGCGGAAGCTGGCCGAAACCCAGCTGTCCGTGTCCGGGCGGATATGTTCTTTGCGGAGCAGAACCGGGCCGGTAGCCATGTTGTGCGCCGGGTTCGGCGTGGAATACCTGCGACGTCGCTGTGGGAGCGGTGGAGTATGGTGGACCAAAGGTGTGCATGGACGTGGACCGTTCAGGCGAGGTCGCCTTGCGCTTCTTCCCGGCGTCAATATCGATTCCTGGTACACGGCTCCAGAGATGCGTCTCTTCGTTCTTCTTGAAGGCGTCATTGCCGATGAGATTGTGCCGAACGCTGCTCTCCCAGCCTTTGGACTCGACATGGAAGTAGAAGTACGGGTACTTCATCTGGATACGCTTGTAGATTTGCTTCAGAGTCAAACCATCCGGTGCCGCGGTCAGAACTTCGTCGATCAGCGTGCCGTAGTTCTTGGGCGGCTTCTGTCGCTGCTCCTCGGTGTAGTCGGCCTCGTTGAGCTCCAGGGGCGGCGTCTTCGGCTTCTCTCGTCGCCGTTCCTTGATGGTCTTCTCGAGGTCCGACCCCTCTCCCTCTTCGCCGTTCTTGGACTTCCGGGGCTTGTACTTGCGCTTCTCTGGCCTGTCGGGCGCATTCTCGGGGAGCGGGTGTTTGCGGGGCCGGCCGACCTTCCGCTTGATGGGTGGTTCGCCCGGAGGCGGCAGCGGCATGTTCTTCTTGGCGAGCTCCATTGCCGCCTTCCTCCGCAGCCTCTCTTCTCTCTTAGACATGATCCCGTTCTTAGGTGGGCGTCCGGGACCCCGTTTTCTCTGTGGTATGGGACCGAGAGCGTCGTACAGCTCAGGCGGCAGATCTGGTTTGAGTGTTGGCGGCACTTCGTGATCCTTTTCGATGGTTTCCATGACGTCTTGTTCCGGAGCATCTTCGGGCTCGGGCTCCGGCAGATCCTCCGCAGGGTCCGACAGCTCGCTGTCGCTTTCCTCCTTCGCAACCTGGGCCGGCACTTCTTCGGGGCTAGTGCTCCTCCTCTCATGGTCATGCGTGCTTTCAAAGTCGAAACTCATCTCCTTGCCTCCCTCAGAGTACCGCCTGCTAGAAACGCCGTCTTCATCGATACCGTCCTCAGCACCAGTTTTGCCGCGCGGCACACCGTTGATGATGAAGACAAATTCAACGTCTTTAATCTGCAAACGGTCGCCGCTTCGTAATACAACCTTTTGATCCTTATAGAGAACATCTTCGCAGAAGAAGCCGTTCTTGTGTAGTGGGATCGCTTCAAACACGCCTTGTTTCTGGTTGAACTCAATTTTCAAGTGTTCTCGAGAGATGGCCTTGGTTCTGCTAGCGATATTCGGCCCGGGGGAATGAATGCCGATGAAAGGGACGTAGTGGGGCGACGGCCGGAGAGCGCTGAGGTTGACGGCCGCCGCCCCTGGCGTATGTGACACGTACTGTCTGTTGAGTGTTTGGTGCTTCTCGTCCTGGACAGCCCGGTCGGGCCCGGCGGGCTCCAGCTGGTGCGAGTCCCCCGACCCGGATGCCGCGCCGCCACTCGTTTTCCTCCTCTTGGACGGACGGGGGTTCTCGTCGCCATCCGACTCCGGGCCGAGCATGCCGCCTTCCTCGCTAACGTACGACTTGCTGAACTTGCCGCGGTCCTGGGATGGCGGAGACGGGGCGGGCAGACCCAGCTGTTCGTTCTCGCGCACCCTGCGTTGGTAGTCGTCGTGCCGCCGCTCGTCTCTCCTGGCTTGATCCAAGGCGCGCTGGTCACGACCGATAATGACAGCATATGTAGTCATCTCGAAGACGCTGTCGGCAAACTCGATCTTGGCGAACGACTCGAGCGGCGCGTCGGCGGGCGGCGTGCTGCCGGACCCATCGGGGGCCTGCTGTAGCATCGGCTCGGAGATATCGAGCGCCGTGGGCGGGGGGAGCGAGACCTGTGAAGGGCGCACGGTGGACGGCGGTTGCGGCACATTTTGTTGCTGCTGGGCAGAGAGGCGAGCAAGGGCCATGAGCAGCTGGGTAGGGTGCGGCGTGAACACGTCGAGGGCCGGGTTCGTGGAGTAGTACATGGAGGTGTCCATCGCGGAGCCGAGATGCAAGGGGTTGGCCATGGCTTCGGCCGCTGGTGGTGGAACTTCTTGCGTGTTGGAGGGTGTGCTGGGCGGAATGGCAGCCTGCTCACGACCGTCGCGGTGGGAGTTTTCAGCAGTGCCAGCGCCAGCGCCAACGTTGACGCGGGCTGGGGTGACGGGAGTAGTTGTGACATCATGCTGAGCTGGAGGCGCGTCGGGTAGGTGCTCGGGGTCGTGTGTCCCGATATCCATTGGCGCGGGCGCGGCCAGGTCGCTGCTGCCGACGAAATCGGGGGCCGGGTCGGTGAGCGGCGAGAAAGCTGGCGGCGCCGGCGTGGTGCAGCCGGAGCCGGCGCCGTTGCCGTCAAGCACAGACGAAGTCATCGCTTGTGGCGGGGGACAAGCTCCTTCGTCAAGGCTGCGGCCGCTCGGGCAATGGCTCTGCGAGCGGCGCGGTGCGGATTTGGCGGGGGAAAAGCCTCGGTGTTGCGACGTCGAAGCAGTTCAACTTTCGAGTCGATCAATCTCGAATCGGGTGCCGGAATGCGCCTGCTGCGCCTGGGCAAAGCCAGTCCATTGGATTGGCAGGCTTGGCAGGCTCGATGGAGCATGGGAGCCTAAATTTTGACCGCCTTCGGGCCTCCGGCTTGTGATTGGCTGTAATGCTCCGCTGTTTCCACATCGTCCCACAGCACCCCTGTCCACCATCAACTTGCACGCCGAGGCAGTTGGCTCTGCACACCCATTGAGGCCACGACCTCCAGCTCCATTCATCACAGCTGCATCTCATCTGCTGCAACTGACAAGCAAACAAACGGGACATCGCATCAACAACAGCTTGCCCTAGCCTGAATCTACATTATTGATGCCATATTGCAGACAATAGCATCGCGAACCATTGTGTCTCTCTCTCACCGCTCCCCGTGCTGCACAACCTGCGCAACCAATTTGTTCCATCCATGTTCGTCGGCTTTCGAGAACACTGGGACGAATGCGACCATGGAGCCATCATCTGACTTTATCACCCATCCTCTGACGATCCGAGTCCTTGGCACTCGGGTTTCAGAGCCGGGCTGCACTGGCCAAGTCCCGGGCCGGCCGGTCGGTCCCAAGAACGGGCCCTGAGCTGACTCGGATAGTCCGTGCCGCCCTCGGACACTCAGCAATGTCATGTTTCGGGGCCGGCCAACAACTGCCCACTGGCCATCCCTCGGCACCCTAGACTCATCCGCTTTCTGAGTTCTTCTGCCCAATATCGCCTGTTGACGTTTTCCCATGTCATTTTGGTGGGCAAAGCCAAGTGGCTGAGCCACCTTTGTCTGCTCCTCCTTCAAGGCCCTCCTCCCACACTGCCAGGCTTGGGAGGTGCGTTTCCGGCCCGGGGAGTTGACCTGCCTGCTGCGTGAAACAAACGAAATGCCCACGCTTTGGGCCGGCGTTTTGTTTCGGTGACAATGGGTGTTCTATTTTCTGAACACATCGGAGCGTGATATATACTAATGGAGTCCTCGTCACTCGTTCACTTGTCTCCGCTTCAGGTACGCCTCGCGCAGTCAACCCCTCGCGGCACCTATATCAGGGGCTCACGTCTTCCACTTGCGGCTGTTCTCTGCCACCCAGCCATTGGCAACCCATACCCGCCATGAGTTCCTCATCGACGATGCCTCCTCCTGTGGCACCATCCAACCGTGGCCGGTCGGCAAGTGACGGACAGGCGTCCGCAAAATCGCGGTCTCCTGCATGGCCCTTGCCGCGAGGGCCCGCACTTGCAGAGTCAACGTCGGCAACCGAAAGGAGAGCTCAGTCTGCCGAAAGGCCTGTCCAGTTGCCAAGGTCTGGCGCTCCCAGGGCGACGGACGCCCAACCCCGACCGTCGACATCGCGCGGCTTGCCTTTTGAGCAGGGAGTCGCTGTCCGCTTCGGGGCCGCGGGCAATGCGCCGCAACCAGCAGAAGAGGAGATCCCCATCCTTGTCCCTGCGGCTCTAAATACCAGACGGCCACAGGGTGGCGGGAGGGTACCACCACCAATCGTCACCCGCTCGCTGTCCGAACAGGTCGTGCCCAGTTTTTCGTTTCCGAGACCTCCCCTTCGCATGCTCAGCGAGGACGTGCCCAGCGTCAATGAACCGCGCGGCCAGAGGCCGTTGCGCAACGGAGCACCGGCCCCTGCACCCGGACAACTGGTCACCGACACATCACGTCAGGGGCTGAGTCGTCTAGGCCAGGACGGCTTCCTCCTTCTCCCGGAGCTGCCGGGTTCTGCGGCCACCCCCACGAAATCGCCACAGCACATGAACGTCCCAATCAGCCTGTGGCCGAGGGAACGAGATCTACCACCGCCAATGCGAGTTGGGAACACCCAGACTAACGCATCGCAATGGCCCAATGTGGCTCCCAGTGCAGCGGTCCAAAGCCAGATGCAGCCAGTCATGCACCAAGCAGAGCCTCCCAGGCCGGCAGCCGCACAACAAGCATCAGTGTCAGGGCCATATCCGGGCCAGCGCGTACAAGCTGGTGTCGTGCATCCTTTTGCAGGAAAGCTTGCGAACCCTTCAGCTTTGTCGCCGCCCAAGCCGACGAACCCGCCGCGGTCCTCACCACCAGGTCTTCCCTCCCAGCAAGGGGAAGTGGCGCGCATGGACCCCTTGCGGTCGTCGCCTCCGAACCCGCCGTTGCAGCCGGGCAACCCGTTCGTGCTCGACCCATCAGTCTACCGGCCCAGCAGACTGCCCTCCCCGCCCCGGCGACAAGACACGGCGAACCTCGCACCGGCCCGGGGCGGCAGCCCCCCCAGGCCGATACCCCAAGTCGTTAACCCTTCCCAACCGATACCGGTGTCTCGAGGCGCTAGCCCACCCAGACCAGGACTCCGGATGGCAAGCCCCCCACGGCCGAAGTCCCCGCCCAACGCCGCCCGTCCTCCGGTCATCAGCGCCCCTGTCTTTGCCGGACCTCGCCCGCGGCCCACATACCCCGGCCCCAGCCACGGACATTCCCACTCGCTGGACTCCAACGTATCCAACGACTCAACAACAAGCTCATCCACCCTGGCGAGCACGAAGCCGCTGAACCCGCTCCCACGCCAGAACACAGCCGGCGCCGCACGCGGTGGGTTCCCCGCCCGGCAGGACTCGGACTTGTCCTCCCGAGGAAAGGGCACCTCCGCCGTGCAGCAGCAGCAGCGGCAGCAGCAGCAGACGCCGTACATGAACATGCTGCTCTCGCTCGACAAGATCCCGCGCCTGCACAACATCCTCGTGTCGGTCTTCATGTGGGTCCTGCTAGCCGGGTTTGTCATCCTGCCGGGCTCCTTCACCAGCACGCAGCACAAGCCGCAGGACGGCCAGACCACGATCAGCTTGCCGGGCACCAAGCCGGACAAACAGGCCGCGCTGACGCCGTCCAACACGGCCGCGCTCGTCGTCGGCGTCGTGTGTCTTGCCGCGGGCACCCTGGGGTCGGCGGCGCTTGCGCTGCGCTGGCGAAGGAACTACGTCTGGCTGCTGAACAAGCTGTATCTCCCGCTCGTGTTCAATGCGCTGGCGGGCGTGCTGGCGACGGTCACGGGCGTGTATACGCAGCAGGGCGGCGAGTGGAGCGCGCAGGCGGTGGTGGCGATCGTGCTGGAGGCGACGGTGCTGGGGGTCGGGCTGGGTTTGTTTTTTGTGTACAACCATTGGCTGCTGCGTCGGGTGAGGAGTGAGTATGAGGAGCAGGTTGGGGGTGGGAGTGAGAAGATGGGGCAGCAGAAGAGTGTGTGGGTGACGACGAGGAGGAAGAAGAGGGGTGGGTTTTTTGCGCGGATTAGGAGGGCGCGTAGGGAGCCGCCTATTGCGGCGGGCAGTGTCGTGTAAGAGGGAAGGGGGGCTTTCTTTGGTTGTGACGGATAGATACCCAGGGCGGTTGTCCGCATTTTGCGCCGGAGGAGGATGGGATTGAGGCTTCTTTCGGTGTATGTATTACTCTTGGCGTTTCTAGATTTGTTCGACAGCTGTTTTAGTATACGACGCATTGCCAGTTCAGAATGTACTACTATCACAACAACGGCGTCCTCTCTCCCGTGAAACGCCATCTTCCCTCCGTCTGCCTCCTCTCCGCCCAGTCCGCAACCCGGTACGCGGCATGGCAGCAACACCCTGCCATAAACCCCACGGCGTCGTTCTTGAACGCCAGGATCCCGGCCGCCGTCACCATCATCACCATCCACCGCTCCTGCTGCTCCCTCACGCCGAGCTGTCTACACCTCCTCCCTCCCTCCGCCACACTCTCCTCCCACAAATCCGGCGCGCCGCTGGTATTCAGCCCCGCCCCGACCTTCGCCAATTCCAACCCTGCCGCAATGACCATCACCCCCAGCAGCCCCTTCGGAAACCTCCCCAACAAACCAAGTAGCCCCTGTCGTCCACTTTCCACCCCCACAAATCCAGCCCCAGACTCCCCTCGCAACCCAGACCCATCCCTCCTTACAGGAAGAGAATATCCGCCAAATCCCAACCCAAGAACAAGCTTGCCTAGCCCGAGCAGTACCACGCTGGCGCCACTGCGCGCGCCGAACCGGTGTTGCGCCGCCAGCCCACCCGCGCCATGGCACACGGGCATTGCGCCAAACCAGCAGCCGGCCAGGTTCATAGCCGCGACGGACAGCCCGAGGGAGGTCACGCTGGGCGTGCTTGGCATGTCTCCATCCTCAAAGAGGGATGAGGAAGCAGTGAACGAAGGGAACAGCTCAGCAGCAAGCGAAGCAACCGCAAGAACCGAATTAAGCGCCGTCAGCGGCAGCTGCGAGACCGCGGCGCTCAGCGCATCAGGCGCCGCAAAATCCGGCGTATCCCTCACCCTCGGCCGCCACGGCGCGAACCCCAACCACACCGTCTCACTACCAGCCCAAACCGCAACAACCACACCCAGCACAACCACCACCAGCGCATACGGAAAGCGCGGCGCGCGCTGCGTCAGCACCAGCACCGCAAACGCAAGCAGCGTCGACAGGCGGCTGTCGAGCGGCGGGCGCAGCCAGGCCAGCGGCAGGATGAGGGCGGCGCCGGAGGAGACGAGACGCAGGCCGGCGCCGAGCTGGATGCCCTTGATAACGGGGACGGGGAGTGCGCGGGTGAGCAGGCGGAGCAGGCCCGTGGCGCTGAGCAGCAGGATGGCGAGGGAGACCAGCGCGCCCGCGGCGGTGGTGATGCGCAGAGGAAGGTGGGTGGCGAGCGCGGCGGCGGCGATGGCCTGGGGAGGTCAGTGCAATGTTACAAGTAAGTGGGACTAGGTAAGAAGGGGATTGGAGATGTACCTTCATGGGCTGCACGGGCAGGGGTATGCCGAAGACGACGCCTGTGACAATGTTGAACAGGCCTGAGAACACGAGCGTGGCGCCCAGGTCGACGGACCCCTGAAGGGCGAGGGCGATCATGAGCGGGAGCAATGTGCCGAAGTCGCCGAGGGCGCCCGAGATCTCGGCGGCGGGCGACTGCCGCAGCGTGCGGAGATTGTGCCGGTTGCGCCGGGCAAGCTCCGAGAGGAACGCGGGGCGCATCTTCTGTACCGAGAGAACAGAACCGGAAAAGAAGGGGATATGTTATGAAAATGTTCAAGAGGAAACGCCAGGCGATGCGCGAGTAGAGACTCCGTAAGCCATAGGGCAGCCAGTACTTTGGCTTCACAATCTCGATGTTGGAGGTAAAAGCTCCGGAGAGAGGAACAATGGGCGGAGTTCAAGCGTCCCCTCAGTTCTGGTGTTAGTCACTTGTAAGCGGCCCCCCGGTCGTGGCCGCGGAGATTCACCCACTTACAAACCCACCGCTAAGACACGACCGGCCCATCACAGATAACAACTTCAATACAAAAAAAGGCGGATACATTGATTTGAATCATTAGATTTACAGACTATGAAATCTTGAGACTTCACAAAAACCGTGGTCATGGTGGTATCAGGCGTGGTATACGCAGACCAGAGCACACAATAGAGACAGACCGTTCCATCATAAGCCATCCATCCACACCCCAAACGCAACGCAATCTGGTGGTATCTCGGGACCCTCAATCGACCCACTCTCTCAGACATCTCGCATCATTACTCCTCTCCCACTTCAACTACAACACCATCCTCGTTCATTACACACCCCACACCCTCCCCCGTCCCCCTCTTTCCGCTTACCAAAACCGCCTCCTCCTCGCCGGCGGCACAGGCGCGCCGTAATCCCCCTTCGCCGACACCGTCCTCCTCCGATGCAGCCTCGCCGAGCAGCAGGTAAAGAACACGACGACCGCCCCAATAAGCGAGCAAATGGCCGACACCAGAATCGTCCACGCGGCCGCGCCATAGTGCGCACTGGCACCACTCCCCGCATCGCCATGATCATTGACATTGCTGCGCACAATGCTGAACAGCACAAAGTCAATAATGCACGCGACGGCGGTGACCAAGAACGCGAGCAGCGCGACAAGCGACGCCAGCAGCGAGCCGACGACGCCGGCGCCGAGGGCCAACAGGAAGGCGATGAAGTTGACGCCGCAGGCGATCGGGTGCAGGATCATGGCCTTGGTCAGGGAGCGGGTGGTGTCCGACGCGTAGGTGGAGAACTGCGTGCCGTCGACGCCGTGCATCACGTCCGCGGGTGCGTAGCCGACGTGCGAGCCCGAGCAGTCGTCACTATAAGTGATTATGTTAGTCGCCCAGTCTGTAGAGGAGCGGGGAAGCTGGGAGAGAGTGGATGCTTACCTGCCGTCGTTCTGGACATTGTTGTGGCAGTAGCCGAACGTGCCGAACGTCACGGTCGAGCGGCTGCCGGCGTTGTTGCTGTTGCCATCGCCGAGGTCGACCTTGAGCAGGGCGAGGTCGTGCACGACCGGCGCCGAGATGCAGGTGACGATGAGCAGCACGGTGGCCGCGAACAGCAGGAAGGTGCCGATGTGGTGGAAGAAGCCCGTTGTGCCCGGCATGGTGGACGGCGGGTGGTTGTGTTGATCGCAAACTTAGAATATGGGTTGGGTAGAGCGGGCAGTACGGGGAACCCGACGGAGCGTATTGATCAATGTTGGAGGTGCGAACAACAGCACCGAACGAGGACGGCTGGGAAGCACAGGAAGAGAACTGCGACGTGGCTGGTGACAGCTACACAACGAGTGCGGAGGGCAGGCTCGGGGCACCATTTATCATTCACGGCAGTGGTTCATCAAACAGGACGACAACCTGGCCAGCCCTCCTGAGCTTGTCTCTGGCTTGCTGGCTGTCCCTGGCGTAATGGCGTTGCACCCACGACCAGGACCAACGTCATCAGGGAAACCCCGGGCGTCCGGGATGTGTGAGCTGCCGGAGGCTTGGCTTGCACGCGCCGAGAGGGCCATCGCGAGGGGGCTGGCAGCAGCCCAGCAGCCCATCACACAGAGCAACGGCGGCGTGGACCAACCACGGAGCTTGGAGTTTCAAACAGCTTGTTTCTGGTAGCTGGTCTGATGGGAACCGATGACGTAGCCGTTCGGGGTGCTGGCTTGGTGGGGCTTGGCAAGGGTGCCGCTGCCGCAGGGATTCGTTTTGCGGGCTGATCCGTGCGTGCCCTGTTTTGGCGTGTGATTCTCGGCTCTTCCCCCCAGCGACCGCTCGTGTGACACCCCGCCAGCCAGACCCTTGTGTGAACGGCTGCGCGCCCGGCGAAGAACGCTTGTTGTGCCGACTGCCGGATCCGAGTTTCAGAGAGTGCTGGTGCCAAAGAGCCGGCTACTGACGGTGCCCGCGACACAGTAACTCGATCAGTTCCGGGCCCCTGATCCGCATTCTCGCCGGGTCTCTGACAGCTTGACAAGAGCGTCCGAGCTGTGGGTAAAGTCGAGATGTTTCTGATTCCGCACGATCCGAGACGGGCGCGTATCCCACAGATGGGCGGCCTCAGCCACGCCATCACGGCTCACGCTTGTACGATGGTAGTCCGCAGGCTGTGCCGAGAGACAATGCCGCCCCGAACGAACGGTCGGCCGTCTTGAACTCTCTGAGCAATGCGCACAGAGACCTGGGAGCCAGAGACCGGTCGGGGCTGCCACGCGTCCCACGGCAGTGCCCGCCGCTGCGGGAGGGAAGCACAGCCACGGCTTTCGCGGCGTCGCATCCAATGGGATCGCTACGCGTGCGCTCTGGAAGCTTTCAGCTGGGCGCTCAAGTGTGACGTGACGGCAACTGCTCCCCGTGTACGGGTGCAGGAGGACCGAAACAGCTTAACCGCGTTGCTGCTGCTCGTGGGGTAGGTTTCAGCCGGCAAGCCCATCCGTTCCCGATCGCTCCTCGAGGACGTCCGTCTGGTGTCTGCATTGCCACTCTCACCGAACCATCAAGTGTCGCTCTTCCCATGCTTAGCATTGTAAGCTTGGACCAAACTGTAAGCTGGCGGGCCCTCGGCCGCCCGGCGCCGTCTGCGGGCCTCGACGTAGTCGGCTTTGGCGTTGAGCCACGTCGAGATGCTCTCCTGGTCATCGAGCTGCCCGCACGACTCCCAGTCAATCAGGCCCGCGTGCGCCATGCCCTGGGGCACGACGCGCGACAAGAAGCTCTTTTGCATTGAGTCCTCCGCAAACAAGTTGTCGTCGTTTTTGGGCCAGCGGCCATAGAGCTGCGACTCCCGGATGTGTGTCCGGTGCTTGTACTCCGGGTTCTGGGAGAGCCTGACCCGGAAGGTCTTCGGAGGCGCGGCCGGCTGGTCCTTCACGTTGGGGCCTTGTTGGGGCTGCTGTGCGACGTAGTCGAACTCGAGGGGGCTCTTTTCGACGAGGGTTGAGACCGTTTCCGAGTCAGCAACGACTGACACGAAGTGCGAAGGGTCCTGCAGTCAGTCGTCCCACGTGTTAGATGCAGATCAGAGACGGATCAGGGGCTCGGTTGATTGGATTGGTACGAACGTGCAGCTTCTTGAAGACGTCTACTTCGCCATGGCGCTTCAGCACGCGCAGAATGGCGCGCCGTTCCGACAGCGTAGCGGGCGCCGGCGACACCTTGACGAGGAGGCTGCGTAGATTGGCGGGTACGCGACTTGACGGAGGCATGTTGCCGAAGTGGTGGATTGAATGCGGTGTAAAACTGCTGCCTCTGGTCCGAAGCTCGAGAATGTTTCCTGGGAAGGAATCCAAATGCTGGCGCTCGCCTACCAAGCACGCCAAGCAATTGAATTGTGGTGTGGAGCTCCAACTAGTTGATAACACATCGTTATCTGCCCTCCTGCAACCACCAAGCATTTGCTTCGTCTAACTAACCCTCTCCCATCCACTGCAGTCCTACACAAGTACTGTGTACAGACATACCACCAATGTGCGCTTTGAAGCTGCACGTTTTGCTCAAAACCATGCCTACCTTGAAAACAGCTGTCGGCTGCGCGGACCGGTTCGCGACTCTCTGCGGGTACACCAACTCGAGCCTCAATGCCTCGCCGCGACGGCTGCCGGGCCGGCGCTCCTTCCTAAGTCGAAGCGCGGCACAACGTTTCAGCGGCGTCCCGCATGAGTCCCTTGCCGCCGTCGAACTTGGAGCGAGCGCTTCCCTGGCGTCACGCATACCGATGCGAAGCTGGCTTGGTTTGGTATGTACGCAGTAGGTACTCCGTAAGTACCTTAGCTTTCGCGTGCAAGGTGAACCCGGATGGTCTTATTTTTGGGATGAAACGACAACCCGGCAGTTGGATGCAGGGCAGACACAATCGAGACAGGCCCTAAGACAAAGCAAATCGGTGGAAGAGCCGCGAGACTCGATGCAGGGCGGCGGAGAACTCATCAACATCAGAAGGCCAAGGCTGCACGTTTTCCACGGGTACTCACCGATGCAGGTACAGGAGAAAAGAAAGAGTTAGCTTGCGATCAGGGACCCAGAAAAACGTGGACGATGCAGCTTTCGAAGTTCCATTGCATCTGCACAATCTTGGCCCGTCGGTTGCCCACCCCGAGAAAGAAGCACTTCTCGCAGCACGCAAAAGACGCTGGGGTCGTTTGAGGGTCAGGGATCGGATCGGATGGTGCTCCGCTACCGCTAGCATGGAGCTGGCTCATCAATTGGCCAGGCGAGGCAGAAAGTGCAAGCCACGCTCCACGGCCCAGCAATGACTCCGCACAGAAGCGCCGATAGCGTGCAACACGAGCGGACTGGGACCCCTGTGCCCCAGTCCCAAAGAGTCGGCACCATCCTCTTTTCTGGGATCTGGGGGTGCCGGCGCCGAGATGGGCTCACAGCCCTGAAAGTCCCCCGGGGAGTGATGGAGGACTTGGATCAGACACATAACAGTACACTACACTCGGCGCCGACAACAGCGCGCGGCCAGAAGGTTGCCCCGTTCGAGCCGGCACCAGCCTCCGACGCTGGGACCCAGAAGAACCCGAACGCCGCATGTTCGCAGCTGCGCTGACATTGAACTGGCTCGACTCCACTGGGCGAGCTCAGCGAGCTCTTCCGACGGCCTGGGTCGCCCGTGGGCACTGACCAACTGACCCTGGCGCCCCCACAGTGCGAAGCGCGAACGAGGCAGCAGCCCCGAGCCCACGGCGCTGCGCAGCCAATGAG
The DNA here is from genome assembly GCA_023628555.1 of Chaetomiaceae sp. R4402. Taxonomy (NCBI): domain Eukaryota; kingdom Fungi; phylum Ascomycota; class Sordariomycetes; order Sordariales; family Chaetomiaceae; species Chaetomiaceae sp. R4402. Next base: position 78,766 of record JAMAKO010000042.1, on the reverse strand, counting down.
TGTGTGGAAAGCCACCTCCTGGTTCTTCCTGGCGGTTCGGGTCAACCGCAGTGCGCTCGGCGCGATTTGCCCAAAAATGGAACTTCAAAGGGCTGCGGGCAGTGGGAGTTCCCAGACGACACACTTTGCTCGACTCAGGTTAGTACACATACAAGTAGGAGGGATTCACTAGGGCAATTTGGGGGGGAAGGGAGCAAGCCGCCCCCCCGTGCAGTGCGTGCGTGCTGCCTGCAGAGTTCATTCAGCAACATCCGTCCGTACCAACGAGGCGCTTCGATTCATTCAAATGCACATGAAGATTCCGTAACAAATCGTTGCAGTGGTGCAGTGTCAGCGCAAGACACTCTCGTCTCGGCGCTGTTGCCGTTGTCGGGTCCTTGCTCCGTCCTGCCACACACACCACTCTCACCCCTTGGTCCCCTTGGTCCCTTTCATCGCAGATCTCCGGCAGCTCGAGCGGCAGACCCAGACTGGCGGGTGAACCGTGGACCGTGGACCGCCGCATTACTGTACGCTGTCCTGTCGTGTCCTGTTCAACCTCCGCACCACCCCTGTGGTACGCGAGTCGACGACACTCGCACCACTGCCACCGTTGCGACATCGCGACATCTCGAAATTCGACATCTCGACTTTTCAGCACGCGGTATCCCGCGTCTCCGCCCGTCGAGCGGCCTGTCGCAGTCTCCCGTGCCCGGGGAAGCGCACGAGGACGCCGATGCCTCTTTCATAAGGACCAGGAACTGCTGTGCTTCCCATCCATCGACCAACCGCTGGTTACCTATCATCACCACCGACGTCTCTGTGTCCCTGTGCGACTGCGAGTGCGACGGCAACTGCACCTCCGACTGCCGCGCAACTTCCCCGCTCCGTTCGTTCGTTCGTTCCCTTCGCGTTGGCCGGCCGCTGTCGGTCGGGCCCGACCCTCATAATCCGCCTGACTTTACCATGCATGCGCGCTTTGCCTCTGGGGCCCGGGCTGGCGCGACGGCATGGGACGGCAGCAATGACGAGGCCCCCGTGCTCCCAGAAGAAAACGCTGCACTCGAGACGCGGCCACCCACGCCAGTGAGAGCAGCCCAGCTGGCAGAGCTGCTGCAGCACTACCAACACCGACACCAACACCAACACCAACACCAACACCAGTATCACAGTTACGAAGACCGATGTCGAGACTACTGCCGACTCCAACAACAGTACCTTCACCAACACCAACACGAGCACCAGCAACACGGCGAACATGAGACGGCGCCAATACCGCGGCCCTCCTCACCACCGCCAACCGACACGCCGCTACCCGAGACATCGGGCAAGCTGTCGCCCGGCCGGACCGTCGAGAGGTTGGCGCGCAAGCTGAGCCGGCAGAATCTGCAACGCAGCCCTTCCAGCGGCGGCCAACCGCAACCGCAACTGCAGCCGCAACAGCCCACGCCGTCGTCGCTGTCCCCGCCCACCGCTCTGCAGGAGCCCGAGCCACTGCTGCCCAGCTATCGGCACTGGGCCAACCACTCACCACAGCTTCAAGCCGGGCAACAGGGCAGCGACCCATGGCAGCCGCTTGCCGTGCCCGACTTGGGCGAGCCCATCGAGATTGACGAAGCCTACGTCGACGACGACGCCGCCGCCCCCGCCGTCGAGCAGCCCGACGACCGGCGGCTGACCGAGCTGCGGCGGCCGCGGCGGCGCGCCAGCAGCCAGCTACGCGGCAGCTCGACCGCCCGCCCCGTCGACCCGCGCCTGGAGCACATGGTCGTCAGCGGGACGCAGTGCAACGTGCGCGGCGAGCCGGCCACGACGACGACGACCACCACCATCACCACCACCAGCACTTCTACACCACCAACAGCTCCTACTACCACTACAACAACCCCAACAACAACAACCACCCCACCCCCACCCCGCCCAATCCCAACTCCCCTCCACCTGCACCTAACCGCCACCCCCGCCTTCATCGAGCCGGACCCCGACTGCGCCATGCCCCTCCTAACCGACCTCGAAGTCGACGACGCCCTCGCCCCCGACATCGGCATCGACACGCTGTCTGACCTACCCAGCGACGCCCTGCTCACCCTCGCCGGCCTCGACCCCACCACGAGCAGCAGCAACAGCAATATCTCGCTGCGCTACGCCGCCGGCCCGGGCGGCGTGCGCAAGTACACGGTCGGCGGCGTGGCGCTGCGGTACCGGTGCTCGGCGGACGCGGCGCTGCGGTGCGCGAATGTGGTGCGCAGCCGGCCAAGGATGCGGAAAAGGGCGAAGATGGAGAGGAGGGGCAGTGCGGCGTCGTCGGCGACCGCGTTGTCGTTTGCGCTGTCGGAGGAGGTCGTTGACGGGGGAGGGGAAGGAGGAGGAGGAGGAGGGCCGGCTGCGCCGACGCCGGACCTGTCGGGTAGAAGGGGCTGGCCGCCATAACTGGTTATGGGATGGGGGTTGTTTTGCATTGACTAGGTGCTACATAATGTTTTTTTGGGTGGGTGGTGGTATCGGCTTGATGCTATCGCCTTTTTCTTTTTTACTCTTTGGCCGCTGGCCTGGAGCACCATTTTGGGAGTTCACCCACGGCGTTCTAAAGCGCGGACAGGCAACCCGCGGGAGTCAGTGAGCGCAGGCGGCGCCACACGAGCTGCATATCTGGTGGAGTTTTGGGCGCGTTCTGCGATACCAGGAGGGGGTTGGGATGTTTACACAACGGAAGGGGAGATATCCGGGGGCGCTATAGATAGACATGGGAAGGAGGCGCAACACAAGCCATCACGGGGCTGGACCAGGGTATTCTCTCTCACAAAGCCATCCATTTGCGGGCATCATCATAGGTATCCCTTTTTTACTCTTTCACCCTTGGCACTCTGTCGAGGTCGACATTGGGGACAATCAGCGTGAGCCCCGCAACAATGTACAAGGCGCACATCGCCTAGTTCTGGGATCAGGGGGCCGGCATCCGCAAATGCAGCTGCTGCTCAACCATGTTGACGACGAGGCGCAGACCCCTTCGCCGTCGCGTTATTTTTTACTCTCCCGTCCGCTGCGTGTCTGCAGCATGGATTCCCAACCCACGCAGCCTGTTGTTTGCTAACGTCGTGTGGGGACCAGTGAGTCAATGGACCGACAGTTTGGGTTGGCCACTCAAGACGAAACTCTCCCGACTTAGCATTGGTGAGCATCTCAGTGTCCTTCGTTGGCCCTGTGTCTCTGTCAGCTTCTCCTCTACACCTTGCGCCCGTCACATGATGGCGCAGGATTAACCTGTAGACCACGCAAGTCTTAAGGGGGCCGCTTGTTTTCTTCTTCGAATGTTTGTACACTCGTCCCCGCCAACCTAGGGATAGCCAGCCAGGGGTGTGCGAGTGAGTGCCGGAGGAAGCCGGGGGAGGGGGACAACACACACCTCCCCCGAGTCCCACATTCCAGCTGAGCCTACCGCTTTGTGCTGTGCAACGGTGGTCCTGCTCGGTCATCGCCACCGAACCAGAAGGAGGGGGGAAGCTCCATGGTAACAAAGCGCATCGGGGTTTCTTTGTCAACCGCTGTTGACTGTCGTCACCACATCCCGATGGGTTGCGGTGACCTGGCAGGAGGGGAAGGGGGGGGGGGGGGGGGGGGGGGGGTGTTGGCGGCCAGACGTGCACGAGGTGGACCACGATGAGTCTGGAATGCGAGATCGTCTCGAGGCAACCATCCCATTCCTCGGCGGGCCCAGGGGTGCATGCATGGACGAGACGTCGGTCTACAAATGTCTTGGATGCCCTCCCTCTCTGGGCTTTCCTCAACATAACTCCAGTTGCCGTGGCAGGCTGAGCGGAATTGTTGACTTTCTGCTCGACCCCCTTCACCTACCCCCGCGGCAACCCCGGCGGCTCATCATGGCCCCTTGGAATGACAAAACAACAACAACAAGAACACACTTCAGACACACGTACCACAGCTCCGCACAGCAGCTCATCAACACAATCAGCTCCTCCTCTTACTGCGCGCCACCATCACAACCACTTGTTGCTGCCCGCACACAATGGCCGGCGTCCAGGGCGTGCCCTTTGCGGCAGGCGGCCTGCCCGCCTCGGCGAACAAAGAGAAGGGCGGCGGCGGCGGTTTCTGCTGGCAGGACGCGGCCAACGAGGCGGGGTCGACAGCCGACTTCTTTGACCAGTACGTCGAGCTAGGCGACTCGGACGCCGAGTCGGCCTGCGGAGGGGGTGGCGGCCTCGGCCAGTTCTGCGGCGCTTCTGCGCTCGCCGCCTCGCCACATCTGTCATTTGGCCGGATGCTGCCCCCTGGTGGTCGAGCTCAGCAGCACCAGAACCAGCACCATCTAGCTGGAGGAGCTCTGTCAGGACATTTTCCGTCGGGCAGCTCCCTCAACCTCGCGGCCACCAGCTCGACCTCGAACTTGTCTCGAGGCGCCCGCACACGGCACCAGCAGCACCAACAGCAACAACAGCAACACCTCCATCCACTTTGTCGAACCACGTCCAACATGACAGGTTCGAGCAATGCCGACATGGGCGCGGACGGTATGCGATACGGCAGCTTCGGTGATGCGCCGGGCGGTGGCTCCATCTCAGACTCGGAGCTGCTGAAGCTCGAGGGCTTGACGATGCGGTCGCCGCGCATTCAGATCCCGCAGCTGTCTGCGTCGGAGCCCACCTCGCCGCCGTCGCTGTCGGCCAGCCCGCGCAAAGCTGGCAGGCTAGAAATGTTCTGCAACAAGCTCCGGACCAAGGCGGCAAACCTGCACACCAGGACGAAGCAGCAGTCCGTCATCAAGGCCGATCCTGAGCAAGCGCTGGCGGCACCCATCATGTCGACTGCCCAGATGGCGCCGGCAATGAAGCCGTCCGCGCGCCCGCGCCCGCAGCACCTCCAACTCTCCGAGGCGCAGGTGCCGTCGCCGCCGCTGAGCAGTGGCATGCCCAACCCGGCGCAGCGGCAGGCGGGCGGCAGCAGCAGCGACGCCAGCTTTGTCAACGGCTTCCTCGACGACCCCTTCATGCGCGAGAGCCTGCTCAACGGCCAGTTCGTGCCGCCGCTGCAGCTCAACGGCGCCGCCATGCCGCAGACGCCGCTGCAGACGCCACTGCTGGATGCCTGGCAGCTGCCCATGTCCGGCCCGAACGGTAAGCCGCTGTGGATCGCCCCCGGCGCCTACTTCACGGGCGTCGACGGCGATGCGCCCCCGGGCTGGTGGGATCCCTCCGCCGACGCCATGGACACGGACCCCGTGCCGCTCTCCTTCCACGCGTCGGCCAACGCCCGCAACGCCTCGCTCAACCTCGCCATCCAGCCGCAGCACCAGCCGAGCTTCGAATACTCCGCACCGCCCGGCACCGACGACGCCTTCGCCCCGGCCGGCGGCGGTGGTTTGATGCTGCAAAGCGACGCCGGCCACCACCGCCCCACGCGCGCCGACCACCACCACCACCACCGGCGGCCCAAGCCGCGGGCCCCATCGTCCGGCGCCCGCCACCACACCTACGGCCCAGGCATGTCGCCGCGCAAGACGCGCACCGCCAGCGACAGCGGCAGCACCAGCGCAAGCCGGCTGGGATCCGCGTCGCCGAGCCCCAAACTGCCCGCTGCAGCCGTCACCAGCAGCAGCAGCAGCAGCAGCGGCCGCCGCCTGCACCGGCGCAGCGCCTCCATGCAGACGCTCAACCAGCCGCTGCCGGCTGACACCGCGGCAGTCCGCAAGCGCCGCTCCTGGACCGGCCGCCGCGCGTCCTCGTCGTCCCTACACCACCAGTACCACAGCCTCGCGGCAGCCGCCGCCGTCGCCACCACCCCTCTCCCCCATCCCACAACCTCCTCCTCCAACCGCTTCTCCACCCACCCCCTCAACCCCACCACCACCACCGCCTCCACCTCATGCCCACTCCCCACAAAGGAAGAAGCCCAGCGCAGCGCAGACGGCTTCGTGAACTACACGCCGCAGGACCGCACGCTGCTGATGACCGGCGTCGCCCCCTCAGGCAGCTCCAAGACCAAAGCGCGGCGGGAGCGGGAGGCGGCGGAGCGGCAGCGCGAGTTCCGCGACCGGCTGGCAAGAGTGGTGCGGGCGGCGGGCGGGGACGTGAGTAAGATTGAGGGGTTTGTGGGCGGTGTTGCGAACGAGGGTAGTCATCACCAGAGTTTGGAGGTCGGTGGAGGTGTGGAGGGGATGGGGATGGGGATGGGGATTCAAATGGGGATGAGGGAGGGTGGTGGTGGGTATGGGAAGGATGGGTATGGGATGGGGGTGGATGAGGAGGAAGGGGACGGAGGGAGAGGGGGAAGGAGGAGGGTTGTTGGGTTTAAGATGGAGGAGGGAGTTGGTGTTTGAGGTTTCGGTTTTTGAAAGGGGGAAGAGAGTGAGTAAAGAGGAAGAGGAAGAGGGGCTGGCTTCCATTTTTCTTACGGGTTAGATCGGTTATTGCTTTTCGTCGCAGCTTTGTGTTTCGCTGGTGGAGGTCGGCGTCAGCATGATCGGATCGCTGCAAGGTGGTGGAGTCGACGTGTTGCTTTTTGAGAGGTGTGCAGGCGAAGTGGTTGCGTTTCAACGTGGGCCTGTACTTGTGTGTTAACAGCGGGACTCAGGGAGGGCGATGAAGGATGGTATGCTGTAATGTTGTATGAAGTCAAGTGATGTACGAGGACGACGGGGAAGGAATGTATGGCGAGAAGGGGGTGGATAGGTAGGGACTGAAAGCTGAAGAGGTTCATCAACACCTGATCTCTTACCGAAATGGCCCTTGGCTGAACGCGGGCTCCGGCACGGCCAGTCCAGCTCCGCTGCTGTAGCGGCCGCGCCGACAGCCCTTCCAATACCTCGCTGATTCGTGTCGTTCCAACCCATGGCGTTGAATACTCCAAACGCATGAAATCAACCACCACCGCGCATCTCCCAAACACTCAGCACTCATCTCACAGCCAAAACAGACCAGGTCAACTCAAAACTGCAATCAACATTGACTAACTGCAAGCCAAACTAACACAACCCAACCCAGCCCAAACAAAAGCAGACTTTCGGCCCCCTTCATCCGGAGAGCAACAACACCTCAAAGGTAACCAACCCCATCTTTCCAGCCCAGCTGTGATATCAGAAATCCTGCAGGCGCCATCCCCTGCTACCCAGGCACCTTATATACAAAAACAAAGAAGAATAGTGACGGACATGATTTTTGCCCTGAAGAGCAGGAGGAATCGGCTCCGTTGTGTGATCGGGTAGTTCGCGAGACTCACAAGGCGCGTCTGTGAGGAGAATGCAAAGGATATTGGCGATTTTCGGCGGCGACGTGCTCATCGTTCTCCCGGTCCCTTTTGTGAATCAGTCGAGCCGTGTATCCGGTCGGGAACCGGGAGACTAAGTCCAGCCGTTCGAGTGGATGGTGAAGCAGCCGGGCCTGGCGCGCCGTGTATGAGGAAAGAAGAAGCAAATAGTCCGTGAGTTCCGTGGTCCTTCCCCTGACGCCTTTTCATGCTCCGGTAGGTAGATAAGAAAGTGGAATACTGCGAGGTCTCATACATGGCCACTCGCCAATATCCGGTAAAGCCGAGGTTTGTTGCGGCTGTGTTGTAATGCCCCCAAACTCGAAAGTTCTGGTCGGAGGCAGCTCTAAGTCCAAGTCGGGGTAAAGCGAAACTCCGTGTCCAATGTATTATGAATCGAGAAGCGACTCAAAGGCCGGAATAATTCAATGCTCGTAGCCAGCGCCACGTTGCCAGGGGCTGAAACAGTTAGCACGAATGGCACTTCGTTTGCTGGGAAGAAGCTCTGACAAGCTTACCTAGGAGCATTCTGTGACCTAAACCCAGCCGGGCTAGCGTTATTCTGCGACCTGAACGAGGGCGCGTAGTTGCTCTGCCCGCCGTACGGACTGGCCGGGCGGTGCGGCGCGCCGAAGGGGCTTGCAGGGCGCTGGTCCGTGTAGCGCGGGGGGCTGCGCGGCCCATCGGCCGGGAACAGCGGCATCGCGGGCGACGCCGGGCTCCTCGGCCTGCTGCCATAGCCGCTGCCCGCGACGGACCCGGCGCCAGAGGGCACGTTGAGGCGCTCGGACTGGCGGCGCAGCGAGTCAGACGTGATGGACTCGGCGTCGTCATCAAGATCCAAACCGCCCTTAAAGCCGGATTTATCGCCGCGGGCGGTGGCCGCCAGCGCGTCCAGTTCCGTTGTGGTCGTCAGGTGCGTCTGCGACTTCATAAAGGACGTCCGGTCGTCGGCCATGATCTGGTACCGGCCGTCGGGGTTCTCGCGGAAGAAGACGAAGACGGTGCTCACGATGAGCATGATGAGCAGAATGAGGGCGAAAACCGCGTTGGCGATCCAGAGCACGACGCCGACGATACCCGTGACGAGCGGCGGCTGGTTGAAGACCTCGGTGAAGATCATGAGGAAAATCGCGTTGACGAAGTTCATGGCGCAGATGGCGATGTTGAACGAGTTGGTCTTCTTGTCCATCCAGGGGCGAAGGACACTGGCGGCAATCAGGGCAGCGGCCTCCAGAATCAGGAAGCCGACAGCCTGTACTGTTCCCTTGCTCTGCGCGAAGGCAATGAACATGGACTTGACCAGGGCGTAGCCCAGGACCGGGATGATGAAGTAGTAGGCCGAGGCGCGGAACTGCACGTACAGGAAGCCCCACTTGTTGAGCGCCTGGGGATCCGAGAACAGAATGTACGCGGGATTGTGGTGCATCGTGATGGAGCGCCGGGCGATCCTGATAACCTTGGAGGCGGCCCATCCGAGGGTGATGACCATGCCTAGGAGGAAGAAGACGGCCAGAACCACCTCGGCAACCGAGTCCTTCTGCGTGAACTCCCAGAGGCAGAGAATGGTCATCTGCGGGAAGCCAATCAGGGTCAGGCGGAAGAGGATACCTTTGAGGACGGTATGCCAGCCGTTGCGAAACTCGAGAAACCGATCATTGGGCATCCATCGCCTCCGGACGGCCACCTCACAAATGCCCTTGAATGCGGCCACGGCGGCGGACGTGACGATGACCAGGAGGCAGAAGAAGACGAGGCCCGTCATGAACAGATTGGTAGACTCGATGCCGGCGCGGAAGGCCACGCGCTGGATTCCATACACGATGTAGCTGCCCGAGCTCGTCTGAATGTTGGCGCGCTTGAGCAGATCGCGCTTCACCATTGCTGACACGGGCTCAGCAACACTCCTGGGCAGGAGGGCTAGGGAGCGCTTCGCCAGGCCTAGGCCCGCCTGCGCAACGTCGAGTGCGCGCTTCTCGACCTGCACCGAAACGGTCGTCAAGGAGTCGAAGATGGTGGAGGGCGTGCCGCCAGTGGCACGCTGGTACCAAGTGAAGATCTTCTGCATGAACTCAAGGTGGATGATGCCCATGCTCCACTGGAAATCCTGAGTCCACGACATGACCACGGGCGGCAGAGAGACGCCGGTAAGGCCGAGCATGGCCTGGGCCTGGAAGTAGCTGAACAGCGACAGTGCGTTCGAAGCAACGTGGGAAGCAGCGTTTTGATGTCCCAGACCCGAGACGATGGCCGACGACACCAGAGCCAGACCAGCCACGATAGCGGTGGCCCACTTGACGCCTAGCAGATCGACCGTCTTGCCGTTGGAAATGTCGGCCTCGACGCAGGCAACGGTCTGGTCCTTCATGTCCCCGTCGGTCATGTTGATGAGGACCCGCACTTTGGCGTCGAGGTCGGGGAAGGTGTAGGCAATGGAGGGAATCATCTTGATGGCGTCTGCGCCGACGTCGATATTGAAATTGAGCGGAATCTTGCCCGCGGTCATAGGGCACAGGCCGGGCAGGTTCGCCGTGCACGGGTGAACCTGCTGCCTATTGATTGAAAACCCATAGGCCAAAATCTCCACATCAAAAACGACATTTCCCTGGACCGAGGAGACGGCAATGATGTCAACGTTGGCTGAGTGATTGTTCGGCGTGAAGACGACATTGAACAGACTAGCTGAGAAGAGCGAATTCTCCTTGCAGGCGTTCAACGAGTTGGAGACGAGGACGGGTTCGGCGGCAGCGGCGAGAGCGAGAGTGGCGAGCGACGCGACGGCCGCCAGGGACCGTGGCAAAGACCACCGCATCTTGGCGGGTTGAGGGAGGTCGAGTTGCAATCGCGATGGACTCAAAAGCTCGAGAGGCTGCTGGTCGGTCCAGCGGTCTGCTGCATTGGGCGACGGCCTGAGCAGCCCGATGGCGTTCCCGTCGGCTTGTTTCGACTAGCCGGCCGCAGAACCGCGTCGTGACAACGACCGTGGGGTTGCTGATTCGTGTCAATGTGAAGTTGAAATGGTCGTCTCGGGGCGGTCTTTCGACGGTCGCAGTGGTTTTCGAGTTGCGGCAGGGAACTGAAGCGAGTGGAAGTTCTGCCGATAATCGAATGTCGTGTATTTGACACCTTGTGTCTGCTTGCAGGAGCACGAGGGCGTAATTGAAAAGGCTGGTGTTGGCGAAATGGCGAAATGGTGCAAAAGGAGCGAAAGAATGAACAGGGCGAGCGCGCCTCAGCTGCGGTGGTGGTGTGGTGGTGTGGTGGTGTGTGGTTGGTGTCTGGTGACAGGGCGGGCGAGCGAGGCGCTGTCGTAATGAGCGACAAAAACAGGGACAATCGGGGGTTCCGGGGGGTTCAATACGCTCAGCGGGGCTGCAGGGGCGGGCAGCCCAAGGGCGCCAAGTACCCCAGTTAATGCATGCCGGGAGATTAGATTGGGAGGTTAGGACAAGAAGTGCTGAAGCAGCCAATATTGCGCATAGAGCAACAAGGCGCACTAACAGCCTGCCAGGGCAGCTCTCCGCTTGGTCAACACTTGGAACTCTTGCCAAGTGCCCCGGCTGCGACGATCTCGGGCGGGAAAAGGCCGCCATGAAATCATAGCCTCTTTTACTGTGTACGCAGTTCATGTACAAGCTATGACTTGACGCCTTGATCTCGAAGTGAAGACACCCAGAACTTCGGGTGCGCATCGTTCCTTCTCGAGTTGCAGTTGCGCAGTGCTGTTTCCATTTCGATCCTGAAGTTGCAACCTTCGAGTTGGCCAGTGCCCCGCCTCTTCGGATTCCTCGGTGGCCCCTTCCATCCCCTGAAATGGCCCCGTCAACTGTTAACGTTATGCGCTCCCCGGGCCCGTGTATTCGGCAGCGACGCCCCGCCTCCTTCTATGGATCCCTCATGTTCCCTCCTTCCCTCCGGGGCTCCAAACTTCAACCCGCACCCTCCTCTCACTTTTCTCCTGCATTTCTCTATCGTCCTCGATGCACACAAGCATCGTGTTCGTGGGCACAAGAATGCGGCCACCTTGCACAGTACTGCGTAGAAAGCACCTAACTTTGCCTACAAATCATTAGCAAAGCCACTTCGCGCCTCCAGCTCGAATCTGCGACAGCGCTGCGTCAGCCGCCGTGGGAAATACGGGACAATAATGAGACTGCACAGCCCCCCTCGGCCAATGTCCCAATGAGACCCTGTTCCCTTCCCAGTTCCACAATTCCAGTTTTCGAAGAGAGAAGACGACTCGCACGCAGCCGCTGCTGCACCCGGTTTGGGAGACACGGGGAGAAAGAGGCACAGATTAAATTAACACAGGTTGGCTGTTATCGTTGTTGTCGTTGTTGTTTGGTCTTTCATTTCCGTCCTCTTTTGTTGCTGTTGGTGTCCTGGCGTGCATTCTTCCGCGGCGGCAGCTCAACCGCGGCAACTTCCAGGGGGGTCGTTACGTGCCAGCGCTGATCCATAACCTTCAAGACACCACGTGCTAGTTGGGATGGAGAGGCAGAGGTGCTAGCTTTAACGGCATCAACAATCGACCATCAACTCTTCCGTTGGCTTGTCAGTTCCTTTGCAGAATTACTGGCGTCTCTCCGAATTTGAGTTGGAGGGTCGCGTGTTCCGATCCGCTCGTCCCGCCGATCTGGGCGTTGCCCCCAGCGTCGTCACAACGGGCGCTCGCCTCGCCCAATGGCCCTCGAGTTGGACAGGGTGAAACGTCGGTTCCAGGGGCTGCGTTTCTGCTTTGCACCTGAACGTCTCCCAGCATTGAAGTTTCAACCACAGCCCACTCATAACAGCAGCATTATGTCGAGTTTAATTTCGGCCATTGCTCCGACCGTGCTCCAAAGTCATGCATGTTGGCCGGCCTAGATCTTTCAACTCGGGAGATCTGCAACCTCCGCGGTATTCAGTCACGCACCGGACGGGGCGCACTTCGATGGTTACTTGATGCCAATGGACGTGTCTTCGTATGACACCACCAATCCATCAAGATGCGCCAACACCATGTCCTTCAAGAAATCATGCCAAAAACTCATCCATCTCGCACAGTTGGGTAACACGACTGAAGATGAGATGAGTGAACCATCCAACAAGCTGCCCCGCCGCGTTGGTGCTCCGCATCCTTGTTGATCATTGCGTACGCCGTGATACCTTACTCTGTCCCACTGTGACGGCACTGCGGCAATGGTACATGTCTTTTGTTAAGGCCGTTTCGCTTGACTCCCCAACACTCGTCCGGAAAGCTGTGGCTAGTCTGGCAAACGTAGCACTTCGCGAGCAGCAATGGTGTAGTCTGAAGCGCTGCAGCTAACCCTGGAGGCTGGCTTCCGCCGCTTTCTGTCTCATCACAGAGAACGCATGGTGTCTTGTCATTGTACATACATAATGAATCTGATGAGCTTCAAACCGAGTATAAGAGGATGTGGATAGAGTACCATTCAAGATATCATTGTCATCGAGAGAAAAGAAGATGCTTATGTACATAAACCATGATGACACCTCCCCCTGAGCCGACCTCCTCCTGATATCCAACCGGGGTACCCCAAACAGAGAGGTAAGCCTGATAATAGGAGCCAAATCACTGCTACGCCAACCATGCACCAGCCAACGCTCCCAAATGCATATTCAACCCCAACGAAGGAAACCTCCCGGAACAGAGCATGAAGCTCTTCATCCCGCTCAGAGCCAATTCACCTCCGCTTCCTCCCACGGCTTAGTCGCACGTGAGTAGTCATACCCCAGCTTATACCCACTCAGCAACTCCTCCTCATCGACGCCGCAATGACTCTGGCCATCGCGGCCCTGGAACCAGCCCAAGCCGTACGTCTTGCCGTTCGCTTCAAGCCGGCGGACCATCTCGGCGGCGCTCAGCTTCGCGGTGCCCACAAAGTCGTACAGCATCCTGCTCTGGTGGATGTACGCCAGCACGCTGGCGATGGTGTTGGGCTGGCGGGGCATGAAGACCCTGCGGCGGCGCGCAAATGCCACGCCCGCCACGGCGCCCATGTACAGCAGGATCAGCAGCGCGAGCGCCAACGACGCCCAGAAGCTCGGCACCGTCTCCTGCCCGGCGTTGATCGTGCCCCCACCGCCACCACCACCACTCCCATCATCCGCATCCCCACTATTCACCAACGCGACAAACCCCCTCCCCTCCACCGTCGCCAAGCTTGTCACAAGCACAGTCAACACCTCCGCCAGCACCGTCCCGACCCCCACCCAAAAAACAACCCAATGCCGATTCACCAACCCCATCACCGCCACCCACCCAACCGGCATAGCCGTATAATCCAGCGCCAACGTCTTCGGCTCGGCATGCCGCCGCGCGAGAATGGCATACGGCTCGAGCAGGCGGACGTCCGTCTCCAGCGCGGCCCAGCTCAGCTTCAGCACGACGGCCAGCGCGGTCAGCAGCCAGGGGGCGCGGTCGGCGAGGGCGGTGGCCGGGGTGAAGAGCACTGTGGGCAGGAGCGCGGTGAAGAGCAGGATGGCGGTTAGGAAGGGCAGGGCGCCGTGCGGGCGGAGCATGAGCGGTTGCGGGTTGGCGGAGAGGTGGTTGCGCGTGTAGCGGTCGGCGGCGGGGGTGGGTTGAGGGTTGGTGGTGGTGGTTGTGGTTGTGGTGGTGGTGGGGCTGCTGCCGGCGGTGTCGTCGTAGGGGGCGAGGGAGGAGTTGCGCAGGACGTAGCGGCGGTTCTTCAGCTTGTGGTGGATGTCCTGGTGTGTGGCGACGTCCATGTCCTTGAAGTCCATCAGGATGTGACTGACGGTGGCCATGGACGCCAGGCCGGCGATGCCCTTGACGTCGGCGAGCAGGCCGGAGCGGCGCGTCTGCAGCTGGACGAAGAGGATGCAGCCCAGAAAAGCGATGACCGCGAAGGTGGCGGTGAGAAGGCGAGCCCAGACGTGGTGCACGAGGATCTGCTTCTCGCCGTTGGGGAACCGCAGGCGCGTGTCGCGGTCGGGTGTGAGGAGGATGCTGGCAGCGCCGAGGGTGGGGACGAGCGTGTTGGCGAGCAGGCTGGCGACTGACGACACGGCGACGGCGTAGTGCCGATAGTGGAGGGCCCGAAACGGCCGGAACAAGTTGAACTGCGTCAGGTAGTCGACGTTGAACGACTCGGCCGCCAGCGCGCCCCCTTCCTTGGACAGCTGGTAAAAGGGCTCCAGACGCATGACATCGAAGTTGGTGATCTGCCACAGCACGCCGTACGACACGGCGAGGATCATGGGCAGGAACTTAACTGCAAAATACTCGGCCGTGGGAATATCGGAGGGCGTCCGGAAGGTGACCAGCGGGGTCTGCACCGATGAGCGATAGAGCACCTCGACGGCGGCTCCGAGCCCCAAAGATAAGACGATCAGAAAGAGCAGGTACAGCCATTGCATGGAGAAGGGCTTCCAGTTGGGCTGCGGGTAGAAGACGGCCGTAGTGGCTTTCCTGGCCGGGAAGGTGGACTGCTTCATGACGAAGGGAACCGGGTCCTCGGCGTCGTGCCCCGACACGAGGCTTATGTCGACCTTGGACGGCGGCGCAGCATCGTGATCAAGGACCACTTCGATCACCTCGCCGCGCTTGTTCGCCGCGTCCTGGCCCAGCCGCCTGACCGTCTCCGTCCGACTCGCGCGCCTGACAGCGCGAGAGAAGGTGCGGCTGAGCGGCCGTTCGGATACGGGACTGGCCGCCAGCAGCGCGGACTCGGTCACCATTGTGTCCGTCCTGATGCCGATGCCTAGACCGCCCGTCAGCCTCCCCCGGGCCTCTTGGTCCTGTAGCGCCCTGATGAAGGCTTCATCGGCCTGCGTCGTCGGCCCCAGAGTGCTTGTGAAGTCGAACACGGGGTCGGAGGCGATGTGTGGGAGCGGCTTCTCGGCGGCGCCGCCGCTTATCGGGGCAGCCGCGTTGACCAGGCCGAGATCGATGCCGTCCTCCTCGGGGATCACCTCATGGTGCCTGCGGGCGTGGGTCCGGCTGGGATGGTAAGGTTGTGACACGTCGGTGGAGGACACGGGCGAATAACCACTGAGGTGCGAAGAGCCGGTGAATGTAGACCAGGCGGAGGTTGGGCTGGCGTACGAAAAGCCTTCATTACTCGGATGGACACCGGACCGGAGGTAGGTGTAGCCTTGGACGTCGGCTGTCTGGAGCGAAACAAGGGAAGGGCGCGCTTGTAGAGGGGACTCTACATGGGCGCTCTGGAAGCTATCGAGGTCCGTGAAATCGGAGACGGAGGAGATCCTGCTGAAGGCGCTTGTGGATGTGGCCGACCGGAGAGGCGGCCGAGGCCGCGGTGGGTGGTGATCCATCTCAGCTGCTTTGTTATGGGTAGCACATGGCCTCTCGCCGTCGGAGCAACAGGTCGTGTGAAGGGGACACAAGAGAAGCGCGAGAGATGAATGAGACGCGCAGAATGCGCAGCAGCTCGATGAAAAGGGAAAGAGATCAAGCGGGAGATCAGGACCCCGCGGTCCTGCGGAACGAAACCCCTGCGCAAGCAGCACATGGGCGAGGCTCGCAAGTGCTTTGGGCCCTTAGCTCAGCGCAACCTGGCACACGCAGCGTAGCAGCTTGGCGGTGCGGCTGAGCGCGCGCGACGGCGTGGTTGGCGGGACCAGAGCGTCTCCTGCAGGTTTGGCGCGCCATTTGTTGGTCGAATAGCCGCCGGTAGGGCTGAGGTTGTTGCCCTTGGTCCCAGCTTTGGGCGGCCTCCTCGGACAAACTGTGACATTGGTGTGAACGCACTTGAGCTGCACATTCATGATATCAGGAAGCATGAAGCATCGTGGATTCTCACTACTTGTGAGTACACAGTTAACATGAGCTTCGAGACGCAAGGGGCCACGGCTGTAAGGCCGGGCAGGCGTCTGACCATGGGCTCTGGTAAGCGGGGTGCCACCCTTGCTGACCATCAGACCTGTGCCCCAGGGACAAGACGGGCGAGCCGCCGCGGCACGACGTGCAAGTTCACTGCTGGGGCCGAGCACGACTCTCGCCAGGCATACATATCCGTACTGTGTAAAGGCAGCTACCCTACCTAGTAGCAGAGCAAGGTCGCTTCGAAGAGCTGGGAAGCCCGCGGACTGATGAACCCAAAAAAGAAAATAAGAGGAGAAATTCCGGACGAAACGATCACTCAAAACTGGCAGGCACCAGCCACCCAATGAGCAGATGCAAGAGTTCGGGAGCCTAAATATAGCGCTCTCTCAAAATCATATACGGCTTAGCGTCAGCTCTGTTCCGCAATTGCTCCCCGCCCTTCGGCACCCAACCCCAGCAGCGTTTAATGCTGGCAAGTTTCTCGCCGTTGACGACCAACAATGGAAGTCCCCAGGCTTTGAGGGCGAGCGGCCCTGTGCTCCACCAGCGGGTCCCGGCGGACGGCATCCTTCCCGAATCCGTCGGGCACGTAGCGGACCCTGTACAAATGTTTGTGCTGACGGCACTCGCCATTGTGCGGCACAGCAACGGGCTCAAGAGGGAGAAAGGCAACCGATGATGTAAACTAAGAATGACAATGGCCGGCGAAGGCGCCATGGTAGATTGACGTCCACTCGTATCCTTGGACGGAATTGTAAATCATCCTCGCAGCGCGCTGGTGTGATGCGAGACCATTGTAGGTCTCACAGCGATCCATTTGACGAGCGTGTGACGTTGGCCCGAGTCGGTAAACGGAAAGGTGCCAGCCGTCAACATCAACCTGAAAAGGACGATTTCGGTTTCTCCTCCGGCCTCTGATAAACAAGAGCTCTAGAAGTCAACAATCTGGCACTCGGCGTAGGATCCCGACACGAGGGTTGAGAGAAGTGTTGGACTCCTGATTTCTGGTCGCACCGTCGCAGAACCACGGCACCGTATTAGCCTGCTCTTGCGCAGTCCCTTCGTCGAGCAGGTTCATGGCGATCCCAAAGACCGCAAACTCCGTGCTCATCTCCTCCCGCCGACTCGACTCTTAGGTGGCGTTGAAAGCCCTTTGGCCAGTTGTTAGAGGTTGATATTTGCCAGAATGCGGCCCGCTACCTGACTTGAGCCCGGCCTATCGCGTGGGCATGAACTGCCATATTAATGCTATTGTTCTCTTAGTCTCATTTCCTGTCTTCCCGTGTTTTTAGCTCGATTCAGTTACACGCGTAGTGGGTGGGCATGCTCCAGTGCAGCGATTCTATCCCCCGCGCACTCGGAAACACAGAGTTCAGCTTCGAAACCTTCGAGAATGTTGCTGTTTCCAACCCAGGAACTACATCAACTACCGACCTTGCTGGCAACCGACCTACAGAGTTGAAACCCAAATTGCAAAATCAGAAGCAAGAAACACTCGATAAACATGGTCAACTCACTGGTCTGGACGGCCGAGGAAGCCAAGTACCTCAAGGCCATTTTCAACTGGCAAGAAACGACGTCTTGTGATGACGACGAAAGACGGCGCTGCGAGCAAGAGGAGGCTTTGCGCAGAAAACAACAACAGAAACCGGCAGGCGAGATCCGCATCCTCGTCGTCGGCGGCCGCGGCACAGGCAAAACGGCCATCCTCACCCGCGTGCGTTTCCCCTTCCCCATCTCTCTCTACCGAGCATTCTTCCGGTGATCTCGCCGAACCACGGACTAACCCAACCTAGTTCGCTCAGAATACCTTCCGCGGCGAAGGCGAGCCGCCAGACCCCTTCTACGAGCGCGGATGCCGCCACCCCATCACACTGACGGTGCCTCCCGCCGCGACCCCTCCGTCCTCCTCTTCGTCCGCCATCACCCCGATGCTGACCACGGCGACAACCACCACCACCACCACCACCACCACCACCACCGACAGCACCGCCGACATCACCACAGACAACCCCCCGCCCCCGCCCCAACCCCAACTCCCCTCGCACCCCCAAACCTACATAATCGACGCCCTGGAAATGCCCTCCCAGCACCTGCTCAGCAACCCGCTCCTCGCGCAAGCCCTGAGCATCACCGAGGCCGCCATCCTGCTCTACTCCGTCCGCGACGCGGCCTCCTTCCACCTGGCCGCCGGCCTGGCCGAGTTTGTGCGCGAGTATTTCGGCAGCGGCGACGCCAGCTCCTCCTCCCGGGGCGGCACCGGCAGCCACAGCAAAAGCGGCAGCGGCGGCGGCGGCAGAGCAAAGAACGCCCACGACCGCGGCCGTGCTTATCCGATTCTCCTGGTGGGCAACAAAGCCGACCCGGCGACGCACGAGCCTGACGCCGATCCCGTGGCTATTCTGCAGGCGGAGCGGGCTGTTACTTGGGTGGAGGGGATGGAGGCTGCAAGGGGAATGGGGATGCCTGGCGTCGTAGGCGGCGGGGAGGAGGGGGTGCGATTCTTCGAGGTGTCGGCTCGGACGGGAGAGGGGGTGGGCGAGGTGTTTCGCGCCGCGGCGGAGGAGGTGCTTCGTGTGCGGCAGGAGCGGAGAGAGAGGCAGCTGCGGGGTGTGAGAGAGGAAAGGTTGGGAAGGGGGGTGGTGGGGGATGGGATGGGGAAGGGGAGGGATGGGAGGAGGAGGGTTGGGTTGGGGTTTTGGAGGGCGCTGGCGGAGGTGGTTGGGTGGCGGCATGGTGGGGAGGGACGGTGATAGAATTGGTTTGGCAGGTTCCGGTAAACTGAGCAGCTCATCAGTCCTGCTCTCGAAGGGTCACTAAGGTGGAAAGGATGGAGTAGAAGACATGGTCTTGACCTACACACTATATTTCAAACCGCTTAAGCACACCTGCACTGTCAAACGCCTGCCCTGGTTTTTGCCCACCCGATGATACTCTACGCATACTCACACAAACACCATCCCAGGTCATCGGATGATGGCGATCTGTCCGGTGCGCAAGGCCTGCCGGAACAGGTCCGCAAACGCCGTCGTCGAGCGGCAGTCGCTCTGCTCGCGCTTCTCCAGGGCCTGCGGCAGCCACTCCTGGATCTTCTTGATCCTGTTGGTGTTCTGATGCACAGTCAGTCCGCCTCCCGAGAAAACCATCATCGGAGAAAGACCCAGCAATCGCCGTCAACTCACCGTCGGGTGCGTGCTCATCCACTCCGGCGGCTCCCCCGCCGAAGCCTTCTCCATCCTCGCCCAGAACCTTGTCGCCTCGGTCGGGTCATAGCACGCCTCGGCCATCATCATCAGCCCGATATAATCCGCCTCGCTCTCCTGCAGCCTGCTCATCGGCAGACCAAACGCCACATCCAGCACCCTCGACCCAAAGAAGTGCATCAGCAGCGGTGCCAGCCCAAACGCGCCCGCCAATATGATCATGCTATACAGCACAAACCCCGCCCCAATGTCCTGGCTCAGACGCTCCAAATGATGCCCCGCCAAATTATGCGCAATCTCATGCCCCAGCACAGTCGCCAACCCACTCTCATTCCTCGCCAACCCCAAAATCCCACTAAACACAAACACCTTCCCCCCGGGCAACACGAGCGCATTCGCCGTGCGATCATCCTCCACAACAAACACCTCCCACTTCTCATCCCTCAACCCACTAAACGGCACGAGCCTCTCGAGCACCCGACGCGCATACGCCGTGCGCGGGTCCCACGCGGGCAGGATACGCACGCCTTTGTTCTCCAGCTCCCACACCAGCCGGCGGAACTCGCTCTCGCCGGCCTGGCGCCCGGACTCCGGGCTGTAGACGTTGAAGCGCGTGCGGCCGGACACGGGGACGGTTTCGAGGTTGGCGAAATAGAAGACCAGCGCGGCGGCGACGGCGACCGCCGCGACGGTGTAGGTGGAGGGGGAGCGCAGCACGGCGCGCCAGCCGTGCCAATGCAGCAGGGGTTTCGCGGTGCGCAGGCGCGAGCTGTGCGTGGGTTGGACGGTGCGCGTTTCGGGGTCGTAGTCGAAGTCGTAGTCGCGGGGTGGGGGCCGCTTTGGGTCGTGGAGGAGTCGGCGCTGGGCGGCGGCGAGGGGGGAGGGGGGGTGTGAGAGTAGGTTGGCGTAGGCTGCTGTGTGAGGGAGGTTGAGGGAATTCCATAGTGTTCTTGTAGGAGCGAGGGAGGGAGAGGAGGGTTGAGGTCGGCGACATCGTGTGGGATGTCGGGCTGCGTTGGATATGCTCCGCGCAATAACGGCCCGGCGGGCGAGGAGAGAGGCGGATGCCGGCGGGAGGTGAGGATTCCAGACGAGACCGAGAAGGCCCGGCGCGGGAGCGGTTCGTAAGGCGAGTCGAGGCATGGCGACGTCCAGTGTAGAGCGAGCTGGTCGCTCAGAGGGTCAAGGTAAGCTAGATCGTCGATCAGGTCCCACGCACCAATCGCGGGGTCAAGGGACGACAGGGTGCGGCGCGTGGTCCGGAATTTCAATCTCTTACTGAGCTACATACCCAGTATCCGTAGCATGCTTCTGTTAACCTGAACAGACCGCACGGCCAGTCAGGGCGAGCTGGAAGTTTGTAGAACTTGCCCAAGCGCGCTACGTAGGTTCAGTTCGAGATGTTGTCACGCAATCCCGTTGCCTGTGAACCCCCGGACTGGAGCTTGCTGATCAGCCGAGCAACCCTAACCCGGAGTGCGGGCTGTGCCCCTGAACCTGCTGGGACAACGAGCACAGACAACTATTTCCGACTTACACTCAAGCCAGCCCGACGACACCTAACTACAGTTCCGCGTTATCGTGCAAGCCAAAGCTGGCGTCCCAAAGGACAGAAGATTGTATTTCGTCAAAGCATATCCAAAGCTTGCTCTACTCAAAATCTTTGAACACCTCCCCTCCAATTCTATTACCAACCACATATGATAACACCGCTTGACATGGCGCTCAGAAATCACAACACCCGAAGCAACAGGAAACGTTCAAACACCATCCCAGACACCACACTTATAGCAGCAGTGCCGCAACAGCGCCAAGCATCGCCACCAACCCACCACCCACCACCTTACTCGAGCCAGCAGTAACCGGCTTCGCCGTGCTCGTGCCGCGGCCCGCGCCCGGCTGGGTAGTCGTAACCACCTGGACGGGCGGGACCACCACCGTCGGCTTGAGCGTCTCGGTGCCGTTACCACCAACAGGGGGAGGAGGAGGAGGAGGCAGAGCCGAGTGCGAAGGCACGGGGCCCGCGCCGCCCCCCGGCGCAGACGAGCTGCTGCTGGTCGGGCGGGGCAGGACGACGGTGGTGGTGCGGGAGAGGGTGGTGAAGCCGTGCACCGTGGTGACCGACTCGGTGGCGCTGGCGCCGGCCGACGCGATGGGGCAGACGGTGGTGCCGACGGCGATGACGGAGGTCGTCACGTGGGCGGGGCAGTTGGTGACCGAGGCCGCGCATGAGGTGATGGTGTACGTCTTGGTGGAATAGACGGTCGAGGTGGTCCAGCCCTCCGGGAGCGAGGTCATCTGCGTCGCCGGCGGGGTTGAGGTGGCCTCGGTCACGGGGCAGACGGTGGTGCCGATGGCGACGACGGAGGTGATGGTGCGGGCGGGGCAGTTCGTCACGGTCGGCGCGCACGACGTGATGGTCGACGTCAAGGTGGTGTAGATGGTCGACGTGGTGTAGCTCTGAGACGTGGTGGACGTGGAAGTGCCAGTGACGTCGGAGGCCGAAGAGGTCGCCGTGCCAGTAGCAGTCTGCGTGGCAGTCCCGGTGGTCGTGGTGGAAGTGGTCTCGTCAGCCGGACAGTCACTCTCAGTGCTGGTCTCGCTAGCCGTCGAAGTCACAGAGGATGAGGTTGACGTGGTCGAGGCGGTGGATGTGCTGGTAGTGCTGCTCGATGTGCCGGAAGTGGAGGTCGAAGTCGAAGTCGAAGTCGAGGTCGAGGTCGAGGTCGAGGTCGAGGTCGAGGTCGAGGTCGAAGTCGAAGTGCTAGAGGTGGTCGACGTGCTCGTGGTGCTGGTCGAGGTGGAAGTCGACGTAGTGGAAGTAGAAGTTGACGTCGAGGAGGTCGAGCTGCTGACCGTCTGCGCCTCCTCCAGCTGGTACACGTTGATGCTACGGATCGACCAGTAGGTCTGCTCGTAGGCCTGAGGATTCCACTGAACGTAGGTGTAGCATTGGGGGACGCCGGTTGACTTTGCGCAAGCAGAGCCAGGCCAGGTGTTGCCGGCAGCATCGCCGCAGAAGTTGATGTTCAGGATGATGTTCATGTCCTTGAACGCCCTCTGGACGTCGCAGCCGCTGCCAAGGGCGAATGCGGGCTGGCCCCAGTTGGCCGGGTTGGGCTGGCCGTTCTTGACGTCGGCAGGGACGCTGCCGTGGGTCCAGCTCCAAACCTTGATGCTGTCCTCCTGCCACTCGGTAGCGTCTGTTGAATCATGTTGTCAGTTCTCACTTCCCCGTCTACGGGCTGGATGAAGCTCTACTCACACACGCCGCCGGCAGGGTTCGAGAACAAGCCGTTGCGCTCCTCAACGGCGCAGCCGGCATTGCCCGGCTGGTCCGGAGCGTTGATCCAGCAGTTGTTGTAAAGCAGGTTGCTGCCGGTGATGTCGCCCTGGTTGATCTTGCACGTGCCCGAGGTGCCCGGAGCGTCGGTGTGGGCCACAATCTTGTTCGCCGTGGCCATGTTCCAGCCCTCGTAGATGTCAATCTCGCCATCCGTAGGCCAGTTCGGGCCGGTCAACCAGAAGGCAGGCCAAGCACCGCACGCGGCGAGAGGCAGGTGGCTGAAGTCAGCGATGAACAGGCCCGAGTTGTACGAGTTGGCACTCTGCAGCCGTACACTGCTGCGTCCGTCCTGCGTGTCCAAGCCGGTTTGGGTAGCTTCGACGCGGATCGTCACGTCGTCGGTGCCCGTCTCAAACAGGTTGAGTGCCTTGGCGTCGTCCTTGTTCCTGTACTTGACGAACCCTTTGTTCGGGTCGCCCTCGCTGAAGAAGTTGAACTTGTCGAAGAAGTTGCTGGGGTTGTACGACTCCTTGAGCTGGTAGGTCTCGCGGGCAGCAGCACCGGAGACATAGGCCAGGGCAGCCGCAGCGCCCAGCCGGACGATAGAAGGGGCCATCAGGGCGGCAAATTATGTGTACGTATGAGAGAAAGAGAGTGACGCAGCCGAGAAAGGGCTGCTAGAATGAACGACTCGACGTACGATACGTCAGGGGACGAGCAAGTGAATGCTCTGGTTGTGCTGAAGAGGCAGCGTCGGAAGCTTGGCTACAGAAGCATCAGGCTCAAGAGAGAGGGGGCGGGCCATGGTGGTGTGGCATCGAGGGGGTTTTTACTTGTACTGCTAGTAGGGCAGCTGCACGGGAGCGGCGACGCCCAGCGAGTGGGCGCAGACGGGGCCATTACTCGCTTGCATCGTGAGCTGCATCGTGGGGAGGCTCCTCTGGCTCGCTGCTCAGGGCTCACTTGGCGCATCACCAAATGGGAGTCGAACCCGGTTGCGAGCCAATAGTCGCCCCCACGTCCAGGGTCGAGGCGCCCAAGACGGCAATGTCCAGTCCAGATTCGTATCGACCCTGGGCACGCAAGGGGACAACCCAGGGCGCTTGAGCGTTGGATAAAAAGGGGAACAGTTCCTCATTGGCCGCGCTACCAGCGGTGGGCGCATCCGTAAGCATGGAACGTATGTGCAAGCGCGGCGTTGATATTCCCCAGGGCTCCATCCGGGCTCACGGTGGTGTGTTGTCCCCACCAGACAGCAACGTCCACGCAGCCCGTCGTCCTGCAACCGAGGGATACCCAAGTGGCCTGCTGATAAAGAACGGCAGAGGTTGATGCCCGGCGACGCTCTTTCGCCGCCATGGTTTGGCTTGGATCATGGGGATCATTACGGCTGACAATCCAGAATCGATGAGTGCAGCTTGCTGGCGAGTTGGCGCCCTTGCCGAAGACTGTTCTGGTTCCTGATGCGTGCCGCCAGCCAGAACATGGCGAGCATGGATTGAACCCGGGCCAGCCGGGACACCATGTGGGTCCCTGGAAGGGCCAGACGCAGGAACCGAGCAGCGCCACGATCGAGCGTGGGCGCCAGGTGTCCGGGATGACTGTGCTCGTCTTTCCAGGGCCCGGGTTTCCAGGAAGGCAGTCCTGCCCTTGTTGCTGGCTCTTTCCGCCTCCCCCGGATCGTCGGGTTTTCCTAGCGATCTTGGTGAACGTTGGGCTGAGAGCCGCATAGGACAATCATTGCCAAAACAGGCACTGAAAAAACATGGTCGGCGGTCTGGACCTGACCGCAGACTTCGCAGCCTCGCAGGTCATTCATGTTGGCATTTGGGAGGACGACGGGCATTGTTCGTTCGCTTCTTTTTTTTTTTTTCTTCGTGGACGACCTAAAGCAGCGGGGCAGATGACGCACTTCATTTGGAACTGCCAGTGGTGTGGTCTGTCGTGTCGACCGCTCTTTCCTCATCTCAGCAGCTGCATTGACCGAACCATCAGCGCCTGCTGTGGGTTTGCTGGAAGTGTGGCTTTTTCCTTCTCAGCTGCAACTTCCGTGCCGTGTCCAGCTGACGCCCGTGGGCAGGCCCAGTGGACTCGAGTTGCCAGTGCTTTGTGGACGTGAGCGCCATGATCCATGCTTCCTGTGAGGCCATCTTCAGCACCCAGCCGACTATTGGCAGCGTAATTTCTCTGCATTTCCCAATTCAGTCGCATTCACCACAGAGCAAGGCAATTGAAACTGGCTGGCATTTGCAACTGTCCTTAGGTAATGACAAACTCGCTCCTCTTCAGCCGACGCTTCTCCAGGGCCGCCCTGCGCTGCCGCTTCCGCACGCACCAGCCCACAACCGCCAGCGCCGCGACTGACGGCACGCCAATGGCCACGCCCAGCCCGATCGCTACTGGCCTGCTCAAGCCCGACGAGCCGCCGTTTTGAGAAGTAACGTTGACCGGTGTCGGTTGCTAGAAAAGGACGGAAGACGAGGGTTAGTTCGGCTTAAATTCTGACTCTCTCTACTCCATACCCCGAAACCAGAAGACGGGATGGTCTCACCGGAGACGCCGACCCTCCTGGCCCTGGCGTGATGCCTGGGTCCTCAACGCTAAAATACGGCGACCGAGCCAGCACCGCCCCCGCGTCCCCCCCGGCCCCGGCCCCACCCGCCGGCCTCAGCTCGAGCTGGTAGAGTCCGCTGGTGACTCGCCGGAGCGGGTACGGGACGCCCGTCCAGAGGTACGAGGTGCCGTTGGCGAGAGCTGTGTTGCACGCACCGATCATCACATTAGCACGCAGTCCATCTGCCTCACGTGCGGACGCATGGAACCGAGGAAACGTACTCGTGAGATCCACCCGGAACGCGTTCGCGCTGAAGCCGTCGCCGTTCTTGTCAATCACCTGCGCCGTGATGACCAGCGGATACTGCTGCGCCTGCACGCCGTCCCAGGTCAGCGCCACGCTGGAGCCGCTTGTGATGCCGTCGAACGAGTTGGTGAAGTCGGCGCCGGCCTGGGCGGCGGCGACCACCAGCGCTGCCAGCAGGCTACTCGCGGGCTTCATGGTTGGCGTGTCGTTGCTTGTGTTCGTCAGCAGGCCGGCCTGCGCTGCATGCTGGCACCTGCCGCGGCAGGCGATGGAGCTGCGATCGGGGCTGCCGGTGTCCTTGTCGTGCTGACTCGGGCGGGGCTACCTTTCAAAGGCGCACTTGGTGAAGTCTACGTCGGTTACGGACGTCTAGGCCTGCCGAACGACGTATAGCAGCATGTTGTTGCACAAAACAGCGTGTCTCCGTTACAGGAGCTCGCAGTTTGGGACAGAACCAGCCCCAGTGGTTAATGGAGGCAGCGAGC
The DNA here is from genome assembly GCA_023628555.1 of Chaetomiaceae sp. R4402. NCBI lineage: Eukaryota > Fungi > Ascomycota > Sordariomycetes > Sordariales > Chaetomiaceae > Chaetomiaceae sp. R4402. The sequence continues at coordinate 52,884 of JAMAKO010000042.1, read as the reverse complement.
GACACTCCCACTCGTTATCTCCCGCTTCGAGGGAGTGGAATGTAGCTCCATATTCGGTGCCGAATCTCTCGCACACGTTTAATCCGTCCAAAGAGAACGCATCCGCATATTAAAACGGGAAGGCTGGCCATCACCGGGCTATTAGGGTAAATTCACACAGAGCTGCCTTCGGCCAGTGGCAGCGCGGCATTCGCGGCCCTGGCCATTTATCCAGCACGCCATCTTGGCACTTACACCCAGCGGCGGCAATCGGCTTCGCCCTCTGCTCGCGGAGCTTGCATACTACCTGGGTACGCAGTAACTGACGGCGCCGGTCCGGAAGCCCATGCCGTGTCATCACGCGGGAGCGACCGGCCCGGACCTGGTGCCACGGGAAGCGTGTAAGAACCACGGTTGAAGGTGCCGCGGCGACGGGAACCTGCATTTCATGGCGTCAGCTGCCTCTGCAGGCGACAGGGTCTCCCCCCCTGTTTTGGTGTTGTTTCCCCTTTCACCGCGTCGCTGATCCGGGTTGCTGACACATAACAGCCCCAGGATGCCATCATTTGGCTGCATCGAATGACTTGTTCTGCCTCAGCAAGCGCCCGCCGACTCAGACAACAATGTGCCCTCGGGAAACCATCTCCAGAGATCGCCCTTGCTAGCCAGGCTCTCTTCTCACCTGGCAGTCGTGGCTGCAGGAAAGGTCATGCTACTGACCGGTAAAACGGGCTTTCACACAGTCTCGCGGCCGCCATCGTGGTCCCAAGTGGAGAGATGAGTGAGATGGCTGAATCAGCACCTCCCCACCACCCATCATCGCCAAGTAGATGAGAGTTCGATCACGGCGACGATGTCATGTCGTGGCCTTGCTGATGTTCACTTAAAGAGCGGGATGGAAACCTTCTGATATGCGCAAGTGCGTCTCGCTGCAGCCCTACCGACCTGCCTTTGCTTCCGCCCACCCATCATCATCCGAGCAATCCGTTCGCGCCCCTGCCTTATCCCCGTCGACCTCACGTCCACAGAGATGTTTACACCGGCTCCTATTCGCTCAACCAGCCGACTGCCCTCGGGCCTGCGCTGGTACGGCAAGCGCGGCAGCGAGTTCGCCCAGACCTGCCGAGTGGTCTGCCGCCGGAAGTCTGCCGTCCACCACGACGCGGCCTCCTTCGCCGAGTGGCCACTGCCGCCGTGCAGGCTGACCCTATCGACCGAATTGCTGAGCCCGTAGAGCTCACCGCGCAGGCAACATACAGCTGTCCGCCCTGTGTCTTTCGTCAGAGGTGCTTCTCGGCGAAACATCTTCTGGTATATAAGCGCACTAACAACTTAACAGATGTTCGAGAGACGCAGGCCGAGATGCTGTGTCACCATATGCCCGGCCCGCGCTCACACATCGACAGCACTACTGTTCTACACTACACCCTCTATCATCCGCGGCTGCATTCCACCAAACACCGTCTCCCCCCTCCCCCCGCCTTCTTCAGATCATTACCGCATGATCCCGGGCCATTTCAGAAACGGGGTGATATCACATCGTACCTACCGCTCTCACTTCCCTTGTCTATTGCCCTACTCGTCCCCATTTTCCCCAACGGGTGGACAAGCCCGCCGGTTCACACACACATGCCCCAACCCAGCGAGCGACCAGGCCGGTCCCAACTCAATCTTTGAAGTTCTCTCCTCCCATCCTCCGAACCCAACTGCGCCCTGGGTTGAAGCCGACCCAGAAACTGCCTGCCTGCCAGCCAGCTAGCAGCCACTTGCACCTCTCATCCATGAGCGCTACCGTCAATCCCTTCCTCGACTGTGACCCGCTAGCGCGTCTTACCAATATGGCGGGGCGAAGCTGAGAAGGTGAGAGAGGGAGGGAGCGAGCGGGACGAGGAGCAGAGCCCAGAACCGAAATGTCCCTCACCAACCGCCGCCGCCTTACCCCCCCCCCAAGACGCCCTGATACAAAACTCGGTGTCATAGAGATTGTGGCATGACGGTTGCTGTGCGGGAGCTGGTTTGCCGCCGTGCAACGCGTTGGGGTGCCACGACCCGTGTCCAAGGGTGCGGGTTTGAAGGAGCGGATAGCAGGCTCAAGACCTGGAGCAGGCCGCGCTGGTATTTGTTGTTTGTTGGGCGGTTGAGGTAGCGCCGTGGGAGGGCGCGAGCTTGGGCGGTTGGAGGGAGAGGCCGGCCAGCATGGAAGTGGCGTTTAGGAGTTGGTTGATGGCGAGAGCCGCGCCGGGTGTGGTTGGAGATGTGCTCCCGGGCAAGCTGGGGTCGAACGGGGGCTTGCTGTTGCTGGGGTCTGGGATAGAGTAGGTCGCTGTCGTGGGGTGACTGCGGGCTACGGAACGGGGAATTGGTCCTGGGACAATGAGCTTCTTGGTTGTTGGCTTCCTGTGTCATTGGAGCTGTGGAGTGGGTGTTGGATGACAGGAAAGACGGCGTCAATGCTGCAATAGATGATGGCAAGGCTGCCAGCGAAGTGTTTATGCTTGGATTTGCCATATGTTTGTTTCTATCCATGACAGCCACAATCAAATACCTTTTTTCTAATTTCTCAAGTCGTTGTTTACAGCATTATTTGTTTGAAGTCCACGTTTTCATGAATCTCAACGGAATAGGGGGTAAGAGCGCGGGTGAGTGGCGCCTGTGGGACGTGGTGGTTGCCGTATTCAATAGCCGGGTAGCCGCTCCGTGTGATGAACACACGCCGCAATCTCTCCCATAGTTCCGTTAGATTGTACTGGACCTGCTCGAATGCCGTGTACGTCGGGAGTGTGTCCACTTCGTGTAAGATCGGTGGACCCATGTGCGGTTGAGCGAATCTTATTAACACTGCCGCCTCTCGGGTCTTTCCGCAATCTGTTCCGGAAGTCACTTATTGTTTGGACAGGTCAGTTCGAGTGCTCGACAAGCGATGGGAAAAGACTACCTAAGGATAGTCATAGAAGACGGGGGCTTAGTGAGGCGCGCTTTCAACAATATGCCTTTCTTACTCCCCGAGCATTCATCTTATCGCAGCATCTACTACCCGTCCTATTTTGATCGACTTGAACATGAAGAATATCTGATCTTTCCGATGGATTCATGCTGTGTGTTAGATCGTATGATCTTCACCAAATCTGTCGAATCGAGAACGCGCCCCTGTCTCCATCGCTCATACACCCCTAAGACTCTCTCAAATCTCGCTCGCGCTGGAATTTCATACAACACATATTGAAAACTACATAATGCTACGCTCAGAAACCGTAATCACCTTCTCCCTCATGATCTGTTGTCAAAATAGCTGATCCGGTACGAGTTGGCTGGCAGCCTAGAGCAAACGTCAGCACTAACACGACTCCCCGGTACGGCGGTCGGCCTGTGCCACCCTGATCTATCGTCAGCATCCATCACACAAACACGGCCGAACAGCAAGCAGCCAGAGCTTATGATGGCCCTTCCAATTGGACACTCTTGCTTTGCTTTTACCGTCCTCCCTTTGCCCGAGTTCTCCCCTACCGAGACGAAGCGCAGACCCCGTAACACCAGCACAAGGCCTGCCGTGTTCCCATCCAGAATGCCACATATGTACACAGACCTAACCATATAGTGGTAATAGGGGGTTAGCAAACTCCAGAGGATAGAAGGTGTTGCGTTGAGGTGGCTACAGCCATTCCGAACCACGACGGGCCATGTCCCAAAGCCCGCTTGAGGACAGCAGCAGCATAAATGTCATGACTATCGAAATACAGCCACCGATATTCCAATTGCAGCCTCAAATCATTCATTTGATCCCGTGCTGGACGAAAAGGTGCCCCTTTCCAGTTCAGCGCCTTGCTCGGGCGAAAATTGGTTGGATCAAGAACGGGCACCACACCAGCCGCCATGCGACCTCGAGGCCCCTTCCCAACTCGTAACATGAGACAACACGCCAGCATGATACATTTGATTCGCGGTACAGGCACTGCCCTCCAGTGAGAGGCACTTGAGAAGTGCTCCGGCTACAAGCAACCTCGGACCCCTGGGCCGACCGGCTATGAGGCTTTGGGCGATTAGTAAACACCACACACTCATTTCAGCACACACCAACCGAGCAGACTCCAATGTAGGTAGTCAAGCAGCCAATACTTTCATTACCCATACTCTCTACGGAATACCTAGGTAGGTATCAGTCTAGCAACAGCAGCAACATTCCGCTGGCTGCTTGCCTGTCTGCTCGTCTTCATGTCAACATCATCTGGCGGCGCACCCCCACCCGCCATCCTCATCACCATCATCACCAACCACGAATACCCTACGCCAACGCCACTTTCCCATCCCTTCCCACCATCCAAAAACAGAAAGTAACTAGGTGACTTTGCAAACGCAACCAAAACCGCTCGGCAATGATGATTAACAGCCCGAAATCCGTTTCCCACCCCCAACTCCTCCCAACCATGTAAGTAATAGCCAGTAAAAGCTAGCCCAAAGAGAGCGAGACAAAAGTAAAAAAAAAAAAAAAAACGCCATCCCGCCGCCTCGCACCCAAAATACGTTGGGGACGGGGGGAAGAGGGCTGACTGAGCCCCGACCGCCCGCCTCTACCGCAAATCCCGCCCTTTCTGTGCGTGCTGGTGGTAACCCATTGCCACCGTCTCCCAAAATGCTCCGTGACGCCTGGTGCCTGTTTTCCCCCTGTAGCGACGCGAAATGTGAAAGAATCCGTATGTGTGCGTGTGTGTGCGCACGTGGTGCTCGAGAGGGGTTCCCCGAGCTTTCAGCGATGCGGCGGTCGTTTCCGAAGGATGTTGCTGAACCCGACGGCTCAGGGTCGGAGGCTCAGGCCGAGTTTGAACAGCCTCCCCCGCCGCCGGGCCGCCGTCGCTCTGGTTTGCTGTCGCAAGCCGCCCGCAAAAAGCAGCACGAAATGTGCTCTCCCCCCTCTCTTTGTTGCGTCCATCCGCAGTGCAGACAGACAAACACACAGCGAGAGAAAAGACACCACCTCAGAGCGTATACCCCGCACTCAAATCCCCATACACAAACAAATCCATATCCAACCCCTCGACGCCCGTCAGGCCAGCGGCACCGGGACCACCACCATAGGCAGCAAGCCCATACTGCGGATGCTGCTGCTGCGGGTAGGCGGCGGCCGGGTCGCCTATTTGCTGGGAGGCCTTGAGCGCGACATACTCGGCATGCAGCGCGGCATACGCCTGGCTGAGCACGTCGTTGCGCTGCTTGGCGTCGCCGAGCATCTGCTCGAGGTCCTTTATCCTCTGGTCCTTGCGCTCGCGGTAGGCGCGCTGCGAGGCGCGGTTCTGTGCTCTCCGCCGCTATACAGAAGCCAGGTGCGTTAGTCATGGCAATGTCAGGGGGTGGAAGGGCGGGGGCCGAGCGCAGAACAGCAGTTCCATAGGCGGACGTACCGACAGGACGGCCGGGGGCGCGTTCTTGTAGCGGTTCTCGCGCTTGCGCTTGGCGGCGGGCTTTTGTTGTTGCGCCGACTCGGCTGAGTCGGCCTCGCCGTCGTCTTCCTGCCCGGGGCTCGGATACCTGCTCGAGATGCCGCTTTCTCCCGCCGGCAGCATGTCGTACTGAAAAGACGCTCGTTAGCACATCAATGGCTTACGAGGCATGAAGATTCAACTGATTTGAGCACTCACCGCCGAGTTGTTGGGACTTTGCGACTCTGATGAATATTGCTCCGAGTCGGCATACGTGTAGTACAGCGAGTTGGGCGGGGAGGGAAAATCGACGAACGACCCCATGTCTTCCATGGCGATGATCTGGTGAAGAAAGGCTGAGACGGGAAGGCTGATGGCGGGTGGGTTGGTTATGTAAGTAGCCTTGTGCTCGTGGTCGTGGGTGAGTAGTTCTTCAGGCGAGTCGGTAGCGTGGGGTGAGCGTTATGATGGTAACGAGACTACGAGACGGGAGAGGGCATGGTCATGATGGGGCCTCGGGAGTCCCGTTCTTATATCTGTCGATCAGGGTTCGCTGCCGCCCACATCTCGTCCCGGAGTCTCGATGGGAGAGAGCTGCTAGGTGAGGCGAGGCTCCACACCACATGGAGGGGTGTCGGGGAGAGACACACCCCCCTCGAGATCGGAGGCGTGTGTGACCCTCTCGACGCGGGTATGGTATGTCTTGGCATGGCGTGCCGACACCACGACACAGGGGTAGGTGGTGAAGAGGCGGCGAGCAGGGGTGGGGGGGCAGAAGAGCGGAGACGGAGATACGTACCTTTGGCATTGCGATGTGGAGACGTGCATGAAAGACTCCCGGCGAGGGTGCAAGTACAGTCATGGACAGTACGTCCCTCTACCGCCTCTTGCCGAGCGAGCCAGTCGACGATTTGGTTGGCGGGCACGGCGGCGAGCGTTGAGGTGCGACTGAGCGCCGGTGGTCGGCACGGCACGGCCTACACACGTCGTCGGTTGGTACGGTGCACCCTGGCCGCGGTGTATTCTCGGAACCGCGGTATGCTTGATTGGCATGGTCTGGTGATGCACATTGGGGACGCTTTCCCACGCCCGCCGAGTGCCGGGTTCCATCCGAAGGCCGGATTCGAGAAGCCCTTGTTTCGACGTCTCGGATGACAGAGACGCAACGCGAAGACAGCTAGGCGATCCTTCCAGGCAGTGACGTCAAGAGTAGGCACACTCGACGGACGACTGGCGATGAGTAAACACAAAGGTACACAGTACCGGTACATCGCGTGGAAAACGGGCCGCACGACGGTTTTTTTTTTTTTTTTTTTTTTTTTTGCAGGGCGACACATTCGCCGTGCGGCTGGACGGCGCAGTGATGCGTGCGAGACGATCAGCAAGCCTTACCAGGCCAGAGTCGGCCCTGAGGCGTTCAGCAGCCGGTCCCAGCGCAGCGGACGGTGTTTTGCTTCCACAACGGCGGAGCAGTGGTGGAGCGACGTCCACCCTCGACCGCCGCAGTGCCGCAGACCCTGGGGCCCAAGCCCGTTACAGGCCCACGGCGCCAGCGGTGGGTGGGTGCCCCTGGAGTCCCTCGCCCATCGCTGCTACTCTGGAGCAATATACCCGCTATACGAGCCGTCCAGTCGCTGTCCGCCGTCTTGGGCTGCTCTGATCCTCACCAGGGACCTGGGCCTGGGGCTATGTGGATCATCGTGATCTTGGGAGACAAGCAGAGCCATCGTGGGCGAGAGAAGAGGGCAATGAGAAAATTGCATTCGCGCCATATTGTGTAGGCAGTAGCACAAGTGACACAGTTCTGCCCCGGCTGTGCCGTTCCCGGCGGCACCAAAAGCTCGGCAGGGTCGGTGTTACGCAGTAGTCGATTAGCGGTGGGCAAAATGAGGGTGTGTTGTCGGGTTGTCTTTGGTGTGTCGTTGTGAATGAGGGCAAATTAGGCAGGCTCAGTTTTGGCGCGAGATATGATGGGTTAGTGTGGGTTCGTGAAAGACTGCAAGTGGATGCCACTAGCGATCGACAGAAACGGCGGGCGCTGGTTGGCTGCGAGCTCTCGGCGTCCGTTCCGGTGGGAAATCGTCGACATGGGATTCGCGCAGGCTCTCTCGGGGGCTGCCTGACGAAAAACGCGGAAAGGCCTGACAGAAGCCTGACACATCACGCGCGCGTATTTCTCTTGCGGCAAGTACGATCTGCTTGCTGGGCTTGCTGGGCTGCGGTAAAGTTTCAGTGTACGCCATACCACTCCTGGAATGGGCGGGGCTGAAAACGCTGGTCCCATGTGGGCGGCGCCCAGTGGCTTCCCCCCCGCATTCAAAAAGAACGCCATCTCAAGGCATCGCAATAAAACCTCGTCTCATTCGCCGGCGTGTGCGTTCGCTTTCTGCGAGGGGCCTCTTGCCCGTGCCATTGAATGCAGCACTGACGAGCCCAGGCCCAGAAGAGGCGGATACTGCTCGGGGGTGGTTCAGGACGGCTGTCACAGGCAAAGTAGCAACCTTCTCAAACCCGAGCAGAGAAACACGGACGTCGTGGCAAGGAGGAGGTCGCGTGGTATGCGTGGTATGTTGCACAAGATATTGCCCGAATGTACCTTGTCTCTGCAGGGAATTTCAGTTGGGGGGAACGCGGGGGTTCTGCGAGCTTGGACGTTGAGAGAGGACTGTCCATTGAAAGCTCGAGCTACTGCGAGTAAGGTACCGACCATAACGGACCCTGTGGAACAACGCGGGCGTCGGCGGGGAACGGCCGGGTGGATCTCATAGAGCCAATCTTGAAATTCCAAATAAGTGTCTAAGTGCTGACCACAGGTCTCCACCCGCCATCGTCGTCGCACCCCAAGAAAAGAATAAGAAATGCTGATGCCTGGTGCCTGGCGCCCCATCTGATATTTTCCCCTGTGCATCGCGGGACTGGGAGGCTTCTCTGAGCTGCTACTGTGTACTTTCCTCCTTAGGTCGAAACGGCACGTTTGTGTATTGGCAATGGGCTGCCTGCTCGCTGTTCCACTCCCGAACCCCCCCACCTCCTTCGTCGGTTGCAGTCCCGCACCGGAGCGGGTGGGCCTCGACCTGCCGTGTAAGTCGTCGAACCGGAGATCCAACCGTCTGGCGGGCCCACCACGAAACGCCCGTATATCACCTACTCTGTATGTCGTTACCAAAGCGCAGCAGATCACGCTGCGTCCACTCCTCGGGCGCAGCGTAGGAAATCTCCCAAATCGCTTGCCGGGCCGTCAACGCAGTGACATGCATGGGGAGCGTTGAAGCTACTCTGAGATAAGGCAAGCCGGATATTCGATGTTGAAGGGTCTAGACTGTGCTTGGCACTTGGCGCCCCTACACTGTACCGGTATTCGACCAGCCGCCCGAGCTCGTGCTGCTGGTGTCAGGAGTTGTCCCCAAGCTGATCAACCTGAGCCGCACTTATGCTGCTGCTGTTTCGTGTCTTCAGTTCGAAATGGGCGAGAAAAGGGGACAACGGGGAGCTTCCTAAACTGGACGAGCTGCGCCGCCGCATCTCCCGCTTTGGGCCACTGCCGCTGCTAGTAAGAGGGTCGAGGTTGAACGAGATCGAAACTCACCTACCGGCATGTCACAATTTAGGCACCTTGTTTCTCCCGATGCGAGGCGCCGGAAACGGGTCGTACGATTCTGCAGTCGGTGGTTCAGTAGACCCTTCACCATGCCGGAAACGACCTGGTAAGTTTCGAACCCATCGATGAATCTCGTCGTGATTAGATGTGAACAGACTCGGCCAGCGGGGCTAAGCTCGACTTCCCTGCCCCGCCGGGTAGGTGGCTCCCTGCGGCATGACTTCACATGTCTTCCAATCAGATAACCATCCGAGTCGAGACTGCAGAGCCGGCCGGAGAAGTCTACGAACGAACGTCCGTGATCAAGCACGTGCAACAGACCGGCCTGGAGATCCTTTCTTTCGTCTCTGCTAACACAGCCCAGAGATGCAGCCAGCAGCTGTCCACTTGGATTGGATGGTTTGAGTGTTACGACTGCGTCTGGGGTCGTGGCGTGAGAATAGCATCTTTTCGTCTCAACCGGTTTGTCGAGTTGTCGATACCAATGCCGCATTTCCCTTGCTCTCATGTCGAGAGGCGGCGTGAGTCACGGACCATGCATATCTGCTCTACTAAGACAGTCAACACGGGACCGTGTCTTCACAACACTGAGACTGGCCCGACCACGCCGGTATCAATCTTGGTGTTGATGATTCAGATCATGTACCCTCCAAGCAGACCCTACATAATCATCGTCCTCTCAACGGCGAAGCGCCTTTTCGATTTAAGCTTAAAAGATCTTGCCAAGACCCGACATTTGCCGCCTTCCAACCAACCACCGACCACTGTTGAGGCCCCAACTCGGTGCGGCTCCGACTTGTTGGCCCCCCAGCTTCTTTCTCAGAGCTTCCGTCGAGGATGATCACTAATCGCATTGCAAGCATTAGACAGAGCTTACAGATCTTGCACCATTAAACGGCAATTATCATCGGCGCAAAACCACCCGTCAAGTTGACCAGAGATTGAGTTTCGTAGACTGGGTGCAGCAACAGATTGGATGATGTCTTGAAAAGCGCCCCCTAGAACAACCCAACCCCGGTTGATGGTTCGAAATGATCGACAGGGTCCCTGGCGAAGGGGGGTTGTACGTAGCATGTAACGCCCTCTTCGTATCTGACAGGTATCGCTCCAACCCAGCAGTGAGGCTCTAAACCCGGCTTACGACCGATAGTTACACAACGTATCGCCCGACTTACCACCGAAGAGCCCCTTGTCTGCGATGCAGAAAATAACACAGAAAGCCCCTCACCGTGGCATGCAAGATAGCCATACCGAGATACTGCAACCAAGGGATTGTGAATGAACGGCTCGACATGCGGCAATCAACCCGGACGAGTGTGCGACTGACTGGCAGCCCGCCAATCTGTCTGCCTGTCCGTCTTGGCCTTGTCTGGGAGTGAGACATCTAGACTTCTGAACCACTCCGTGCCACCGCTGCAAACATTCCACGTTGACAGCCCCAGCCCAGCTCAACATTTCAAATACCTGGTACCTGGGACAGGACCAGCTTGCTAGCCACCAGCACAACGCCACCTCAGCGTGGCCGCCCCATCAGACAAGACACAATCTCTGTAGGCACCGACACGCGAATTCGGCCCGCCACGGCGCAACAGAAGCCCTGCAAACCTGGGGTACAGTACGCTACACACTTAGGCAGGCGCCCCAACGCAAGCCCGCGAGGCGGTTTTATACTACAAACGGTCGCAGATCGTCGAACCCCCACATGCATGTCTCGGAGAGTGAAGAAAGAGACAGACCAGAATAAAAGAAAAGAACAAGGCCCAAAGAATTTGAAATACCCCAACAAGGCAGGTCCCAAAGCATCTTCATCATCAACCACCAGGGCGCAGCACGGCGCCCAGCTGGGCAGACTCGCAAACCCCCCCTGGATAACGATGAGAAGAACAACACATCGCGGCTGAAGCACACGAACAAAGAGTTAAAAAAACACGCCGACAGCCGGCGGTAGCCCCAGGCACCAGCATTTCCTCGACGGCGAGTGGTACCCCTTCTCCCGCAGCCGCAGACATGTACGGATACAGCAGACTCAACACTTCTACCAGGACCGGGGGGTGGGGGTGGCAGCAAAAGGGCGGGGACAGGCGCGACAAAAACGAGAAGGGCGGACGCACTAACATGCGCGCTAACCCCCTGCTCCGATCATCGAACGTCGCTTAAATCGTTTAAGGGAGGCGTGTGCATGGAGTTTTACCACGGGTCGGGATATTTCTGGTGGGTGATGGTATGGTGTGGTGGAGAGCGGAAGGGACGCGCAGGTAGCAACGCATCGTATCTCCTTAACCTTCTATTTGGCCCCCCTGATTGGTCGTCTTTTCCATCTTTCTCCCGTCCGGGGAAACGAAGAGCACACCCGACCACGGAGTCTCGCATCCAAGCCATGATTCTGTCCTCTTGCTCAAGGACCCTCGATGCGAGCCACGAAGGGAAAGGTAGGGGCCAGTGAAAGGAACGAAACTGCAAGCCAGCCCATGTGCAGTGCAACCACTGCAACCCAGGTGTGGTTCGCTGTTTCCTTCCTCTGCCCCCTTGTGTCCTTGTGTCACCTCCCATGTTCAAGCCTAACACGTGCGTCGACAGGGATCCGTTTAACAGACGCACGAATGAGAGAGCAGGCGGTGTGCCTAACAATTTTCTGGTCCCCCCTTCCCCTACCCCTGGTCGTGCCCACTTCCCGCCCTCGAACCCTGGCAGTCGAACTTTTTGACTTCTGGGCGGGTGGTGCTTTGGTGGGTGTGTGCTTGGGCCCTTCCCTTTCCCGCGTTCCGCCAACCGGCCAACCGACCGACCAACCGCTCGGCTGTCGCTGTCTGTCGGTGTCGGTGTCGGGTTTCGGGCTTCGGTCGCTTCGCAAACCGCAAATGGCGGCAAACGGAGGGCTTTCCGAGCAAATGGCGGCCTGCACACCATGTCGTCATGCCCCTCTCGTCAATCAATGGGTGCCGTGCCGCTGCCGTGCCTGGCCGTTGCATCTGTCGGGTGTCGCGTCGCATGGCCGTTCTGGGCTTGTGATTGCGTCGGAGGGGCCGTTTCTGTTGCGTTCAAGAAAGTTGGATAACCAGCTTCTTCTTTGGGCTGGAATTGATGGAAGCCTGATTCTGAAGTCCGCACATACCACGCAACCCTCCTCGGCGATCCCGTCCGGGGAGTGTGTGCGACAGGCGCGGTCGGAATGATTCGGTCATCCGGATTGGGGGCTTGCAGGCACGAGACAGTGACGTTACCCGCCGGCATCGGGATCGCCACCACTGCCGTACAGGCTGCGAAGTTGTTGACGCCGCCGAGTCTATTTCCGTCTCATGCCTTGGGGAGGCTCTGGAGCCTAGTATCAGCCTCCGCAGCGTAGTCGTCGAGCCCGTACTTCTTGCTCAACGCAATGGCTTGCTCAAACTTCTGGCGCGCCTCGCTGTTCTTGCCCAGCATAGCCAGCACGGAGCCGAGGTTGGAGAGCGAAACGGCACACGCTTGATCGCACTCGGGCGTCCGCTTGTCGCCTTGCGGCTCGGAGGCGTGGCTGATGGCGTTCTGTGCCCACCGTTGGGCAGCAGCGAGGTAGGATGCGCGCTGCTCTGCTGCCGACTCCCAGCTCTTGGATTCCTCCATCATGGCGTGCACAGGCGCTTCACCAGGGGCGATGAGGGGATGCTCGGCAAAGCTGGTCGCGATGTTGTTCACTGAGGCAGTTAGCTTCTGAACAGCGGCCGGGGCCGCACAACCCAGCCGTGGCAGGACGTACTCAGGATGGCCATATGACAGGAGTCTTCACAGAGCCTAAGTGCCTGGAAGAACAGGGGGAGGGCAAGGTGATACTGGCTCTTGTCCTGATAGCTGCGCGCGAGTGCTATGCGCAAAGTTAGCTTCCCGACGTGAACAAGCGTGGGAATCAACGAGCGCGAGATGTCCGAGTTGGCTTACCCTCCAGACTGCCGCCAATCTCCTCCGGACTCATCCAAGCTCCTTCACCTTCCTTGAGGCCCTCCTTAGCCCGGCGTTGCGTCTCCCTTAGACTGGTCTCAACCGCCCAGACCAGTCGCTCATGAGCGAGTTCCCGCTCCAGCACGTGCTCGTCCGAGTACAGACTTGCAAGCTTCACGCTGATCCCGATGGCCTTCGCTAGCAGTCGTGTGCGCTTGGCCCAGAATGTCTCCCGGGGCTCTTGGGGCACAGCAGCCTCTCCCTCCTTGGACACGGGCGGCGCCTCCAGCTTGGGTAGTGTGCCTTCCTGCGCGCTCTTCTCCATGACCTCGACCCAACGCTTGCAGTCGCTCAGCAAGTTCTCCAGCACGCTGATGGCGTTCTGGTAGCTCTCAATCTTCTCGAGCCAGGCGGCCACCTGGATCTTGATGCCCATGACGTCGTCCGAGAAGTGATCGAGGCCCTCCTGGTCGCAGAGCTCGAGGGCCTGCTTGTAGTACTTCAGCGCTCGTTGCGGATCGGGTTCATGATTGCTGAAGTAAAGCGCCTTGCGCAAGGCCTGGGCAACGGGCGCCGGAAACCGCGTAAACTGGCGACTGTAGAAGTAGTCGAAGTAGATGTAGACACAGTATCCGAGTAACGCGACGGCACCGATCATTCTGGGTCCCAGAAAGTCAGCGGCACCCTGCTTGTTCCCGAAGCATAGTAACTCACGCCACGATGGCCCCGAATGCTTCTCCTGGGTTCCTCCTCATGACATCGCGAAAACTAGTATTCCGAAGGACATACCAAGCGCGGGCCGAGTCGACTTTGATGGCATGCCAGAGCATGGCCCTAATCCCGGGCGACGGCTTGGGCGCGTCCTTCCCTTGCTTGGACGAACTGTCTGCATCTTCGTTTTGCGGTAATGTTGACTTCAGACGGCTTTGGTAGGGGAGAGAGGCGCTGGCGATGGATGATGGCTGTTGAGGTTGACATCGACTGGGCGGAAATCGCAGGGCGAGAGGTGCTGGTGAGAACAAACATTGCCGGGGACCCGACGCCCTAAATGCACCGGCGAGCCGCAGCCCAGCAACTCGTGAAACGGGCATTTGTGCAAGAAGATAGAAATGGGGGCTTCAATTGGGCTGCTGCAGCCTTAAGTCGACAGCTGTTCCTTTCCTTCCAACTCTTGGTCGCGACGTCGAAGTTAGGAAAAAAGTCCATTTGCGGAAAGAGGTCCCAGCTGGGAGCTCCTGCCTGAGGCAAGCTACAGCTGCACGTCATTGCCCAATTCGCGCTCCTCCCGCAGGCAGTCGAGCTTATCCCTGTCAGCCCCTCTGCCCCTCCATCCCCCCCCGTCCCGAGGTTCGTCGTCGCGGGTCCACCGGTTCACCAGGCATCGGCAGTACACAGTAAGGTTCCTGCCGTTACTTCCCCAGTTTTCTCAGTCATTTTGTGAGATCGCGCGTACAACGTGAGTGACCCTGAGAGACCTCATATCCCTCTCTTCGCGTCTTTAACGCACCCCGAAATCGAGAAGCTAATAGGGTTCACCGCAGACAACCCCTCCCTCGGTCCAAGGACGCCCTTCCGCTTCCACTTCCACTTACACAGTAAACAACTGCAGCGGCCATGGCTGGCAAGTTTGAGCCCAAGACGCCCGTTCAGCTGGCCCCGCCCAAGGACGACCCCATCTCGGTCGAGGAGCTGGCCAAGGCGAGCGGTACGGTGTGCCCTGCTCCGTTTAGGGACGGACGGACTATGTCGTCCATGGGACCAACAGCCCTTGCCCAATCCGACCACCATCCTCGTCACCACACACAAACACACTAGAGGCACTAACTAACCTTACCCGGTATCCTACAGGAGAGGACGGCGGGAAGTGCTACGTCGCGATCAAGGTACTACTGCTTCCCTCCATCCCATCTGCCTTTTGAGCGCTCCCCCACATCCCTTTTTTCTGGAAACAACCCTGCAACCGTCCGACTTTCCTAACCACCTGACACCCCGCTACAGGGCATCGTCTACGACGTAACGGGCAACAAGGCCTACCAGCCGGGCGGCGCATATCACGGTAAGCCCACCTCTCCGGGTCTCCGGTGTCCTTTTGTCAAGCACACTCCCCCCCTACCACTTCCCCCCCTTCGACAGCAGGTCATGCGCCTCCATCCCATTCAGCTGTACCATACAGGAGTCCCAGAACCAGAATCCGCACTCTCTTGTACTGTCCAAACACCAAATTGGTACTAAACACCCGCTGGCAGTCTTCGCCGGCAAGGACGCCTCCCGCGCCCTCGGCATGACGTCGACCAAGGCCGATGACGTGAGCGCCGACTGGCAGGACCTGCCCGAGAAGGAGCAGGGGGTGCTCCAGGACTGGGTGACCTTTTTCTCGAAGCGGTACAACGTGGTGGGGAAGGTGGAGGGGGCGACGAACTTCGCGTGAGCCTGCTCCGAGAGAAGGGAGGCAGCTGTGGCTAGAGTAAGTTGAGGGGAGTATGGGCAAGTCAACAGGTCAGTATGCAATGTTGAGGGGACCGGTGTGAATGTGTTAAAAGGGAGACAGAGAAGGACGGGGGTGAGGTTGGGAGACGGAGGGCGCTCGTCGCCGTGGTTAAGTGTGTGCGCTGCGTTGGAGCTACGCGTTTACGAACTGATTTCATTTGAGTTCAGAATCTCGTGTCAGCCCGGCTATTCGTTGCTAGCAGCATGTTTGCCAGCGGGTGATGTGCCAGTCGTGGGGAATCCCGCTGTGCCAGCCGGGACGGCATGTGTGCAAAAAGCGCGACAGCCAAAGGTCATCTGCAGGTTGTGCATCGGGCCGTGGGACGTTTTGACTGCAGCTGAAGTATTTTGCAATATGGATCAGAACGATATGAGAAGGGTTTCTTCGCAACCGAACCTTCCTACGCCCGGTGGCTACCGCTGATGTACCTATGCCTCCAACATCTGTCACATCCCGAGCCGGCATCTTGACGGCACAAGCCGCAGCCCGTCACGGTCAATCCGTGACGATCTGGAACACCTGCAGAATTCCGCCCGTGTCCGTGACCGCTATTCGCGCGCCTCTGCTGTCGAAGGCACCCCCCGTAATGGCGGTCCCGACGCACGCATGCTCCCCCCTGAAGCTCCCCGTCCGGAGATCGCACACCCCAAACCCGTCCTCCGTCCTGTACCCCAGATACCGACCGTCCGGCGAAACGCACAGCGGCCACCGCTCCGTCGGCGCCCCGGCATTCACATCGTACGCCTGCACGCTGCCGGCTGCCAAATCCCAAACCACCACGTCCCTTCCCCACACCGTCACCACCAGCTTCCCATCATTCGACACCTGCAGTATCCTCGCGCTCGCAGTCCCCGCCACCTCAATCTTCCCCAGCGTCCTCCCATCCGCCACATTCGTCACCCTCACAAACCGATCCCTCCCCACGCTGACCAGCGCCGTCCCACTGTTCCCCATGCCCCCCTTCCCCCCCGGCAAAAACGCCAGATGCGTCACCTCCTCCGTATGCCCCATGAGCAATCCCTTCCCGACCGTCCCCGCATAATCCTCCTTCCCCCTTCCCACCCCCAGCCCCGTCCGCGTAACCAACACCATCGCAACGCGGCTCGCATCCCTCACCGCCACGCCCACCAGCACGGTCCCATCCGGACTCCACGCCAACGGCGCCCGAAACGGTGCCTCCATCTTCAACAACCTCTCGCCCCCACGCTCACCCTTACGCGCCGCCGCCGGCCCGCCCCGCAGCAGCCGATACACCTCCAACCGCGGCACATGCCCCCCTTGCCAATCCGACACGCTCGTCGGATGCAGATAGGGGCACGCCACCACCAATTCATCGTCCGGCATCCCGGGCGCATGCAGCTGAAACGCAAACCCGCCGTTCAAGCGCACGCCAAAGGTCCAGTACTCGCTCGTGAACCCGCCGGAGGTCGGCCCCGTGGGCATGGTGACGCGCTGGCCCGTCGTGGCGGACCACAGCGCCAGCGTGTGCGGTTCCGAGGGGGTCAGTGCGTAGGTGCTGGACGGGGCGCCGGGCACGGCGCGGAGCGTGGTGGTGGCCAGGTGCGTGTCGCCCGGCGTGAAGGTCAGCGAGCCCAGCTCGGCGAGCCCCGAGCGGATTGTGCCGAGCTGCACGAAGACCATGGTGGTGGGGTTTTCGGCCGGGCCTGGAGGGGGTTCGGTCTCGGGCGGGTCGTCCCATCGCCGCGTTGTGCTTGAGCTCGGGCTGGGTTGGCGGCTGATGTTGGCGCTGCTGGTGGTGGTGGAGGGGGCCAGGTGCAGGTGGTCGGCTAGGCTGTCCGCTAGGTCGGGGGTGTATTCTGGGGGTGGTTCCGTCATGGTTGATTTAAAGGCGCCTGGTGAGTGCCTGTGCAGATAAGTTCCTGTTTGGGTGGAAAGGTGAACGCGCTGCTGCGGACTGGGAGTTGTCTCGGAGTTGTACTGCTTATATAATGTGAGTAGGGGATGTTCGTGTTGAATGCCTCGAGAGGTCTTGTGTGGCTTGGCGACAGGGGTGGGTGCTTGGCCGAGGGAGCCCAAGGCAGACAGCAGGTCTGAAGGAGGAAAAATCACGGATGCGGAAGGAGTGATCCATGCTGTTGGTTCTCACGTTGCAATGCAAAAAATGGCAGACGGGGTCCAACTCGCTTGGTTCGTCCACCCTAACTGCCATAGTCTGCCGGTTAATAAGACCAAACCATCGAATGAAGTAAAAAGCCAGCCACAACTGGCTCCCCCGAAAACCAATGACTAGCGACATATCAAGCACTAACTCCACAATTTTGAGGTGAACGAATTGCGTGGTCTTCTTTTGCGAGCTGTTTGCCTCGCTTCCCCCTGAACTGAGGCGCAGTCCGTTCAATCGGCTGACCGAGGCTCCGTTGCTGTCCACCAGCCACACAGTATCGGTCTTATCGAACCGTGCAAGTCAGGACAGCAAACGATGCTTCACCATAGAGACAGGCACGAGGCGGCCTCCAGCGATTTTCGATCAATGTCATGTACAAGTCGGCATGATATTATATCTTCCGCTCAGTGCAGTTCAGTCCTTGAGTCGGGTGTCTTGAGCCACCATTCGAGAAATTGCCAACTCTCTGCAAATAGCGCTTTGGCCTTTATCATGATACATGCATACAGAGTACCCTTGCTACTCGCAGGTTGCGGGAGAGGGGAATTGCTTATGAAAATCAGTGTTGTCAAACAGCCTCGGTGTCGAGTGCGGGAATCGATGGTAATTGCCGCCGCTGAGCCTTGGCCTACGGTTTCATGTGCTCCGTGACACTGACAGCACGGTTCGTGTGTTTGCGTCGGGGCTGTACAAGCCACCTACTGGTGCAAGTTACTCCTGTGGCTCGCCATCCGCCGAGTCCCGATGTTGAGACCGTAAAGTGTCTGCCGGACCGGCAGCCGGCGGATCGAGGCGCCGGGGCCCGACCTCACCCGGGACGGGGTTCTCTCATAAGTATGCCATCTCTCCCATGCAAGGTACCCAGCCGTTGCACGGGCTCGGGTCGGACTGCAGAGCCGGTGGTACGGGAGCACAGCAATTTCGGCTACTTCTTTACTACGACCAGGGGAGGGTTACTTGAGGAAGAAAGGGTGGTCCGTTTCGGTGGCATGGATGAGGTGGACAAGATAAAAACCCGGGAGCGCGAGTGACGTTCCCCAGTGAGTGGGAATGAAACACGTAGGGCTGCAGGCGTGGGGCCGAACTTGGGATGAGAAGTGAGAAGCGGGCAACGGGCCGCGATACAAATTAAGGTGTGGTTATAAGCTAAGGTAACTGAAAGATCAAGGTTTTCCCTCTCCTTTTTCCCTTGTCCTATACTCCAACCGGAAGTTCAATAGACAGGTCTGCTGCCGAACCATTGTCGGTGTTGCCCGCGCGCCACTGGCCAAAACGGCGACCGGGACAGTGGCTTTCATGGGCCCAAGTTAGGCACAGCAACTACCATCTCATCAGCGGTGAATCGACTCCTCCTCAAGTTATGTCTCAAGGAAAGGCACTCTGGACGTACCGTTTCAGGAAACACCAATCACTGGCCTTGCCCCTGGCTATACTGGAAATACGCGGCGACGGCCTGCGCCTGGGCGGACTCGGCCTCGCGGCGGCGGCGCTCCTCGAGGCAGGCGTCGCACTCGCGGTCCTGGTCCCAGCAGTTGCGCAGCTTCTTGACGCGGCGGCAGTGGTGGTCCGGCTGGTTGCGGGCGTAGTGGCAGTGGCATTTGAGCCGGAAGACCGAGTGGCCGCAGGTGAAGATGAACTCCTCGAAGTCGCACATGGTTCGTGGCGGTTAAGTGGTGAAGCTGGGGCTGGTATGATTTAGATTGGTTTTCTGTGTCTCTGTTTCTGTTTCTCGCGGGATCACCAGATGGTCAGTCTGCCGCCGGGTTGTGAGAGTTCAGGAAGCGGCTGTGACGGGGACATTGTTGCTCTGGATTCCTATATAGGTAGCTGTAGTAATGCTGTGGGAAGCTGAGAAGGAAGAGATTCCCCGTATGACACCCTCCTGGTTCTTCTTCTCGTGTCGATGCCATTCTTTGGCAGCGCTTTGCTTCCATTCCATGCCTGGGCATCACACGCTACTGTCGACCGGCTTGCATGGCCGGCACCGAAGTGTGCCGTGGCGAGCGCAGGTGGAGAAAGGAGGAGCGGCTCATGTGAGACGCTAGACAATGGGAGAAGCCGGATGCCGCGGGCAGGGCGTGACAAGAGACATCATCGCTGACCTCGGGAGTGACCTATCACTCCTTGTACAGACAGGATGGAGAAGCGTGTCATTCGTGGCTGGCTGGCAACCATAACCACGGCCAGCTGGTGCTGCATCGCAAACCGGAACACCACCAGGGCGGCCACACGCTGCATTGTCCTGCAGTCGAAAGCAAACAGCGTGGGGAAACCGGTGTGGTTGACACAGATTGGCCGTCCACGCAGCCACCGTGCGCCGAGTGACAACCTTCTTTGTGTCCGAACCGTTCAGACCAGAAGTTCACCTTTCGACTCTCCGATGAGAAGGACCTCGCACAGGCCGAGAAGGCCACGGAGGCCAACAGAAGCGCCGCCGTAGAAACGCAGGAGGAGCAGCAAAACGCGCAGGCCAAGGCCTATTGTCGACGTTACGGCATTGCCGTCGTGGCCGGCCGGCAGTTGGCGTACACTAAGAACACTAGACACAGCAGCACCCAGAACCCAGCACCTCAGCTTAGCGTACGGGTCTCGGAACGGTGCGTTCCCAATGAGCTTCGGCCCGCCTCGGCGTGCGCTGCCCAAGAAAAGGGGGGACCCCGGGGGCCCACAAAGCGGCAGCTTACAGAGCCCTGATGGCGTGGAGAGCGTGCGGCTGAGACACGTGTACGATGGTTCGATGTCGATAGGGGGATGTATATACGTATGGAGGGCTATTGCCCGATTCGAATCTGCAAGCCCGGCTTCGACCAATGCCCGTGGGTGGTGATCTGGCCGCAAAATCAAAAATATGACCTGTCTGCTGCCAGATATGCTGTGGCTTGAGCAAACATGCGGTTTCTGGGGCAAGGCCTGCGGGTCTGACTGGTGGCTGCGGCATGGGCATCCGGACAATTTCCCGAACCGATCGAAGCCACAGCAGCGGCAGGTCGGCGCGCTCGTGACTCCGGCACAGCAGCCACTTATTCAGGTTGACGTTGATGTTGCCGGGGAGATGCTGTGCTGCCTATGGCTCCGGCGGGCCGGGCCACTACCGCGCAGGGACCGGACCGGACCAACCGGCATTGGCTTCCAACCTGCCCCCGTCCGACTGAGGTCGAGGTCCATGGGGAGGAGAGCCTAGCAAGCGGAATTC
This sequence comes from Chaetomiaceae sp. R4402, assembly GCA_023628555.1. NCBI lineage: Eukaryota > Fungi > Ascomycota > Sordariomycetes > Sordariales > Chaetomiaceae > Chaetomiaceae sp. R4402. The sequence goes on along the minus strand of JAMAKO010000042.1, from coordinate 32,178 downwards.
GCCGTGATCGACCATTGCTGAGCCGCAAGCCGGATGACACCGGGGAGAGACTCGGGGCGAGTGGGACAAGGGTGCCAAAACGGACGAGTCCCAGAAGCTGCTTGGTGGGTTTGAGGTGCCACAGAGAGCACGGATGGGAAAACCAGTACTTGGCGTCTATTACTTGGGTTCCGTGGACAAATCTCGAAAGCTGCGATCATCAAGATTGAGGCTCGTACAGTGGTGGTGGGGGAAAGATGGTGGCCAGGCACCTGTTGCCTACCTCAACGGGCATTTGACCAAACGAATCGGTAACTTATCGATGATTTGACGGATGTCGTGCTTCGTCGTGTGTCGGCGGTTGCCGCGCGTGTCCGAGCCCAACTACCTTTTGTGGGCATTTAACTGGCAGCCGTGCGAGACTGTGAGACGACGGGTTGAGCAGCTGCTGCGGGTTTCCGGGATTGTGTGTCGCAGTGCCACATGCCCTCCGCTGACGAGGACGGCATGTTGCCAGTGAGCACAACAAAGGTAAATGCGCAGCTGCCCAGAGGCTTGACAGAACCGCCGTATCGATCAATACAAATGACAAGGGTCGGTCGGCCTCTCCGTCATCTTTCTATTTCCCCTCACCCCGGCTCCCAATTAGGTATGTACCTAACAACGACGGAACTTCAGCACCTCAAACTCAATGATGGAACATACAATCACTACGATACCAAATGTGATAGTTCAGGTTTTAGTGGAGTAGAGAAGTAACTGCTCCTTCGAGGCCTCTACCTCGTAGTGAGAGTAGCAGAGAGTGTCAATCTCACATGCACATGAACACAGGCTTTTTTTGTAGGTGTTGAGCAAATTGCTGTACGCAAACCTAACGCCTGTATGCCTGGAATCGGGCCCGTTTCACCGTTTCACTCACCGAAAACTGATCACGCTGTGATTGGCCCTTACCAGCCCGACACCAAATGGCGCTTGGCGGGATGGGTAGAAAGTGAGGCTGCCTAACGGTAACGCCAGCCAGCCAGCGCAACGCCTGCCTGATCCTTCCTTCCTCCCCTTCCACCATTCAATCCGTGGACGTCCTCCCTTCGCCCCCAAAACCACGGACAACCTGGAATTCAGGCTGCTCTCGCCGTCATGTCCCTTCCGGCCTGACCGCTTACCCACTCCCTCATCATCCCTCCCTGGCACCCCTCGGACGCACCGACGCTTCGCACTCCTGTCCCCGACTCGTTTGATACCTCTATCCTACCGTGGGAAACATTTCGCTGTCGTAACCCTTGCTTCATAAATCCATCTGTTGGCTCTGCCCAGCTTTCACCCGACATGTCGAGTCGACCCGTCGCAAGGCTCCAGTCCGGTCTTCAGCGGTAATTCCCGTCAACCCACATCGGCGGCCGCCTCATTCTGCGACCGCGCCCACAAGCTACCCGACTCTTTCACTGTTTTCTCGTGACTTTCGAATTGCTGTCCAGGTAGTTCTCATCAAGCAAGCTACGGCGTGCCGTTGTCCCTACAGGCCCAACCTAGCTGGTGCCGTTGCACCCGGTCTCCGCTGGCTGCTGGCAGCTAAAGTCCGACAGTGCTCGCAGCATGGCGCAACATGTTCAATTCTCCCAGCAAGACCGCTTTTCGGTATGCTGCCCACTCAGCATTCCACATACTCATTCATTGTGCATCTGACCTTTGTCTCCCGCCGCAGTCGCTCGACTTGGACCTCACACCTGAGTCCCCCGATTCCATCATCATGACCGGTCTTGGAAGGCCCGGGGAGGCCGGCCTAGCTCCCTTCGTTCAATATGCCACCCACCCGACCCATGGCTCCGGCCCTGGGGAGTTGCCTGATGAACTGCAGGCATTTGCTGTCGGCAACACTGGCCACCCGGGCTTCGTGCAGAACCAGGCGCCGCACTCGATATTGGGGCATTTCATGGCCGATCCGACCTCACCATGGACTCCCTGGGCCGTTGGCACGGGATCGGTGTCTGGCGTTCCAGCGAGGGGGCAGCCCGCCGGCATCTTCTTCACAGCGTTTGGTACCTTTCGCAACGTAGCGCCGCCATCCGAGGCCGACACCGTGAACCAGAGCGTCGGAGCGATTCTCTCGGACTCCGGATACGGGAGCATGGCGAGGCAGAGCGTTGGCAACCCCTCGGTTTATGACGGCGAGATGGACCAGAGCGTCGAAACGCAGAGCCTCATATCAAGGTTCCGAGACCTCGCCCCTCCCCATATCGCGTCGAACGAGGGGACCCGTAAGCGGATTGCGCGCCAGAAGTCCCTTCCCAACACCAACATCCTGACCTGTCCCGATTGCAAGGTCTCCGTCAAGACCAACTCGGAGCTGAAGTGAGTTGCTTTAGACTGCTCAGCGCATGTTTGCGCACCGATTAACCCGAGTTACGAAGGAAACATCAAGCTAGGCACAACAAACCCCACAAATGTACCGTGGAGGGCTGCCCCAAAGCAGACGAGGGCTTCAGCACCATCAACGACTTGGACCGTCATAGGCGGTGCGTTCACAAGTTGCGGAAAGCCGACGAGACGGTCTACCGCTGCGATATGGGCTCGTGCAAGGATAAACTGAAGGACTGGCCCAGACAAGACAACTTCAAGCAGCACTTGAAGAGAAAACACGGCTTGGAGTTCGCAGATCTAAGCCAGTTTATGCACCGGTTTGTCAGCAAGTTCATGCCAATCGGAGCTTTGGATACTGACACAATTGCACGCCGCAGTACTTCCGACGCGGAAGACCTTACACTTCAGGAGGCATCGGAGGCCATCACCCATGACGCGGTCACAGTGTCGAGCTCGGAGACAGCCTCGGCGGTACAATGGCTCGGTCTGGACCACACCCACGTCACGCCAGCCAGCCTGATGAAAGTCAATCCTGGGTTTGTCCAGGCGGGCAGTGCAATGTCTTTTCGGCACCAACCCCCTGTAGAGGACCGAGATCTCCCGCCGCTCAGAACCTCACCCGCGTCCCATTACCAACGCCACAGTTTCTCGGGTCGTCTCCGCTTAGATGTCGGCCCGCCGTTCCTCGGCTTCAAGGCACCACAGGCCGCCTCCCACAATGAGAGCGCGCCAGTCATCGAGCCCCAATCAGCGGTCGACCAGCCAGCATGCGTCGCCCCTGAAGCCCTGAGTCAGGCACGAACAGAAGCCCGACCTTTCAGTCACCTGCCCTTCACAACCCAGCCGAGACAGGTGATAGAACTCGACGAAGATGAAAAGGAGGAAATTGCTGCCGTCCAGAAACCGGACCCAGAGGAGCAAAGCGCAATCGAGTCTACCGTGGCCGATGCGATGGACGTGGACACCCGTTCCCATGTTTCGGCATCAGAGGACGGCGTTCACGACACTGACTCGGAGGATGACGAGCCCTTGGACGGAACGAGTGACGCGCAAACCAGTCTTGTCCGGGACGCGGGTGCCCAGTACGCCGGCGCGGCCGAAGTGGATATCCATACAACCTCAGCTAGCAAGCAGCAGCTGGTCGCTAGCACAGCCAAGACCACCCTCGACCTCGACGATGAGGCGCAGGCGAGCGCTATGCTGCGGTCGCTGATGAAGAAGGGCAAGCTCGGGAAGCTTCTGAAGGAGGTGGGATACCGAACGGCCGAGGAGCCAGCGCCCAAGGAGCCGAAACCGCTGGCGAACTCGTCGGCCGCGAGCGACGGCGGCGGCCGAGCCATCAAGTGTCCGGATTGTACCAAGACTTTCATCCGTCGCTGCGAGCTCAAGTAGGTTCCTTCATGTCGCCAGCACACACACACAGAGAGAGAGAGAGACACTAACCACACGCTCCGCCCCAGAAAACACCAAAAGCGCCACGTCAAGCCCTACGCCTGCACCTTCCCCAAATGCGACAAGAGATTCGGCAGCAAGAACGACTGGAAGCGCCACGAAAACAGCCAGCACTTCCAGCTCGAGATCTGGCGCTGCTCCGAGCCCTCCCTCGTTATCACCCCCCCATCTCACAACACCACCGACCCCTCCGCACCCACCCCCACCCCAGCCCCTACCCCTGACCAACAACAACAACAACAACACCAACAACAAGAATGCGGCAAAGTCTGCCACCGCCGCGAATCCCTCAAAACCCACCTCGAAAAAGACCACGGCATCCATGACGCCGCCGCCCTCGACGCCCGCCTCGCCGCCTGCCGCATGGGCCGCAACTCGGAGGCCCGCTTCTGGTGCGGCTTCTGCCGCGCCACTATCGAGCCGACGGGGGGCACCGGTGGCCGCGCGGCGGGGCCGGGTGGAGGGCATGGTGGTGAGCGGTTTGATCATATCGATGACCACTTCAATGGGCGGGGTGGGTTGAGGAGGGTGGGTATTAGTGAGTGGAAGCATGTGGAGGTGGAGGCAGTTGGGGGGGAGGTTGGGGGGGATGGGGTGGTGGGTGGTGGTGGTGGTGGTGGTGAGAGGGGGAGGGAGGCGGTGTGGGTGCGTGTTGGTGGGGGTGCGGGGGGTGGGGAAAGGGGGAGGAAGAGGGGGCGGAGTAGGGGTTCTGCTTCTGGTGGTGGTGGTGGTGGTGGTAGGGGGGGGGATGGGGCGGCGGTGCCGAGGGTGAAGAGGGTGAAGAGTGGTGGTGGGGGTGGTGGGGGTGGGGGGAAGAGGGATTCCTTTTGGGAGTGTGTACGTGTTTTCTCCTCCCACATTTTCTTGTTTGTTTCTGTTCGTTCCCGGACAGAGGCGTGGGCCCGGTCATGGCTGGCGCCAGGATGCTTTGACACGATTTGCTAACTGCCTGACTCATATAGTGCACCTGCGGCAACTACTGGAGCCTGACGCTCACCGACAAGTGCATGGAGCCCTGCGGCCACCTGCACTGCGACGCCTGCGAGGTCTTCCAGGAGAGTACCACCGAGGTGAAGGTGCTGGCCAGCGTGCAGGGCCAGGGCCAGGAGGAGGATAGTAAGGGCCAGATTGGCGGCGGCGGCGGCGACGGGTTGATGACGTGATGACGACCTCGTTTCTTTCTTTCTCACACGGCTACTTGCTTGCTGGTTTGGGTGGAGCGGGTTTTGATGGATGATGTGATACCCTGGCCTTATTTCCTCTTTACGTTGTCGTTCTGTTATCTTTGGGTTTTTGAATATGACGACGGGTGTTGGGTATGGGATAGATGGGACGGGTGTTGGGTATGGGATAGACGGGTGAGAACATTCAACGCTCTGAGAGCCTGCCTTCGCAGTTCATCACAGGATGATGACAGTCAGATGGATTTCGGCGTCTTGTACGCGAAGGGACTGGGGCCAATGCCACGAATGCAATTTTCTCTCTCAACCACGGCAGGCAGAAGAACCCGGGCGTTCCTGTCTTCTGCCCGTGTCGGTGAACAAGCCTTTCTCAGTCGTTTGTTCACTGTCTATCTTGGCACGACGCGTGCTCTGAGCAGTGCCAATCCAGGTCGCTCACTCACTCCTGAGCCCAGGATGACCCAACCCAGTCCCATGGCCAAGCTCTTCTTGGGTCGCACACTCTGCATGCATCCATGGCAGGGAAGCAGAGATTAACGCTGCAGGTGTCCCCTTGCGGAAGACCAATTGCACCTGTCCAGGTACGGATACCGCCAGCCCGGGCCTTCTATGCATCTCCCTAAAATTGCTGGTCTTCTAGATTCTTGGTTCCGACGTCTGTGCCCTCTGCACCGACCGCACCCTAGACCGGCGATCGTTGGCGATCATCGTTGTTGCAGACATGTTTCCCGCCCCGGAGTTTTCTTCATCTCCCCCCAAAACAAAACAGTCGGGCCTGAAACCTTCTATGATCTCCCTCCTGGCCTTCCATACCATGTGCGGAATATTCCAGATTACACCTACGCGAGACATCCTTGTTTCATTGATCTTGTCTTGTCACTCCCATACCTCTTCTACGATACCTTGTCTTGCTTTCTTATTTCTTCTTCCGGATATCCTATCTGTCTTACACTCATTTGGCTGAACCCCGGCGAGGAATGTTCGAAGGATTCCTTCCCTCCCCCTTCCTCTCCTCAGGTCCGGTCGGACGAAGCTGAGCGATTGGGTGGGGTTAGCCGCGTGGCGGGTAACGCAAAAAAACTGCTGCCCCTGGCTTTGAGCTGACATCCACGTGTGTGGTACTGAATCGGGTGTGTCTGTGAGGATCGAGGGATGTCGGGGGTGGTGGGCATGAGCTTCGTGTGGTGGGCTGAAGAGCGGGATTGTCTCAGACAGTGGAGAGTTGCTTCCTGAACGAGACGAGCGCGTCTATGGATGTGTGGATACAAAAACATACCCCTTCTTGATGAGGTTGACGTATCCTGTCTGGTGAGCTCAGCTATCCTAGCCCCTCCATGTACGGGCCAAGTCTGATATTCCAAGGTGCCTATATTTAAACGAACAGGTGGATGGTGCGTACGTTGGCTAGCGTCGCCACCTGCTTGTTTGTATTGCCGGTGTACTTACTTGGCAGTGACGGGGTGCGTGGCAACCCCACCGGGTGAGGGTGGAGGAGAGACTTGGACCATTTTTCAGCCCTCGTCTCGTGAAAGGCGATAGAATCAGTAGATCACGACGTGGCTTTTTAGGTGTGTACTAGTTCAGTGCTGGCGTTGCCCAAAAAGATCCGCAGTGTTTCACGAAGCCTAAGTTAAGGATGCGGATGCGTTAGCGTTGCCGTCTGACGCGACCGTCCGGCCACCCGGTGCTGCTGCCCTGAAGATTGGAACAGTATCCGTAGACCTGGGTTGTTCAGCGGTGGTCGGTTGCTGAGGATCTACCCACTGTGTCCCGCGCGTGATCGGGGGTCGCTTGTTTCGGCCACTGCAATGCACGGTTCTTCCTCCTTGTGGGGGCTGCACAGTTACAAGTACCTAGTTACAGGCATGAGCCCGTTGGAAAGCGCGAACCGAGACGAAACCCGGCGATGATTTCGGCTGCTACTCCGTACTTCCATACTGTGTGTCTTTCATGGTCGGTTGATTTGTCGGGCGCTTGGAGCTGATCAACACCCGGATGTTACTGTGACTCGTTGGGGGGCGTGTGCTGATGGTACAGTGCGTCGAGCCTGGTTGTCGGGCTACTCAGACACGGTCCTGGCTGCGACGCCATGAGCTGCGGGGGAGGACCAAGAAGGAAGGGGACGGCCGAACGTCGTGTTCCTGGGCGCCTGATCGGTAACACAGCGGCGCTGGCTTTCCATCAGACAGCCAAGCCGGCGGTGTGCCTTTCGGGCGGCACCCAAGGCGGAATACCAGCCGAGAGGAAGGGGGAATCCTTCCCGTGGCTACATGTATGTACATGGACATGGGATTGTATCCGTGGCTCTGGGAGCAGGGCAAAACTACCACAGTACTACGCAGTATGTGGCTACCACTGCAGGGACTCGGTACAAGTGGTTAGCCGCGGAGACGGACGGGCTTGAGACTCAGCTCGGAGAGGTACTGCTTCCGGACTCGCCTGCGCCTCTAGAGCCGGATTGAGAAAAGAGAGGAGAGTGGCGCGGCGTGCAGCGCGCAGCTTAGGAGCGGCGCGGTCGGGACTCGACAAAGTCTCTCGCGAATCATTGCTGTCGAGCTGGCGCGCTGAGGCGGGTCGGACGGAGATTGCAACTTTGTTTTTGAATCTCAACAGCAGCAACGGAAATTCAAGTGTCATACCCGGCGGCGTTGACGCTGATGATGACGGAAACCGTCCCATCGTGAGATTTTTGTGCAGCTCAGTACCAAGTAGTGTAGCTGCGTTGCGCCGAGCACGAATCCAATCAGGATCTCAGCTGCAATCCCAAGGTGCCCCCAGGAGCTAAGTACGGTCTTCCCGCCCCCTTGGCTGGGCACAAGACCCCACGTCTCGAATGCGGCCCAGCTCTACCATAGTGAGTTGCTACCGCGTCAGTGATTGGCGAGTGTTGGGTGTTGCTCGTGGCTCGTTTTCCCTGCAACGAGGTGTGCGTGTAGTTGAGCAGCCCGGCAATGAAGCAGGGACCAGGACTTGAGCTTCCTTGACCCGTTGAGGACGCGCGCGAGATGCAACCAAAGACGAAGTATGTGTCACACTTCGAGGAAAACGACAGGGACGACGGGATGTCAAACCCGACGTTATCGACAATCGACAGCGGCCTGAGGTGCAGGTGCCAATGGCTCGTGGGCCAACTGACCCTTTGGTGCTGGGTGGGCCGCCCCAGGCTCCCAGGCGCTGGTCTGCACGGCAGCAGCCGCTAACGCTAAATCAGGACCGCTGCAAGGACTGGGCCTGCGGGTTTTGTGGAGTCAGCGTTAGTGGGGGCCTGCCCTCCTGCCAGGTTGCCCTTCGAGCCCTTCCAGGCAGCCATGGCGCCCCACCATTCAGACCGACGACGCCTTGCCGCCTTTCCATCCAACTCCTCGGGCCACACAGCGCAAAAACGGAGAGGGAGCCACAAGTCCATGGCATGCATAGCGACGCGGGCGAGCCGACAAACGTACGGTGGCTTGAGCGAGACTCGCCGTTATTGATTCTTCCTTTTTCCTGCGGCCCATTGCTTCTTTTCCTGGACAACCCCACGATCCTGGAAATGCGGAGCCGAAGTCGTCAGTAAACGTTAAGTTACGCAGTAGTCGGGTCGGTGGCTGCAGAGCGAGATCGGGTTGGAGGTGCCACTCACTTCTCACCGCACGCACGCACGCGCGCTGGACGCCTTGGAGAGGCACAACAAACTGACACGATCCACGGTCGGCACGGCACTTTGGGGTCGATGGGGGGCCGCCTGGTGTTTCACTGCCGCTCCGGTGCCCTTTCGTTGCGGTGCATCGCAACAGTATCTCGGTATCCACGAAGAGCCGCAAAGTCGTTCAGCACCTCGTTCGTCGGTCGTTCAGTCACGAAATTCCGGGGGTGTTCCGATAGTGATCAGCGGGTCGCGGTGGGCTCGTGTGACCTGTTTACACGTACACTCCTAGTACACAGTACACGCACCCGCTACTTACTTCGCAGCACACGCAGTTCACTCTCCAGTTGCCGTGTGCCGTGTGCCGCGTCCCGCGAGTGCCCTCCATGGACGTATGAAGCTAGGGCCAGGGCCGTGGGCCGCGAACCACACCCCCTTCCGTCCTCCCGCAGACCCCGTCCGGGGCGGCATGGCTCATCACTCGCGCGATGACGGGTTCGGTTTGTGACCGGTCACAGAGCAGACCCAGGCGCTGTGGGTCCACAGGAAACGGCCATCGACAGTCTTTCCTGATCGACTGTTGGCTGTTTCGTCGCCGCTATGCCTTGTTCGTCTCCCCAGCCGGGGTGGTACGCATGCGGCGCAGTCCACTTGGGCGATCCACCCCCATCAGCCAACACCCAGCGCTCAGGGGTGCATGCGCAATTCCATTCGAGCGCGCCAGGCCGGCCCTCGCTCAGCCCCGGTCAAGGACCCCTCCTGTCCAAATGAAGTACCAGCACACTTGATTTTGCGGGGAGGTACTTGTGCGGCTCTGCTTCTGCAGTCGGACGAGGATGCCCCCTCCCCAGGAGCGGGCGGCGGGACACAGCTGCGGCGAGCGCACCAGCAGAGAGACAGCCGACGACTGGGGGCGTGGAATACTCACAGTGTACGGAGTACACCGACACATGTACTTGCATACCCCCATAGTCCACCATGGCCCGCGCACGCATGTTCCCTCCTGTCATTGCTTGCCGGCCATGTCCTGCTTTCTCCAGACTGCGCCATCCCGCGGGTACCATGTGGCAGACCTCCCGCGGTCGAGTCGAGTGTACGAGTAAGCCTCCACCAAGGTCCCGTACCTTGACCAAAGATATATTCGCCCGCCGCCGCAGCCTCGCTCCCTGGCTTCTCCCGCCGGTTTGACGCCCCGGCACTTCACCCACCTCACCGCAAACCAAGCTTTCAACTTTGGGACCTTGCGGCGTTTTTGTTCTCAGATCAACACTAGATCCCACCTGCCTCATCTGCTGCTGCTCATCGTGCTCCCGCCGAGCCGCCAGACGGCTCCCACCCGGCCAGCACACAGGAGCGCCCTCCGTCCGGGTGAGACTGGGTCAAAAGGCCCGCCCTTCCCAACATGGCCGACCCCTACGTGTATGGAGGGTCTTGCTTCCCCTACGAGGACGTGACCTTCCCCAGCCAGGTCTACGCTGGGTTGGACGACGGCCTGCTGGACTCTTCGAACATGACGTACATCGACCCTTCCCTGCACATACCCTCACCGGCACCTTTCGCCAACCCGTGGGACGCTCCAGTCCCACGGCACTTCAAAGACGCTTCCAAAACGGCCTTCTTCGTAACCGACACGTCTGTCCACGTCCCCAGCCGCATGCAGGTCCGGCCGACAGTGGGCATTCCCGCCGTACCGCCGCCATCACACGCCCGCTTCGCCAGCCCCATCTCGTCCTTTGAGCCGTCACCGTCAGGGAGCGCGCGCAGTCCTCGCGCAGACACCGAGTCGTACTACGATAGCTTTCCCGGAACACCCCCGGACACGGCCCTGCTCTCGCCGTTCCAGCCGCCGCTGCACTTAGACCCCTACTCGACCGCCGCCCATGCCGTCCAGTTCACCAGCATGGGCCCGCCGGACTACGTCAGCCCGTTCGACGTGAACCCGGGCCAGCAGTCCGAGTACAGCGAGAGCGACACCAGCATCGCGGAATTCAATTTCCAGCCGGGCTACAGCTTCGACAGCCATATCAGCGAGGATCCCGCTCTTACCACCGTTGTGCCGGACTTCCATGCCCAGAGGATGGCCAGCCCGGAGCCAATGCGGCCGGTGGAGGAAGACGTGCTCGAGGGATCTCGCCGCTACCCACCTCTGGCTTCCTCGGAGGAAGACGGGGCCGTAAACTCGGACGACGAGGCGGTGCTCAAGCGACAGAACGAAGACGATGCCGACGAGGACTACCTGCCAAACAAGCGACCAAAGCTCAGCGCCCGGGCTGCCGCTCGGCGGGCAGCGGACGTAAACACGAACGCGGACAGCACCACCTCCACGCCGCGCCGCAGGCGCAACAGAGCCAACGACACGCCCGCCGCCGCCCAGATCCCGCCAACCTCAGCTCCCCGCGCGGCGAAGCCCACGCTCGCCTGCCCAGACTGCAAGCAAGCCGGCTTCGCCTCGCAGGCCGACCTCGACGCGCACGCCAAGAAGCACCACCACCTCCGCCCCTTCAACTGCGTCTTCGACTTCGCCGGCTGCCCCTCCACCTTCTCCAGCAAGAACGAGTGGAAGCGCCACGTCAACACGCAGCACCTCCTCCTGCACTACTGGGTCTGCACCGAAGGCGCCTGCGCCAAAACCCGCCCTCCTCCCCCCTCCTCCTCGCCCGCCACCGCACCACCCCCCACCGGCGCCATCTTCAACCGCAAAGACCTCTTCACCCAGCACCTCAAGCGCATGCACGCCCCCAAGCTCGTCAAAGACCAGCTCTCCTCCTCCACCACCACCACCACATCCACCCCCACCAGCAAAAAATCCTCCTCCTCCTCCTCCAAACTCAACCACCAGCAACCCGAAACGCTCGCCCTCCTCGCAGAATGGGACGCCCGCCTGCGCCGCCTGCAAACCAGCAGCGTGCGCCCGCGCTGCCAGCTGCCCACCACCATGCGCTGTCCCGTGCCGGGGTGCGCGGCGGCGCCCTTCCGCGGCGCCGACGCCTGGAACCAGCGCATGGAGCACGTCGCCAAGCACATGGAGCGCGCCGCGCAGGGCGGCGAGCCGCGCGTTGTGTTTGGTGGGCGGGAGGACGAGAGTCTGGTGGGTTGGGCGGCGAGGGGGGATGTGGCGATTATAGTGCCTAGGGGGGGCAAGGGGGGGCTGGGGGGTGAGGATGGGGGGGAGGGGGAGGAGGATGGGAGTGATGGGGAAGGAGAGGGGGAGGAAGGGAGGTGGGTGCTCAAGAGTCCGTTGAAGAGGGGGCCGGGGGGGAATGTGGTTCTGCTGGCGCCTGTTGTGGGCGGTGGTGTTGTTGCTGAGGAGGAGGAGGAGGAGGAGGAGGATGAGATTGTGGTGGGGTTGCAGGAGGGGGAGGGCGAGGAGGAGGATGCGGAGGGGGAGGAAGACGATTGAGTTGTTGATTGTCTGGTGTTCTACTTTTCTGTCCTTTGAGGGGTTGTTTGCGTTTGCGTTTGCTGTTTTGGTGTTTGTATATTGTTTTTCTTTGCTCTTGACGGCTTCCGATGGGTGCTTCTTACGATGCATGACAGTGATACCTTTCGATTTCTTGTTTATATCTCTTCTTCATCTTGGTCCTTTCTACAAACAGTACAGAGGTCACGGTGATACTGGGCGCGACTGGTAATACTGCGTGTAATGGCACTTTGGGCTTGTCTGACACCACCAGGCATCTTCGCATCTTAGCATGACTTAATGGTAATCATCCGGACTGTTTGGCGACCGTTCCCGCAGCGTATCATCTCTTTCACCGCGAGTTTTTCATCAAGTGGCTCGCCTGGATCGCCAAGGCAACGAGAACACACCCAAACAGGAAGTGTCCGCCTCATCCCCCAACTGCCGAACGAGAGACCGCACATCAAGACGACAAGAGTAAAAAAAAAAAAGGCCCATGCAGCAGCCGCAAGTGCGACCTAGCCCACACACCACGTCACCTATTTTGCTCTCCAATCAATCCCAAGTCCGCTCGTTTTCTTGCTCCCCCATCCATCCGCACCTGCATCCCCCCCGGATGCAGATCCCGCTGATCTGGAAGGAAACAAATGTTCGGGGCCGCTCACCCTGGCTCTTAGTGCTGTGTCGGCTGGAAGCACCGTCAATGACAGCACGCGGTGATAGGCGGTGACACGAGGGCCTTCGGGGTTCCTCGAGCTGTCGCTCCGTATGCAATTTGCGCGGGGACCCCTACCTGCCCTACAGCGGACTGCACGTACCACTACTATGGTAGTCTCGGGTAGTGTAGACGCGCGACCCTACCGGGTTCGTCAGTTACCTCCCCAGAGCGGCAACTGGAAATTTGGAGAGGAGGATGCAGAGCGGATGACATCCCGGGAGCTTGGGCTGCGCTGCTGCAGATCCGGACCCGCCGCCCAATGAATGGACAGGGCTGCGTTCAAATCGTCGGTGACCACTCTCGTCGCTCGACCTGGCATGCCTGGGTAGGTCCATGGTTCGGTTGCCCGAAGCCTTGGTTGCCCGAAGCGATGCTGCTTTGCAACGTTAAATTTATTGGTGTGTGAGCAGTCACCGAGATCCCATCCCATCTTCGGGGTACCACCTCACGCATCCTCTTTGCAGACCGATCAAAATGGACTGGTTGATCAATCAATAAAATGGCCAGCGTCGTCATCAGCATAACTAATGGGGGGGAGCGCTCGAACGAAGGGGGACGGACGGACAGACGCGGATGCTGCGCCCCATGCATTCGGGGGGCCCTCAACAGCCACTGGGGACGCCTCCCCCAGGGCGGGCTTGCAGATGATGCCGAGCAGTGAGTGAGTGAGCAGGGAGCCAAGGCAGATTTTACAGCTTCCCACCCTGGGAACCAACCCGCCCGTGGGCACCCGGAATCTGGGTTCATCGGGCGATTGCCGTGGACCTTCCGTCCGGGACTGGACCTACGCATAGGTCCATTTTGCTCGTGCGCCTGCCGTACCCCGTAACTATGCCCCGTCCGCCTCGAAGCGGTGTCCCCATGTCTGCCCGTTTCTTGCTCGCATACGTATATGTGGCACTGGGAAGATTGTGGCTGTTGGGTGCCTGGACGCTGAGCGCCCTGCCTGAACTGCCCGTGTCTCCGGAACGTTATTGGGCACCTTGTTCTCTCTCGCTTCCATGGCTAGCAGCGGTAGATCGCCCGCGTCTTGCCCAGTGTCGAAAAGGAGCCAATCAGGGGCTGATGCGTCTTCCGCTCGCCGGTTACACAGGAAGACATGGAGGTGAGTGAAGGATGGAGATTCAAGATGGAATGGAAGGACCTGGAGCTTCAAACTGGTGTGTCTGAGTCTCAGACTCGCGTGGAAGCCGGGCACACGCATGGTTGACCGCATTCTCGGCACCCTCGCCAACATAATCAGGTCGCCCCCTGTTAAGCACACCGCAGATCCGCAGCGCACCGCGTGCAGCACGACAGACAACCACGCATGGGAGGAACAATAAGGTACTTACAAAGATGGGTAGGGAAAAAGACGGACGCCGGGCAACCCAAAACGGGACGGCCGCAGGTCCAGCGGCCCGCCCAAGGCACACACTCCGGAAGCTGTGGCTGTGCTCTTGACGGCGGGGGAAAGGGCAGGACGATGGCCGGATTGGGAGGTGCGTCGAGACGTGCGGTGTTAGCTTCCTGTCAACCACCCCCTAGTCTGTTTCTCGCTGTCGATGTCACACCTGTGCTCTTGTTCTGTTGGAAGCGGACGGAGGCCTTCTTGAGGGAATCGGCGACGTTGAACCGTTCGTAACGCCCTGACGGTGGGCAACTACATCGACGAGTGCTGTGCAAGGCATAGGGCATGGTTCCGTTTTGCTAACCGATGGCGGTGCATTTCCTCGTCCTCAGGAGGTGGCCGGGTCCTGTACGGTGATCGCTTGTTGGTGTCGAGGATGGGCGGTCGACGTCAATGAGCGAGCGGCCAGTCTTGGACGATTAACGATTGGAGTGAGTTGATCAACGAACCGCTGCGGGCGCCAGAAGCCCTTTCTTTATTTACGCCCTTAATAGGTTTGCCATTACCATAACTGCCAACTCAACCTTCCTCCTGCTGCCCATTCATCTCATGGTAATCCACACCCATGTCCCGACCAGACATCCCTCCGTAGTACACGCAGAAACCTTGCCTTGAGACGTTGAGCCGGTTTACATCGCTGATGCAAACTAACGCGCGGCCGTTGCCTTTACCAGGTATCCTAGCCGGAGCCTTGTGACCGCCTGACTTGAATACCTCAACAGCCCCGAGGTCCCGTCCTCTGTTTACATTCCGACCCCCTAGGCCCCATACAAACGCACAACCCTCCTCGCAACCCCCTCCCCACTCAAACACGCGCCCGCGACCGTCCCGCACTCCTCAAACGGCGCGGCATGCTCTCCCGCAAACCACATCCTCCTCTCGGCATACCCCTCCCGCAGCGCCAGCACGTCCCGGTCCGCCGCCTCCACCTCGACCTGGAAGTTGCAGTAGCTCGCGCCGCCGCCGAGCTCGTCGGCTGCCCACTGCGTGGCGAGCACCGCGCGCGGCACACACGCGGCCGCGCCCGCGTCGTAGCCTGGTAGGAGAGAGTAGTACGGCCGGAAGAAGGCTTCAACCAGCCGGTGTTGTTCGAGGGCGGGTTGGGTGTGCAGCAGGTGGACTATGTGGCGTGCGCAGTCGCCGTAGAGGTAGAAGAGGAGGAGGGGGTGGTTGTGGGGGGCTGCGAAGGAGGAGAGGTCCCAGATTCCTTGGGGCCAGTGGGGTGGGTTGGTGGAGGGGGTGTAGCGGGGGGAGGGCTAGTTGGTGTAGCAGGGGATGATTCCGCGTCGTCGGTGTTGTTGTCGGCAAGGTGGTTCTTCTAGAAGGCGGTCGGGAAGGTGATGAAGACTTTCTTGAGCTGGGAGAGGGAGAGGTTGGAGATGGCGGCGATGAGGCGCCGGGGGAGTGGGGGGTGGAAGACGGTGGTGTGGCTGCGCTTCAGCCAGCCTAGAGGGGTGGTCATGACGACCTCGTCGAAGGAAGACAGGTTCTGTCCGTCGGACGTGGTGACGGTCACGGACTGGCGCGCTGTCTGTGAGCTTGAGGGAGCTGGGTGTGACGAGACGCCGACGACGCGCGTGTTGAGGCGGATGGTGGTGCCGGTGAGGGCGGGTTGTGTCAGGATACCAAGATACCAAGGGGTTCGGCATGTGAGCAATACTTAGACGTACCTCCCCCACAGCACTCCTCCATCCAGGCAAATCGGAGACCATGCTTCCACACAGGCTCGCCCACGTACGGCCCAACATTTCGCTCATCTGCACCAACAACTCGCGTTCCTTCTCGTCGGCCTCGTACGACCTCAGCAGCTCTCCGGCGGATGAAATCGTGCAATGAGTTGGTGCTTGGGATGTCGCGGCCTCCATTCTTGTCATGAGCGGCCTTGCTGAACGCAAAGCCTCCTCGATGGCCTCCCATAGAATGGTGGACAGGCGCCCCGTCGTCCCATCGGGGACCTTGTGGCCTTCTGAGTCGAACAGCCGCTGCTTGTTGTTCCAGTGGTGCAGTGGTGTGTTGGTGTCGACGGCCAGCTTGTGAATCGGGTGCGGTTCATCCACATCTCGCCAGGCATGAATCCAGTTCGGGCCACTTGCTTTCCAGTTAGTACAGGGTGGCTTGGGTCTCGCAATGAATGAATGGCTTGTGCGTGCTCACATATCGACCGTGTATCCCAGTTCCTCCGACCGACAGATCTGCGAGAACAGACGTGAGCGAGGCTCTCTCAGCGGACTGGAACCCAGAAGCGACCAACTCGGCCGCCTATTCTGTCTCGTGCTTCAAGAATTGCCACCCTGAATCCGTGGGAAAGGAGGATGCCCGCACACCGCAGGCCAGATACGCCGGCGCCAACGATGCACACGTGCCGTTCCTCACCCATTCTTGTTGCCGGGGTGATATCTCCAGGGGTTCGACTGGGATCTGGATTGTAAGGCAGGCAAGGTACCTTCACGCTGTTCAGACGACAGAGACAGCAGAAGCAACCTTTACAGGAAAATGTTGTCGCTTGGGAAGGAATCCAACAGTCGTCGTGGTGAACCGGGGCAAGGTGGCGTGGTGGTTATTGCCAGTCGTAAAGCGACAGTGTAGTTACTTGTGAAGTCAGCGCTCTACCCATCATCCACATTTCCACACGCTTCCCCCACAACCCAGGTAACCAACAGCCTTCACCTACATGAAGTTGGTGAACTCGGAGCACTGATCGAACTGCACAGTCGCCCTGCTTGTCGTTTTGGGCTTTGACTGCAGGACTAATGAGTACAACAACTCCAGCGCCTAAAGATGTTAGGAAGAGATCGAGCTTCCGGGGAGCCGGAACGCTAGTTCTTGGCAGGATGTATGACATGCTGTCGGAGCTCTCAAAACGGAGAACCGGTTCCCGTCCGAGGAACCCGTCAGAACTGTGGCTTATATGGCTGGCCAGGCCATGCAGACACATAAGGATGGTCACAATACTTGATAGAGGCTACCGTCGCAGTCGAAACAGCTCACAGAGTGCTAGTGGGTAGCGGCATGGTGCCGCGGATATCAGTCTTCGCGGGCCGGCCTCATTCCCGTCTTCCAGGTTGTTGGCTGCTTGGGAGCCGGAAAATAGCGAATCGGCGGTGCGGGCGGGGAACTGCTCCCGAGTCGTAGTGCATCGCGTCGGTCGACGTTGTGCAATGCAAGCTTCGCCGCGCCAAGCTGGCAACTCTGGGGAGGCGCGGCCCGAGTCGCCTTGGCAGTGGGGCATCGACGTCGGGGATCCAACACATGCAACACAGCAGCAAGGAGCGAGAGAGCATCAACTCGATTACGAGAGCCGCGATTGCGAGACTTTTGTCTCCGCCACGGTCAGCGTTGCGGCTCTTAAGAACTTCTGAATCAACCAGGAGGGCGTCCGGGGGAGAGAGAAGTTACCACCGCCCGGCGATGGCTTAGTCGTTTGCCTGGCTCGGCCCGGTGGGTGGTTTCAGTCAGACTCCGAACAGCAGATACAAACCGAAAGAACGACTGGGTACCTTGGGTATTCTACGGCCCTATCATCAGCTCATCACTCAACGGAGGAACTAGAAACAGGTAATACTGAGCACAGGTACGTGTACCAGCCACCACAAATATCTCAAGCCAACCGACAACTCCTCATCTACTCTATCGTCCTCACAATTCACACCCAGGTCCCAAAACTCTGCGACGTCCCCCCCGGTGCCCCCGTCGAGCTCCGCACGTGAATGCCTGTCTGCTCCGCCTTCAGCTTCTCGCGCTCAGCTATCTCGATGCTGCGCCGCACACCGGGGGTCTGGAACTTCTGGACGAACTGGCCCAGCTTGCCCTTCTGTTTGGGCTGAGCGTTGGGGTTGGGCGGGCGGCCCGTGGGTTTGGTGTAGCGGTATTCCCTTTTTTGCGTCGTCGAGCCTGGCGAGGTGTGGTTGCTGTGGATCGAGTCAGTGTCAACTGTGTCTGGTATTGTCGGAAATGGAGGGGGGAGGACGTTGTGTCTGTGTTTTGGTTGCCGCTGGGGTTTTGAGAGTTCGCGTTCTCTGCGGCAAGGGTGACGGAGGAGGCGACTGAGCGGACTGAGGCGGGCCGAGAGGATGCCTCGGTGAGCGTTTTGCTATCGGCGTTGTCCATGGTTGGATGTGTGGTTGAGACTGGACAGGCGCTACCGTTGCACTTTGGCGGGGCGAAGAAGCTTGAAAAGGTTCAAGGTTACTTCCAAGAAAGAGAAAGGAGGAAGACCAGATTTGAGAGGAGAGACGACAGCTTTTAACCGAGCAGTGGTCACAGGCAAGTAGACAACCTTAGAACGCGACCAACAGACGACAACCCCTGCCAACGGACATGCCGATTGCCGTAGCCCACCTTTCCGTCCACAGCATCTCCCCCAACACCTTCACCTTCCACGGCCACCTTCCACATGCTCTGCCTCACCCCAATACTACCAACCGAACCAGCCACCCCCAACTGGCCACACCGGGCCGTCGACCGGCTGCGACCTTGCCTCGGCCCGGGCGTCGGCATGGCTCCCGGATTGCTTGCACTTCCTGGAACCCAGGCCCTGCACCATATGAGGTATACACGTACTCGGGATGTCTGCCTGATGCCCAGATGCCCAAGATGCCTAGGTTGACCACGCAGTGTCCAGATGCCTGCGAATGCCCTCGATGCTCAGGTTGATCACAGTAACTTACAGCATAATGTATTGCACTGTGCTAATAGTGATAGATCAAAACCATATGCGGCATCATGGGTGTTTATTTCGATGCGCATTGCTTTGAAGTTCCGGGTCTGGCACGCAGGATCATCTTCTGTATCTGGAAGAAGTTTGAGGTAAACAAGTATGAACTTGGGAAAAAATCCAAGGGTTCGAAGACAAAGATTAGATGTACCATCTGTACACAGTGAAACGTAAGGTATGTACCTTAGCGCCGACTATCTGTTTTGCGATGGCCTTGCGTAGGAAGATCAGCAGGTGTGAATGAAAGTCCCAGCAAGGGGCGACAACGTTCTGCACAAGAGTGGTTTTATTTGAGGGTGTTCCTACCACCACTCGAGGCTTCCCATAACGTAGGTTCCATGTTATTTCACTCGGGATGGCCAGAGCGATTTCCTGGGCTTCTCTCAAACAAACCTGGAAGGCACGAAAGACGAGAACAACAGAAACCAGATTCCAGCCGCTTGCTCTTTCCTCACAATCAACGTCTTTCTAAATGGCAACAGCGACCTTCTTGCTGCGACTTCCGCAATCGAGCCAAAGGAGAAAACAGGAAGGAACTACCTAGCAGATCGCCATGGATGACGATACAACACATCGACGGGGCAGCCACGACAGCGCCTCAACCTCACACCCAGACCGCATTCTTGACAGGAAAATCGAGCGGCGAGCACTCCAAGAGAGCTTCTCGTCCAATCTCGGCAAGAAAGCGCCATCTCCCAGCAGCAAAGCACCAAAACAGTCGGTGCAGGACATAGTGAGCTTGTTTGAGCAGTCGACTGGGACATCCGACAGTCCTCAGCTCGGTAGACCAAGACTGGCGCTTGCCACGGGCAGCGAAAGCGGTATCGGCAGGGAGAACCACGTCTTCGGACGTGATCGCAATCGCGCGGATCGCAAACCGGGCAACGGGACGGCGCATCCGCAGTTGCATCGAGACCAATCCGAGCGCTCCGCGAGCACAACGCCTGTCATGTTTTCCTCTGCGCAGGTTGTCGGCTACCACGTCGAAGAGTACTCGTTGACGCTGCTCAAGCACAAGTCTTATCTTAACAACAGGCCACTGGCCCGATGTCTCGACGGCTTTCAGGAGAAGAGCAAGGGCAAAATGGTCCAAAGCAACAATGGCAAGAGGGAAGGACTCAGAAAGCTGGCAACGGAGAAGAAGCAGAATGTGACGGACCAAAATGGTCGGATTTGCGGAAACAGCGACAACATCGAGCCTCCAAATCGGAATCTGACTTCATCGCCGATCGAGCAGCTGGATGACCTGATGGGCAAGCTCCTCAACTGGCAAGGGCTTTCCGAATTCCACACACCAGAATCCAGCCACGGCTGGAACCGGCGCGAGCCTGAAGAAACCAAAAAGTTCTGGAACCGCGTGCGGGCCGAGCTGTGGCTCGATGAGAGCGAGATATATGCGAAACAGACCGAAGCCCTAGAGAAGGGGAAAAAGATATCTGGAAAGGAAAACGGGGACTATACCACCACATTCCTGGCTTCCGCCCCAAGCCCACCGCCGGCTGGCTGCCCAGTCCCAGAAACAGAACTACCTCCTGTGCCCGCACCTACACGGCCTCCGCCCCCGGTCCCGACCGCCGCGCCAAAGAGGCCTGCTTCCCCTGCTCGCTCCCATTGCAAGCAGCGCTCAGGCACCCTTTGTCCGAATCGAAGCCGCGACAGGCTGAATCGAGACTGTCCAGCCTTGGTAGATGCGCAGTCTACCTCGTCCTTCAGCCTCGACATCTCGGACACTGACCTGCACACCACCACCGACACCCTTCAAGACAGCCATGCCGACCTAGCGCTGCCCTCCGTTCCGGCGCCCGCACGACCGTTACCCATCTCACCCAGCCACTCGCGGCACCCCAGCAGCGGGAGCACCAGCGGGCCCTGGACACGGCCACCAACCTGGCGCTCGCCGCTGCCCGCGCGGTCCTCCTCGCCCCCGCCCGTACCGCCCCTGCCCGTCCTCCCACAGCCATCCACCTCATCCACAACAACAGGCGGCTCCCACAGCCGGCGCCACGTCCGGCACCGCCACCAGCCGCACTCCTCCTCCACAACAACTGCCGCCACCGCATCCGCCACCGCGTCGATCTCGACCCAGAACAGCAGCAGCGTGGCCGTCACCGACAGCAGCAGCAGCATGCGCACGCGCCAGACGTCGTCCGGCAGCTCCGTGGCACACACGCGCGCCCGGTCCGGCAGCACCGACCTCTCCTCCTCCTTGGGCGCGCAGCACGCGCCTCACAGGCCGCGGCGGCTGACGACGGAGGAGAAGCTGGAGGAGATTGATGCTTTCCTGTTGGCACCGGATGGAAGAGGAAGGGGGGATGGTGGTGGTGGGATACTGAGGGTGGACGGTGGGTTACCGAGGGCGGGTGGTGAGGAAAATGGTGGAGCTGGGGAGGGTGGGGGTTGGTTGGGTAACGAACAAGAAGGGGCTTGCTCTAAGTTGAGCTGGGGCATGGGGCAGACGGAAGTGCGGAAGGGAGATGGTGCTGTGAAGCAGGCAGATGAATGTCAGATAGTGGCACATCTCCCCTGGCTCTTTTCTTCATGAATCATAAATGACGTAGCTTTGTCTTGAGGGGTATCCAAAAGGAAGGAGATAGGATACAGTATGGTACAGGAGATACACAAACGGAGTCTCTGGTGTTGCTCCGCGAGGAGGCCTCTCGGCTCTCTCAGATCTATTCGTTGTGTGGTGTGTGAGGTGGAGGTGCTCATGTTTCTTTCTGTTTGCCCAGGCTGCTGCTGTCTGGGCTGCTCGGTTGATGATAAGAGTGGTTTGTGGTATGGTGCTCGTCACAGCCTTGAGGCTGGCCGTGGAGCTGTTTGAGGCAAACCCAAACCGAATGCTGCGCTAGCTGTTCTGCCGGAGCAGACGTCTCGCCATCGCAACGGCCACGGTACACACTTGGAGCATGGCCGCGACAGTAAGGGGTGGGAGGGGGATGCTGGTAGATCGATGTCTGAGCACACTCTGGTAGCAGTGGCGTCGTCCTTGGTCTGACCAAGGCGGCAACAACTGGAAGGCGTAGGGGCCTAGAGTAGACCGAGGGCGCAGGTTATAGAAACATATTGAGTTGTTCGGTTCTACCAGAGGCGTGCCGTGGGCTTCAGGATGTAACTGCGCTTGGCAGCACGGTCTGCGGCGCGGGCGCGGTGTTTGTCGACAGGGGACTGTGGGGCGGTCTTTTCGCTGCCTTGCGGACCATTGTGGTGTGCTTGGGCGTCGCCCTGGTGCTCTTCCTCCGCCAAGTCCAGGAAACCTTCATGTTGCTGCGCCTGCTGCTCCTGTTGCGTCCCGTCTTCGGTCGGTGGCGCTGCGCCTGGGCTGCTAAAGAGCAGCTCGTCGTACATCTGCATGTACGACTCGACGTATGTGGCCCCCCTGGGGCGCGTCTCCGTCTGGAAGACCGGCGTTTCTGCGTCCGCTCCGTCCTCCGCACTTTCTGCTCTTTTCTGCCCGTCCATCTCCCCTTGAGCGCTACCACCTTCGGTGCGAACTCTACTTATCTTGACCGTGTAGACTCCCTGGTCCATCAGCGGCCGCGGTTGTCGCCCTGTTCGCTGTTGTTGCTCGTCGTGCGACCTGGAATCATGCTGCTTTGTCCCAAGCGCCAGCCACGCTTCGTCGCTCAAAGTCGACGAACCTCGCTTCTTCAGTTCGGCTTGCTCCATCATCTCCTCCAGTCGCTGTAGCGCCTGCTCGTCCTTTTTCATGCCCCTTAGTGCGGTGGTGGTGTAGGAGTCCGGGGTGTAGCCGTCCTCTTCGAGCCTCGCGAGGGCCTTCATGGTGAGCTCCGTGCGCTTCTCGCGCGAGGCGGTGCGGATAAGAGCGTTCCAGGTGACTCTGTTGGGCTCGATGCCGTGCCTGCGCATGAGCCGCAGGATGCGCCAAGCCGCGTCCAAACCTCGTGCTCGTGCAAACGATACAAGAAGAGTGGTCCACGTGTAGACGCTCGGCGCAGGGTGAACGAAAATGCGTTGCTGAAAAGGAGGCGATAGGAAGTTCTGACGGGCGCCCAAAAATCCATCGCCTGCTGTCGTTCGTGGCTCGCCGTTTGATTGCGGCCTTTCTGAAGCGACAGCCGAGGCAGCCGAGTCCTCGATCATGCGGGTGACGATGTCAACGGCCACTTTCAGCATGTTGGGAAAGCGTGAGATGGAGTGGATGACAGCGTCATAGACAGCGGTGCTGTTGATGAGAAGGCCTACGACGAGAGGATGGCGGCGCTCCACCAGAGAGCGGAAATTCGAGTAGAGCGCCAGGACCTGTTGGGCGGTAGAGCAGTACCTGAGGTAGCCGACCAGCATGACGTTCAACGTGACTGAGTCGGCTGACACCTGACTCTCCGACACTAAGGGGGAAAGCCCGTCGAGGAGCGCAGCGGCCTTCGCCTTCCAATCCCGGTCACAATTGTGCAGTGCCGGGGCGGTGAGGTGAGAGGCCAGGTCATCCGGGATTAGCCTCTGCAGGGGCCCCAGCGTGAAGAACTTGTTATAAGCTTGAAGCATGAAGGGAAACGCATCTACGGCGTCCTGATGCGGTGCTGACCTGGCCCTGTGTTCGCTGAGCGCAGCCGCCAAAATCGTATGGATGATGTCGTTCCGCACCCAACGCCGCCGCCGCAGGAGCTCTGCGGGGGCATGCTGCAGGACGCGGAGGGTGTAATCCAAGCTTTTCGTGAGCTTGGCGCCATGTAGAAGGGTCGAATAAACGATCTTGTCTGGCTTCGTTCCCTGGCTGAGCATGAATTCGTGGATCTTCCACGCGGTATCCAGCTGACCGCTCATACAGAGGGTCCGCACCATTGCCGTGCTGGTAATCACATTGACATGGGAGCCGAGGCGTACGAGACGCTCGTACATCTCAGGCAGAAATTGTAGCTGGGCTGCCGGCACGCGGCCTTGTCTCCATCCCCTGGGTAGGTCGAGCAGCGTCGTGGCCACAGAGGCACAGCGGGGGTCTTGAGCCCCAATTCGGTCCCTCTTGACGGTCTTTTCAAGGAGCGAGAGCGCAAACGGCCGCCACTTCAGCTCCTTGGCCAGGGATTTTGCAATCTGGAGCTTGGTGTTTGGGTGGACACGGTATTTGCGCTGGCGGAGCGCGGAGTAGAGCTTGAACGCTGCCACGGGCTCAGCGGCGCCAACAACCTTACCCAGAGTCCACTGCGGGAAAGGAAAGTAGCGAGGCACGTTCCGACGAACGAGTCGCGTGAGGAGGGTACACAGTGCGGCCAGCTGTTCCCTTCCGCGCTCATATGGTAGCAGCATCGCTCGCCGAACCAGGAAGGAGACAACGTCCGCCGCAATGCACCACTGAAGTGGTATCGTAGGCTCGAGAGTAGCCTCGAGGACCTGCGCAGCGCTACCAGGGGAGTGTTGCAGGACGGCTGCCATGATGCTCGCCCAGCCGCGGCGGACCTCCCGTGATGCTGAGCGCCACTTCTCCGCCATGGCTTCGACAGACTCGCACTGCACGAGACTCGTCGCAAAAGCTTCGATGTAGGATTTGCGCAACCGATCGGGCACGCCCTTCATCCGGCCGTGCAGATGCTCCCAGAGTGCGCAATATCTTGTCCTCCAGGACCGCATCTGAAGCACCAAGACGTTCAAGGCCCTTGAGTTGCGCGTCTTGTGCCGCCAGGCAATGTGGGGAAGCATGGCTCTGACCCGCGCATCGGTCGGAGCCAGCTGCCAGTCCGTTGTCCTCGGGCGCCTCGGGCGCCTCGGGCTTTTCAAGCGCGTCGGGTTCGTGCGCTCAATTTTCTCGATTCGCGTAGCGTGCAGCGCCGCCGCGGCTGCGCGCAAGACAGGTAGAAAGGGGTTTGCCTTCGGCGGTGCACTCTTGAGGGGCCGAAACCGCTTCGTACGCAGTGGTTCTTCCCCAGCCCCTGCAGCTTGGTGTCCACCCTCCCCCGGCGGTGGGGAAACTGACGCGCCGCTCGTCTCGGTCCCAGCATCGTCGCATGTCTTTTCCGCCTCAGCGGTCGTGGTTGTGCGGGCGGCGGTCTGCAGCGCTTTGGCGTGGCGCGGAAGTTGCGAGGTCGGCGCAAGTCGAGCGCGTGTCGCACACGGCCGACAGACCCATCCGACCTGGCGTATCATCGCAGCCCACCGGTTTCCGCCGCGTGCGCTGGGCGAACATGCCCCCGGTCCGAGAGTGCGCGAGTGTCACAGTTCGTGAGACAGGTCGGGCTGTTTTGCTGTAGGAAAGTTGCTGAAGTTTCCGATGGTGAAACTTTACCACTCACCAAACACCCGGCCGGCAAGGGTATCAATAGATTATCAAGGGCCTGTTTTGGGGCTCACCCCTGTCAGGCAGGCTTATCGGAGGCTCAACTTGGATACGCAAGAACGTCCCAGCATCCAGCCGTCGTAAGATACCGTATCCAGATATAAAACCATCGGCAGCTTCTACCCCGTGCACCCGACATCACGTCGTCCCACTGGACCTCGCCCAACGACACCGCAACCTACCTACCCAATCTGCCAAACATCGCCAAAGATGTCCTCACACGCGACACTGAGCGCAGCAGCCGACGACCGCAAGGCGCGGCTCGCCCAGCTCAAGTCTCTCAAGCGCAAGCAGCCCGCGACCACGGCCGAGGACGATGACGCCAACGAACCGACCACCACCACCACCTCCACCACCGCCACCGCACCGCAACCCGACTCCTCCTCCCCCTCCCCCCAACACCCGCCCACCTCCACACAACCCCAGTCCTCCAAAACCCCCCCCAACGACGACGCCGCAGCCCACCCGCACCTCTCAGGCCGGAACTACGACCCGCTCACGCGCAACGCCAAGCTCGGCTTCGACGCGCCCCCCACCCTCACCGCATCCCCGGCAGAAGGCACGCTCGAGGCGCAGGCCGCCTTGCTCGAGGACGCGTCGCGGCGCGCGGCCGAGGCCTCGCTGGACGCGGCGCGCGGCGGCATCGACCTGCTGACGCTGCAACCCAAAAAACCCAACTGGGACCTGAAGCGGGAGCTCGCGACGCGCATGGCGGTGCTGAATGTGCGGACGGAGAACGCGATTGCACGGTTGGTGAGGGAGAGGTTGGCGGAGCGGAAGGGGGCTGCTACTGCTGCTGCTGCTGCTGCTGGGGGTGGGGGTGGTGGGAAGGGGGGAGCAGGAGGGGAGGAGGAGGCGGATGGAGATGGAGCGGGGATGCTGGATGGGGCGGCGATGGTGGAGGGGATCAGGTTGCGCGAGAGGGAGGAGGAGGAGGAGGCTAGGAGGGAGAGGGAGGCGGAGGCGGAGGAGTTTGCTATGCCTTGACAGAGGAGGCATGCGGTTCGTGTGGGGTGGGAGGGAGTGCAGACGGCTGATGGGAAGGCGCATTAGGTCTGGATTTTTGTGGCTGGCTCAGAAGGATTGCATCGTGATGGTGGTGGTATTGTTGCTCTGAGCTATTACATGGGGTCTACCAAAAAGTATGCATATGATACCCAAATTCAACTCTTATCTACCCCCTGTTCATGGCCTGGGTCAGCGCTAACCTCTTGCTGAAAGGGCTCAGACTTCTCTCCCGCGGGGGAAGGCGCTGGCGCGGCGGCGGCGTGGGACTTCTTCTCTCCCGATGACCTCGATCGTCCCTATCCCGGTAGCGACTGGCGTTGTCCGCCTGGTTATGCTTCTCTCGCCCATCAGGAGACCTAGACCTGGAGTAGGTGCGTCTTGGCATGGTGTCCCTCAAGTAGGCGTCGGGATTGGGGGAGTCATGGCGGCGCCGTGGAGGGGAAGGAGACCGGCGGGGTGAAGGAGAACGCAGCGGCTGTGAGTGTGTGCCCTGAGGGCGTCGCGCCGGACTAGCCGAGGGGCCTCGGGAGGTAGGTTCACGCGAGCCGTATGACCGCCGACGACCGTGGGAGCTCCGGGACGAGGGACTCCGGGAGTCTCTTTGACGGCCTCTCCGCGACGGACTGGGCTTCCTTCTAGGCGCAGGAGATGGCGACCGCGTAGAGATGCTAGAGATCGAATCGTAGGAAGGCGACCTGCGGCGCCTGGGAGGCGGCGAGTCCCTCGTTGGGGACATGGCAGCGTTCTCCTCATCCGCCTCCCGGTCCCGTTCTCGTTGCCGTGCCCTTTCCGCCTCGCGTTTGGCCAGTTCCTCGTCAGCTACCCCTTTGCTGCGCGCCAGCAGAGTCAGCAAAGCATACGGGTTTTGTCAATGAGATATTGTAACATACCTGTCTTGAAGAGCATTGGGCGTCTCGCTTGACAGCTTGGGGAGCAGCTTGGGGTTGAAGAGCTGCTGCGTGCGGGACGGCCGGGGAACATAAGGGCGTTCCTGGGGCGCCGCCTTGCACTCGTACGAATAATGGCGTGCTGTGAGTGTCAGCGAGATGCAGGGCCTTTGAGAGTGCAGTCTACATATCTCGTTTTAGGCACTTCTGGCACTGCACACTGGACGGAGTTGCCCTGGACGGCCCAGAACGACCGCGATAGGAATGCATCTCTGTTCTCGTGCTGGAATATCCCACAATTGCTCGCTCGAATTGGCTAACAAAGGCGGTGTCCCGAAGCGATGGCAGGTTGCTTGTGCAGGCTGCTGTCAACAGCAATAGAACAATCGGGCCTGTTGTCGTGACTGCAACTGAGGACAGTGGGACGGCCAATAGCGGCCTATTCTGATGCGGTGTAAAATGCTGACGAGTGTCGAGTTTGAAGCTGAATCCGTCACCGCGTTGGCCGTGAGTTGGTGGATGGGCTGGACATGAAATGGTTGTTCCGAATGTGGCGGGAGTGGGAAGCTGGAAACGCAGTACGGCCTGTGTACTGTACGCGTAGCGGCTACGTATTACCCCATGTTACCCACGTCGATGCCGACTCGGTAATCTGCCCCATTGAAGTCACCGCCTTTTTTTTCTCCGTTTGATGGCAGAATCCTGCAGTTGGTGTGGGGCACCTGGCCGTCCCTCTGTCAAATCTGTCACCAGGCGGCGGATCGCTGCACATCTTATTCCTTGTATGTACCCGTCCTCGCCGTCATGCTTTTGCACCCACGACACAGTGGCTTCCAGTCCTGCATTCAAAGACGATGTTTGATTCGTAGCACCTACCCACTTCATTGTGTCTTGCTTCGCTGCTGAGCTTCGTAACTCGGATAGCTACTAGGAACCGTGGCGTCTGAACTCGCCAATTCGGGGATGAACTGGGTATCCCGATAAGGAGCTGGGGTTCCAATCATCCTTTGGGCGTGTGCGACGACGCCGGTGTTGACCCCTGTTGCCAATGGCTTTTGAGCACGACTGCCCCGGGCATCCGCATTGCCGGGACCTGGGTTCCGACTCTGGCGAGGCCGTCACAAATGTACAAATCCATAGCAAGGCAGACATGAGTCGATCGCGCAGCCGCTTTCTAGTTGCTTACCCATCTTCCATGCCTCTTGTGTACACGGTTTCCGACGTAGAAAACAAGCCTCTTTTGGCCGTGCCTACCTGTACCTATCTAAGCTGAGGCTCGAGGTTGGGCAAGGTGTTCTGCCTTGAGAGCCAGCCAGGAGTGGAGTCGTGAACCTAAGCCGATCCCTCGAGAGCCTACCTGTTGGTGGAAGATGCACGGAGGTGGGCTGGCACTTCAAGTGCATGGTCAACCTAATTGATAAGTGCACCAATAAGCACCACTACGACGGAGTGGAATGTATGACGATCAGCTTTCCAAAGCTGAACCTGCAATCGCGTTGACTACACCAGGAGACCAGGTACCTGTAGCCAGCCTAAGTGCCAGCCTGGTGTCCCTGTTTTTCGGCCAGTGGGCGCCTAGGCCCGCTGCACGGCCCGCTGCAAGTGGGAAGCCCCCCCAAGACCGAATTCCCGTCCTTGGGCACCTGCAGTGTCTCCAACAAAATCCAGCATCTTGACATCGCACGCACCCCCCAATCCTGGCTGGCACAAGCGATTGCCTCTCCTCAACCGCCAATCGCGACGACTTGCCTTCTTGACAGGGCACTGACGTCTGGAACTGGGGAAGACAACGATCCGCTCAGGCAGCTCGACATCTGCCGGCAAGTTCCAGCGATAACCACCTCAGCTGACGTTTCTGGTGCCTTGACTTCTGCATTTCGTGACCTCCTTCCATATTTCCCCCTCCGCCCGGCTACTTGCGACAGTCCCAACCTAGCGATCACCCATCAACCTCGCCGCACAATGATTACCTGCGCTCTCCCCTCGGCTTGGACCGCTCTGCTCCGTTTTGTCTCCTGATTTCCTGTCGGCACTGTCGCTGTCCTTCCCGCACCGGTCACGGCCGCCGATTGATTTGGCTCATCCTCCCCGCTCGCACGCTCGCTCGCTCGCTCGCTCGTCCCGCTCGAGACCGACCCCATCAGCGTCTTCCCGCTCTGCGACGCCCCTAGCCGCTTCAGCCTCGCTTCCTCCGGCCTGATTTTGTACGGCCTACGTTCGGTGTCCCCCGGTACACCTCCTGCCGCAACCATGGCGGCAGTTCCCTCCGTGGCGAACGACGTCGGCAAGATGTCGTTTGCAAGGGTAGGCTCGCCTTGCTCTTCTTCTTTCTTCTGCCGGATGCCGGCTGACAAACCCATCCCCTCTGTTAAGGTCGCTGCGGCATCGACCCACAAAGCCTCCAAGTCCCCTGCCACTGCTACTGTCGCCAGAGCCCCCGGAATGGCTGCTGTTCGAGACGGAAGGGAGGAGCTGGGTCGGACCGCTGCGCCTTCATCTGCCCCTGTCCCCACCACTGCCTCGGCAAGCGATCCGGCCAGCCCTGGCTGCCCTCCCGATACGCTGCAGACAACAAGTGCGGAGCACCTCGCCGACACCAAGATAGTCGCGGGTCTGAGGGACCTCAAGCTGGAGATGAGGCCGCCGCCTAACCTGGTGGTGAACGGGTCCCTTGCCGGCATGGCTGACAGATCGGCCAAAGCCGGTAACAGCCAAACACCCTCGGACGATACGTCGCTGCGTGCCGATTCCAGCTCGGATTTGGGGACGAAGCCGCCAAGCCTAGACGGCAAGAGCATTACCTCGGGCACCACCTTCGCCTTGGACGAGAAGGAGTCATTGCGCCCCGATGACAGTGCCAGCGTGAAGGCCGCTGCAGAGGACGACGACGCCTTCTCCATTCGCGGCTCATACATTGCTGGTTCTCGCATAGGGTCTGACGTTGCGGCTCGCATGCACCGCATTCAGATCGGAGACATGCCCCCGCGGGCGCTGCCTGCCCATCATCTGCTGGTTGGAAATAAAAGCCAGGGTGTCGCAACACCGCAGAGCGGTATCTCAGACAAGCAGATCGCTGCAGACTCCAAGGTGCCGTTGGTCGGCGGTGACACGGCCACCCCGGACGGCCTAGCTCCGAACGCCTTCTACAGTCAAAACCCGGACGAGAAGTTGCTAGAGGCCATGCAGTCTCCCAAAGACCGCATATTCTTGCTGAGGTTGGAGCAGCAGGTTATCGAGTTTGTGCAGGACTCCAAGTATGTTGTCACAGTCCATCGTCTCGCCCGTCATCCTGCTAATCCTGCCGCCTTCTCAGGGAGCCTTACATGGACCTACCTCCGAGCAACTCGTTCTGCAGGATGTTGACACACAGACTTGCGGATTACTACCACATGACACACTCTTACGAGGCAGCGGCCGGAGCGGTTCGTATCTTCAGAACCCCCTTTTGCAGGATCCCACCATCTCTGTCGAGCATCGCGGCAGCAACACCAAGCAGCAGCTCGCCTGCTCCCATCGTGCTGCCGCGGAAGATTATGCGACGCGGGGAGGACGGAGAGTTCGGCACAGCGAGTGCGGGCCCGTCTAAACCTACCTCGGAAGCCGGCAGCGACTCCAAGGAGAAATCCGCCCCGGTCAAGGAGAAGTACGTCTTCAAGCTGCATCAAGCATGTGCGAATCATTATCTAACGTCTTGTGCTGTATAGGCTCACGAGGGAGGAACGTGAGGAAGCATACAACAAGGCGCGACAGCGGATTTTTGGGAGTGTCGAGAAGTCGGACTCGACCCAGGGTAGGTCCAGCGCCAAAAGCCGTCCTTGCGAGTCCTTCTGACAGTGATGCTACAGACAGCGAAGACGGTAATGGTGTGTCTCGTGCCAGCTCGGTGTCGGCCAAGGACAAGCCTAGCGGCGGCAAGAGGAAAGCGAACAAGCAGCGCCGCGATGACTCGGAAAGCTTCGAATCGAGGTCTCAGTACGTGGCCTGGTGTGGTCCGCAGCACCCAACATGGGGTCCCGCCGCGCCTCAGTACTTTCCGGTCAACGCAGCTCCGTTCAACGCGCAGTTCCAGCCACCGTATCCCACCACACCGCAACCCATGTACGCTCCTGGCCAGCCGCTTGCGATGATACCCAGCAATGGATTCACTCCTCCATACGGTAGCACTCCAACCGTGAGTCCTGCGCCATCGTATTCTTTTTTCAACCCAAGTCCCGCTAATTCGGATGCAGTACCCACCGGCGCCTTTGCCCCAGGCCGTGCCGCAGACTGCGCCTCCCCCACCACAACAGGCTTACCGGGCTGCCAATCCTCCCATGGGCGGGCCGTACGGCAGTCCCGTGCCGAGCATCCCGCAACCAGCGTGGGCGCCGCAACAAGGGTTCAACCAGAACGCCTACCCACCGCCGCGGTCGAGTCCGGTACCCCCTGTCGGGATACCCTATGCCTTCGGACAGCTGCCCGCGAACGCCAACCCCAACGACCCAAAGAGCCAGCACCCCATCCCGGGGAGCTACAACCGCCAAGCGTTCAATCCGAAAACGCAATCGTTCATCCCGGCCAGCGGACTCCCCTTACAACCTGGCCCACCACCTCCGCCACCGCCCGTGCCGTACGGCAATTCCAGCCCTCTCCCTGGCAGCCCCCAGTTCCACTCGCCGCACATGAGCTACAACAGCGCCTACCAACAGCCGCCGCCCATGGCGCCCCAGCCCGGTTACGGACCGCCGCCGCCGCTGCCGCCCCCTGCGCCGTACGGCATGTCGCGGCAGGGCTCCAACAACTCGATCCCGCCGTATCACGCCCCGTCACACGTGCTGGCGCCCCCACTGCCACCGCAAGTGCAAACGCTCCACGGTCCGCCGCAGCAGCATATCCCCCTGCCGCCGCCGGGTGGGGCGATGCACATGCCTAACAAGCCACCGGGTGGTGGACCGCAGGCTGCGTTTGGCCACCTGCCGAATTATGGGAATCCGGCTACGCTGCCGCAACGGCCTTCTGCTTGAGTGTATCTAGATAGAGAGGAGGGGTTGGGAGTGAGTGAGGGAGGGCAGCATTCATTGTTGGGAGGGAGGGAGTCATAATGGATAGTTTAACTGGGATCATTGAGAGGCGTATAAACAGGGGGGGGGGGGGGGGTGATGATTGAAAGCAAATTTAAATGGGGGGGTTTTGGGAGTAGG
>JAMAKO010000041.1:127316-249770 GCA_023628555.1 Chaetomiaceae sp. R4402 | reverse complement strand
CGTGTCCAAGTTTCTATGCAACCCTTACCAGTGCGCCGCTCGCTTATATGCGCCGCTCGCATATGAAATACGTTAACCAGTTACGAATTTCTGGGAGTGCCGAATTATGTAGTTAAGCTTAGATCTCACCCATGGTCAAGAAGCGAACCACGCTGTCTTTGAAATTACCTTGCATGACGAGAGCCTTATTATGAACCCTGGAGTCTCCCCGACAGGACCCCTCCGTCAGGAGATTGTGCATTCGCATCTCGTTGGCTGATACCGCTCACTCCAGCCAACCATGAAGAAGCCAGGCACATGATGTACGCCGGAAATCGGTCAAGGCCTTATCTCGCACTGGCTGATCCCTCGTAAAGGATCGATTACATGCATGATATAGTGCTGTCGTGCTCCAACAGCCAAGTATCGCACTGGTGACTGTTTCCGGCTAGCTAGAAGATGTCATGTTACCGTCACGTCCAGTTACCTTTAAAGCTTGCGCAACCGCGCAGACTGATCCAACAGTCTACCTACTTTCACAGCAAACGTCTTGTTGTAGCGTATGTTTAACATGTTTTTGTTTGGCTTGCTTCTAACTGTAACATAGCTCGTAAACGATTCCGGCATCTCTCCCCACCACGTAATCTGCCTACCACCACGGCCCCTCGCCGTCGTCCTCGTTCCAGTCCTTCTCCAACCGCCACGCATCCTCGGGACGAATCCCCTTCTTCGCAATATCGCACCCGCGATGCCCCCACTTCTCTGCAAACACCGCTCGCCCCGTATCAATCATCATCTTGACACCCCTCTCAAACCCCTCCGCATCCCGGTAAAACGGCTCGCCCTGCCCACCGCGCTGCTTGATCTG
This sequence comes from Chaetomiaceae sp. R4402, assembly GCA_023628555.1. Lineage (NCBI taxonomy): Eukaryota > Fungi > Ascomycota > Sordariomycetes > Sordariales > Chaetomiaceae > Chaetomiaceae sp. R4402. Next base: position 248,923 of record JAMAKO010000041.1, on the reverse strand, counting down.
CCACGTGTTCCTCCACGCATTCCCATCCTGGTACTTATAACCCTCCATCTGATACCCCAGCGAAACCAACCGCTCCCACGTCTCACCGTGCTTCTCCACCTCGGTCTTCACCACCTCCTCATCCTCGTCACTAGCCCGTATCCCGGCAACCCGCGCGCGCACGCCCGGCACGCGCAGCAACGCGCCGACGTCCTCCAGCACACTGGCCACGTCCAGGATCAGCCCGATCTCGCTCTCCCCCTGCCAGTAGCCGGCCCACATCAGCCGCACGTACATGTCGCAGTCGGTCGCGTAGAAGGGGATCTGCGTGTCCCACCCGCCGACGGACAGCACGGCGTCGCGGTTGACGAGGGTGAGGTGGTCGTAGGCGAAGAAGTGGTGCGCCCATTTGGGCGCGGCGGGCGAGAGGAGGTAGCGCAGGGTTTGCACCGCGTTGTTGTACAGGCTGGAGGGCGGGTTGGAGGGGTCCGAGGTCTGCTCGTTGGAGAAGACGAGCAGGTCTTGGTGCGTCCAGAAGAAATAGGGAGTTTCGTGCGTGAGCGCCGTCCTGGTGCGTGTTAGAGCTGTCTTGGTTGGGGAGCAGCGGGGAAAAAAAGAAGCAGCGTACCAGAGGTAGAAGTTCTGAAGCTGCGCAAAGGTCATCAGGGTCGGGGTCTAGAAGCAGGCTGTCAGTACCTAGGTACACACTGGTAGTCCGGTCGTAGTAGTGAAGGTTTGAACGTACGACAATGACGTTAACCCCCAACATGTGAAGCTGAGTGTGATTCAGGTAGAAGGGGTTCTGCAGCGTCAACTGGCCCTCCCGGTTGGCAAACATCACCCCCGTGTTCTCGACCACGTAGATGTCCTCGGGCGGCCAGCCCGCTGCGATGTAGCTGACCAGGCACTGGAGGAGTTGTGGCCAGTTGCGCGTAAAGCCGATGAAGAGGGGCGTCTGCTCAGAATGATGCTTTTGGGGTGGCCGGTTGACCAGGGGCGCCTGTAGCTGGCTGCGCTTCGGTGGCGGATTGCTCGACAGCAGCGGGAACGGGTCCGATATGGGCGTTACCGGTTCTGGCGCCGGCTTGTACTTCTTTTCCGGGAAAATAGTGTCCGGGCTCTCCCAGGTGAAGAACTCGCTTTGCAGAGCATCCAACGGCACTTCAGGCCGCAAGTGATCAGGGGACAGTCCGGCCCCAGCTGGTATCCTCCTGCCCCAGTCGATCTTGCTCCCCGCCCACTGCAGGTGTTGGGAATCTGTGGCTCGCCTGAACGCCAACCAGAGGTAGATGTTGGCGCCGAGCAGGGCCACGAGGGCCACCAGCACCAGCCGGTATCGCGACCGTAGCGACAGGTACACCATCTTGGATAACATCAGAAGCCGGCCGGGTCCGGTCTATAACAGGCTCCGGTATTGCATCGATAAGAGACACCGAACGGACGACCTTGGAAGAAAGATGGTTGTTCAAGAGCCGCAAGGCGGGGCGCGTAGAAAGCGGCAAAGTTCAGCCCAGGCCTTATATATCGCAAACATTGTGTACCCACCAGTCCCATGCAGCTGTCGTCACACGCCTGTCCCTGCACCCGTTCCGCATGTGACAATGAGCCATCTGCGGTTGAGACCCGCAGTCAACGTTGTACCGATGCCCTGGCGGTCGAATAGTGACGGAATATATCCAGATGCGACGTGACTGGTGGCATAACGGACGATCCCAGCAGGAACTGCCGGATGGGGCGACAATCCTTTCCATGTTCCGTCATCCCCGGGTCAGATCTACCGGGTGTGAGAGGCCTTGTTTCTGGCCAGGCACCGTGCCGCGGATGGCATCTTCCGCGGGGAAAAGTCATGGCGCAGAGCGTGGTATGTGTTTCAGATTCATGTAGAAGCATGGAGCATGTCTGCGCACAACGACGCAGATTTAAGCTCTTTTGAATCCCCGCTTGCTCACAGCCAAGCCAGAGTTGCATGCGATTGCTCGCCTAGGGCCCGGAAAAGCACAAATGGACGTCAAATAGATTGAACCCGGTCAGGGAGCATCCGGTCTGGGAGCATCCGGTCTGGGACTGGCAGCAGGGCCTACACACCAGAGTAGCATCGTGGCGCTTGGCATTTTTATCCGGGTCATATCAATATCTCTCGACCCGCCTCATCGACAAAGGGTTCAGAAACTTTCAGAAGTCCTCTCTTTGGGGATGCTGTCATATGGTTCAGTGAAGTGAGACAGCCGAGCTATGACGCGCAGCTGACCGTTTCTCTGCTCATTCCCTAGGGTCCGAATGAAGCATCCTGAAGCAGTGGGTATCACAAAGATTCATGTCTTTCTTTCAGACTACATTGAACAACAGTGGCCCCCTTGCAAAAACCACATAGATATGCATGGGCCTAGATGCTAAACAACCGCGTGGATCACCAAAGGTAGACCTCCCTTGTTTAGGTGTTAGAATGCGGTATCAGATACCAGACAAACAACACCGCAGATGACGTATATCAACAGTCAGTGGATGACAAAATCGAAGTGTGAAAACGTTCAACAAATGCCATGAGAAACATGACAGGATGCTGTGTCCACCACTCGCGCCCTAACATGAAGCCAGCCAAGAGGGTATGCGCTAAGTCTGTAAAGGGAGAATCGAACATGACAAATGAACTGACGCAACCGTGATAACGGCGTCAAAGTGTAAGTGGCAAGACTGCGCGTCCCCGCCGAAGAGACGCGACGCAAAGCAAAGCAACAAAGGAAAAACCAGCAGCAAGTAACGCCGCATGTCCGTCAGGCGTGATCCGCCAATAACCACCCGCAGTAAGCCAAGCCAACCCGAGCGCATTCCCCCTCTTGTTGTATCATATCGTAGCACAACCTGTGGCACCCACCTACCGTCGGGCCATCCATCCAACCCACCACAGCACTCTTCATACTCGTACACACACTCGATTACCCATCTCCACCAGATGGCAACACAGCGACGCCATCCACACTCGACACCGAACCCATCAAGAATCTCCCAGAGCAGCCAAACGAGCCTACTCCTCCTCAACCCCACCAAGCCCCATCCCCTGCCCCTTCTCCCGACTACTCTTCTTGCCCAACCTGAGCATACTCAACCGTTTCCGCACCGTACTCCCCACACCGCCGCCCTGCGGCCCCATGAACCCCCCCGCCGGCGGCACCTGCTGCTGCTCATGCACCGTCTCCACCACCCTGGCCGCCACGCCATCCTTCTCCTTCACGAATCCCGAATTCCAATGGCTGCTGTGATTGTAGTTGTTGACGGCAGGCGAGGCGCCGGCGCCGACGGAGGGCGTGGTGGTGGGCGTGAAGGCTGCTTCGGAGGAGGCGTCTGTGTGCCAGTCGCGGTGGTGGGGGTTGTGGTGGGTGTGGGTCGGGGTGAAGCCGTTGGCGAGGCCGGTGCTGGCGCCGCCCGCGCTGGACGGGGTGCCGGTGCCATACGGCTGGTGGTGGTTATGGTAGGTGTTGGGGCCGGTGCCGTTCGTTTGAAGAGGCGGGAGGAATGCGCCGGGTGCGGCGCGGGGCGAGGCGCTGCCTGCGTCGGTCGGGATGGCGGGGGTGGACGAGGGGAAGGCGCGGAAGAAGGAGCGTCTGTTATTGGCGGTGGAGGTTGTGGGGGCGGGTGCGCTGTCTTTTCCGGGGGTGGTGCTGGCGCTGGTTTTGGGCGGCTCTTCTTCTGGTATGCCGTTGATCTCGGGATGCTTGGGAGGGTGGTCCTTCTTACGGCCGCCGAGGAAGCTGAGGCGGGCGCCGCGGCCTTGGCGGAGGGAAACAGGCTGTACGAGGGTTGCTTCCTCTGTGGTGACGCCGTTGGTGAGAGCGGCGGTGCTGGGGTTTGCTTTGGCATCGCGTGGCGACAGGCCGCCGTTTGCGGACGGTGGCGAGCGCGGCCAGGTCGGCGACGGCGTGGTGGGCTCGCGAAGGGGCTGGACCGGCGTGAAGATGGCGATCTCGGGCGCATAGGTCGTTTCAAAGACTGTAAATGTCAGCATCATGGCTGTCGTTGAGACTTGTCAGTCCGGAGGTACTCACATCGCTGCAATTCCTCCACATGCCGTGTGAGGATCTCGTTGCCGCTCTTCGCAAACGTCGCCAGACACCTCTTCAGCATAATCGCATGGTCCACCAGCGCCATCTTGATGGCATTCTCCTGCGGATCCAGCTCCGGCGCCTCGGCCTCCTCCTCCTCATCCTCCAACTGGCTACTACCAGCCGGCGACGTGCCTCCCGTCCGCGCCATGCCAGGAATCAGCTCGCGGTACGCCGCCATGCTGTTCTCCGAATTCGGATTCACGCTAATGCCAACGGCATCCACCAGGAGCTGGGCCGCATCATCCCCACCCTCGCCGTCAGCAACCTTCTTCTCTAGCGCCGACATTTCAGCCGTCTTGCGGACGACGCGCTCGAGCGCCGTCTCCTTGGCTGACAAGCGCACCTCGTGCACGGCCACAATCTCGCTGCGCCGCAGAATCGTCGGGAACGGCTCCGCCGTCGTGTACACGACCTTCTCCGAGTAGTGCTCCGCCACGGGACCCGTGGTGTGGCGCTTGGTGCTGACCGAGAAGCTCTGCGGGTGCGCGGACACGAGGTAGTCGCGGATGACCTGCGGCACGCGCGCGCGCTGGAAGACATGATGGCTCAGGTCGCGCGGCGGGCTGAGCGCCGAGATGAACAGGAACTGGCCCTCGACGTCGTCGATGTGGTCGGTCGTCACGATGCGCGCGGCCGGGTACATCTCCTGCATGCGGTCGGTGAAGCTGGACGTGCGCTCGGCGGGCGAGCCCTCGAAGACGAACTCCTTGTCGCGCACGCTGGCCGGGAAGCCGAGGCCCTTGAACACGACCTTGAAGTACTTGGGCACGAGCCGGTCGCTCTTGGCGATCGTCTCGTAGATGCTGGCGATGGCACGCTCGGTGCGCGCCAGCTTGGCAAAGTCGAATGTGTTGGTCTCGTACTGTGCCTGCAGCTCCTTGTACGCGGCCAGGGCGCTGCTCCAAGCCTCGCCGTCCTCGAAGTGCTTGATCATGTCGAAGTAGATGCGCTCCTTGCGCTCGAAGTGGCTCTGCGCGGGGAACTCCGGGTCCTGCAGCGCCGGCGTCGTCCGCAGCGGATCCCAGTCGTACAGGTCCGCGTGCAGCCGGAGGGCCAGGCCCGCCTCGGCGTGGTTCCTGGCGTCGGCCTGGAGGTTGGCCAGCTGGTGCACGTAGCGGATGAAGATCTCCTCCTTCTGCATGTCCCGCAGGAACTCCATCAGCCGCAACCTGTGGATCAGATGCGACGCCTCTCCAGATCCATCTCCGCTGTGCACAGCCACCAACAGGTCCAAGAAGACATCCACCGTATCCGTCAACTCCCTGAGCGCAGCATAGAGCGGCTCGTTCTTGATCCTCGCCAGCGGCGCAAACCGCCCCAGCAGCTCGCCCACAAACAGCTTCTGCAGGATGCTCTCCGTCAACGGCTTCGTCTTGAAGTACACATCCAGGCAGTCGATCATCTCAGTCTGGATGACCGACAGGTCCTCGCTGAGCGTCCACTCGCTAACAATCATAGTCTGCAGCACCTCAACCGCCATCCTGCGTAGGCCCTCGTGCACGCTCAGGCACAACTCAACAATCGGCCCAACCAGCGTCGGCACATACTGCACCTGGTAGCCACCCATCTTGCCCAGACCATACCGCGCGCGCTCCTCAACCGTCGTCTCCCATCCAATCGCCTCCCAGGTGCGGCGCAGCAGATCCGCACCATGCTCACGCACATCGCCGGCAATCTTCCACACGGCGCGGCGCTTCTGCTCCGGGAACGTCTCCAGCGCCAGCGACGGACTGCCCACCAGCTGCAGCAGCGTCGTGAAGAACAGCTTCCACAGCTCCGTGTTGAACGCCTCGGCCTCGTCCGGATGCGGCAGGAAGCTCTCGAGCAAGATCCCTGCGAGGTACTGCAGCGTGCGCATGGTGGACTTGTGATGGAAGATGTGCACGCTCAGCCAGCCGGCGGGGAACGTCTCGCCACGCAGGATGCTCATGTGCACGCGCAGGCAGCCCTCTACGACGACATGCAGGTCGTCCTCAGCCAGCTCGAGCTGCATGCCGCTGGGCGAGGTGGACAGGGCGGAGAGCACGGCCGAGAGCTCGATCAGGGCCTCATCGAAGACCGCTTCGTCGTCGGTGGTGGGCCGGGCGGGGAAGGGGTACGACGCTGGGAAGAGCAGGGAGAGGCGGTCACGGGGCTTCTTGGACACCGCCAGGATGGCGAGGTAGGATTGGATGATCTTGGGGATGTAGTCGGGGATTTCGGGGCCGAGATGCTCAATCTGGCTCGCGAGGACGGAGCAGCATAGGCGCACCTGCTCCTTCCACTGGTCGGTGACCTCGTCGGTGTGGCCCCAGTGCGGCGCAATCCACCTGACGGTGTTGGCGCTCAGGGCGGAGCGCTGCTCGGGGTGGGAGAAGATGTCGAGCTTGGCATAGTTGATGATCAGCACCAGCTTGTAGAGGACCAGTTTGCCCTTGACGGCTGAGCAGGAGTCCATAAAGTCGATGGCAATGTGCAAAATCTCCTCTGTGGTCAGCAAGCCCGCAAGTTCTGGCAGCCATGTGTGGAAATGTTGGACAGCCAGTGTCTGGCTGCCGACCAGGACCGGAGCAGTGCTGCGCATCATGGCATCGAGCGCCTTGAAGATGACGCGCAGATGGCGGGTGAACCCCGGGTTCGAGCCTGTGATCCCGATGCCTGCCTCCTTCGCCTTTTGCTGGCCCCGGGCATGCGTGATGAACTTGAGAATATGTCTCGCCACCTTAAACGTGGCGCGAAGCTTCCTGGCCGTTTCTGGCTCCGTCGGTTTGGACAGTAACCTCGTAAACGACCGTACCAAACACGCGGTCGCAAACGGATAGTTGAACCGGCTCTCGGCGTACTGGTCGACCAGCGGCGCCAGATTGAACCGCCTGTCGTGAACAATATCCAACACCCGAACCAGCGCAGTGAACACCAGGTCTTCGTAGTCGTCGTTGCCAGAGTACTCCACCAAAATCCCAAACAGCGCATCCAGGACATCATTCAGTAGCTTGACGACCTCAATCTCAGCCACGAAGATGAACTGCTTCAGCAGCACCGGAATCCCTTCCCTCGAAGAATCCTTCCACGCTAGCAACCCCAACACCACTCTATCCTGCGAAAACCTCGTGCTGCATAGATACGTCTCCACCCTCACCGTCGCCAGCGGCCCCGTGACCTCCGCCTGGTGCTCGTCCCTAGTCCTCGCCGAAAACGGTAGATTCAAATACCCCCCCTTCCCCTGCGGCCCGGCCTGCGCGGTCGTCGTCTGGTCATCCAGCTTATATAGCAGCAAGCCGTGGCTCCCGTCGCGCACAAACGCCTGCTGGTCCCACAGCGGGAGATACGCCACGGCAAACGGCGGGCTCGGCGCGTCGGCGAGCAGCAGCACGACGTGGCCCTGGTGCACGTCCTGCGGCGCGAGCACCAGCTTGAGCGTCTGGCGCCAGGGCTCGCCGCGCTCGGCCACGACTGTCTTCCAGCTGCTGGCGGCGTCGGCGTTGGACGACGGGTAGAGGCAGTTCTCGACGCGCTCGCCGTTGGCGCGGCGGACTTCGAGCGTCAGCTGTAGGTTGGTGCCGTGCAGGTTGTTGGGGAGGGCGGTGGGGCTGCCGCCGTAGCGGGAGAGGAGGGTTTGCCGGTTGAGGAGGGCTTCGTCGATGGTGAGGTAGATGTCGGACCGGGGTTTGGTCGGGGCGCCGGCAAAGCCGATTTTGCTGGTTTTGCAAATGTTGGAGAGCACCGTCGGCGTGGCTTTGATCAGCGCGTCGGCGTCCGGGTCGTTGAAGGCGCGCAGGTGCACCTGCAGCCGCTCGGCCCGGCGCGACTTCTCGTACGTCCCAGTCTTGCTGTCAAGGATGTCGCGTAGTATTGGGTCCCACTCCTCGCCGTCCTGCCGCTCTGTTGCGTGCCGCGCCGACGGCGCCCAGATGGTCACGATGTGCTCAACCTCCTCGTCCTGCTTCATGACGGAGTTTAGCTTTAGCACGCCGACGCCGACCGTCCTGTCAGCGGTCTGGGTGACGTGGTCGTCCACCGATGCCCGACCCGCCTTAGAGTTAGCCGTGCTCGGGGGCAGCCCATCCCTGCTCTCGGCGCCGGCCGTGTTTGGTGATGCTGCCTCTTCTGGTTGCTCCGACAGCGAGTCGAGCCGCGCGTTGCCCCTCGAGAATGCGGAGCGCGTGCTCTTGCCTGCCCACATCAGGCTCCTACGCACTGATTTGTTGCCGGCGGACAATGGCGGCTTCGAGTGGTCTTTGGAGAACGGCGGTAGGGCCTGCGACATGGTTCCGGACCTTGAGCTGGGCTTCACGGCCACAACCTGCTGTGCCGCACGGATTTTGACGACGAGGAAGAGCTCCGAGTCGGCGGAGGCGACATCGCCGATTTCAGCGGCCGTGAGGTCGGCGAAGAGCGTGCGCATTTGCAGGTTCCTGGCTAGGTGTGTCAGTTGTCCGCCCGCGGGCAGCTCGACAATGTAGCTCTCCGAGAGGGGCGCCAATGGTCCGTCTGCTGTCTTGCTGGCCAGGTAGAGCACCAAGGTCGTGGCCTCGGTGGATGCGCCGGCGAAGCCCTTGATGTCCACCAGTAGATGGTGCAACGCAGTCAGCTCCACTGGCTGTGTCGGCGTCTCGTCCAGCAAGCTCATGATGGACTGGAGCTTTGTCACTTCCACGACCGAGTCGTCCCCGGTGAGCACGCGACCACGGGCGTGCGGGTCGCGGACAATCACCTCTCCTCCACACAGCTTGTTGACCCGGACCAGATCCCACACCGTCTTTTCCCGGAGGAGGTCGTACTCCCATGTTGTCAGCACGTCGTGCAGGAACTGTTGCCGCGCAAAGTTAAGGGCGCTGATCAGCTGCGACAGGGTGTCGAGCTTGCCATACTGCCGCGACAGCAGCAGCCCGTGCAGGTTTGTGGAGTGCCATTCCCGGAGGCAGGACGCGATCTCGTCGATGAGCGGTTCGGAGGTCGAGGTCGGAGTCTCGTCGCCGATCTTGAGCATGGGCACCGGTGCGGGCGGGCGCGGCGCATTCGGGTCGCGCTTCACGGGCACCGAGAGCTGGCCATGGGTGCCATTGGGCAGGCCGGCGTGCTCCCGCCAGCCTTTGGTCGGCGAGGCCTTTGCCTTGTCTCTCCTCCGCTTCCTCTCGGCATCGGTGTCTTCGAGCCCACTCTTGGCCGAATCGCCGCCCCCAAGGTGTGATAGCAGCAGCGCTGGCGCAGTCGCAACGCCGTTCTCGTTCTCGGCATCGTTATTGTCGGCCCCGTCGGTCTCGCCCAGCACCTCGCGAACCTCGACGCAGCTGCGTGGGAAGATGCCGCTAAACACGCGCGCCTCGAGAGTCTGCCCCTTGACGCTGGTCAGGCCGGCCAGCAGGCTCGGGGGCGCCACCAGGTATCCGCGCAGCCAATTGCCATCGGGGGTCTCCTCGATGATGTACAGCTCGTCGCCCAGTTCGAGGGGGAGATCGGCCGGGCTCGAGGCGGCAAAGGGGTATGTCGCTACGGCGAAGGCGATGCGAGGCAGCGGTTGCCAGGGCATTGTGGGCGGCGGCCGGAAGGCATCTATGATCGGTATGGTTAATAGTCTGTCGTTATTGGATCGGGCTGGGTCGCTGTGGGTATCACAGGCCGATTCGGGGACGGTTCGGCGGTTCGGAAGCTGGATTCTCTCGATGCGCACGCCGTCCGTTCCGTCGCGACTTGTGCCCGTGATGGCAGATTGGTCCGTTCAACGTGGCCGCCTGGGATGTTCGTTGCCAGGCAAAGTTTGGGTTCAGTTAGTACCGAGGGAAGAGTCGTCCTGCAGGCGCACACCTAAACTTAGCGGGCGCTAAGCTCGAAGCAGGGTTCGGTGCGCTGATACTCTGATATTGCAATCGTCGCGATTTCCCTTCCTCTCATTAGGGGTTCCCGCTAAGCTGGTCTGCGCTTGTCTGCAGGGAAACGGCCGGCTACCGAATCGTCTAACCGGGTGAATTCATCTGTCGAGAAAGCTTGGACGCCGAGCTGAAGCGTGCCGCCAGCTGCAGATGCAGGGAGGCTGCTTGTTCCCGTTGTCAACTTAATTTATCCCCGATCCATTCAGGAACAGAAAAGCGAAGTGCATCAAGCGAACACAGCAGACACTTTGAGAGAAGAAGAAGAAAAAACTCAACACCAAATGTCTGATGCACCGGGAATCACAAAACTGGAAGGCAAACAACTCGCGAGCTGCACCACAGGCCAAGGGAAGGACGAGCAAGATTCACCCCGAAAAAGCACAACCCATGGGAGGGGGAGCGCCGCCGTGGAGGGGAGGGTGTGATTTCTCGCATGCACCATGGAAAAAAAAGTGGGCGGCGAGCAGCGTGACGCAGGGGCCTCGCGTGGGCTACGCCAATTGCAGCCTCCAATCTGACGGCTCGTCCCCAGTTGCACCAGTTGCAAAAGGAAGCCGCCCTGGCGCTCTGCAACCACACACTGACAGACCTGCAGGGGAAGCAATATCCAGCCAGCGATCAACTGAATGCCACCACTCATACGTACAAGTAAACTACGGTACCTTATGTATTTGTTGCAATTGCCGTTGCGCGGCGGAAACCCATGGAAGCCGCTTTCTCTTCCTCAACGGAAACACTGCAGGATGTCCAAGCGTAGTCTCCATGTCTCGGGACTTGCCTCGATCGTCAGCACATCCATCTACAGGTGTCTCAATCTCCGTTGCGCGTAGTTCTGGCCGCCTCCTGCTGGCTTTTCTGGCGCTCGCCAGATACGAACGACCTCGAAACCTGCGCATGCCATGTTGTTGAAGACCCCGATGGGTGACATACAAATCACTCTTCATCAACACACCCTGTCCCCCGAACAGTCTTCTATCAGCCGCAGCCCTTGAGCATTGGCGCCACTGCATTCCGCAGCGCGCGTTGCTCGGACTCCTGAGCCCCACTCTTACTGCAGGATCTCAAGGCGGCTGGCAGGGTTCATTCAGAAATTGTCCGAAAACGGCATTCTGTCAACACCGAGCCATTGAGGGCGCTCCGTTGAGTGCATTGAACCCCTAATGCACTTCTGAGCCGCGACACTGCACTGTCAAGTACGGTTCGCCCAGCTTTTGGGCGAAACAGCAACCCATGAGGACCGAGGGTGCCACAGCCCAGGACAATTTCCGCCGTTTGTCTCACAGTAAAAGGGTAACGCAAGACACTAGAGATAACCCGTCACAAACTGTTGACATTCTCATGAGCCATCAGACTATCGCTATGCATAAGGTAGGGCAGGTACATGGGCACATTATGCTCAGTTATGCCGCACAAAGGAAACCGTCTCCTCCGCCATAGACACATCAATCTCATCCAGTACATTCCCCATCACTTCGAACATCATCCACCGCCCTCTTCGGCTCATTCTTCCCTGAATTCCCTTTCCAACATCACTCATGCCCCAATCTGCTCCTCAACCGGCACCGAAACCGTAATCCGCACCGTCTCTGTCTCAAACACCGTCTCCTCCACCGTCTGCGGCACCGCCGTCACCACTCTCGACACCGTCTCCGTCTTGGTGACGACGCTGACCCGCACCGTCTCGGTGACTGTCTCGAAGACGCGCACCGTCTTGCGCGCCGTGACGAATGGACCAGGGATGAACATGGTGAGGGACGAGGCGGTCGTGATGGAACCGCTTTCAGCAGCACCGGCGGCAAGGTCGTGGTCGACGGGTTCGGGCTCGTCGGCGGCATCAGAGGAAGAGTCGGCATCCGGGAGATTGAGAGATGTGTTCTCCACGAGAGAAGCAAAGTCAGTGTCCACAAGCACACCCGGCTCTTGCATCAACTCGCAAATAGGGTGCGCCAGCGCCCTGGCCATGATGGCAGCAGCGAGGGGGCTGTAGCCTGGCGCGCCCGCTTCCACCAACTCCTGCGCTTCGGTAACCTCGTCAACAGCAGCCACGGCTTCTTCAGCCCGTGGCTCCGGTCTTTCATCTGCCTTCTCTTTTTGCTCCACCTCACCTTCCACCGAGGGCGTCCGTGCCGCGGAAGCAGCGCCAGCAACCTCCACCCCATCCGCAGCAAACGACACCACACCAATCTTACCCGCCTCAACCCCTGCTTCCCGCACCGCACTCACAACCGGCACCTCCGCCTCCCTGCTTCCGAACACACTCCCTCCCTCCCCAACCCCCCCACCCCAAACCTTACCGGACGTGACCACCACCTCAGGCGTAACGACCATCTCAGGCACAGGGACAACCCCAACAACCGACCCCTGCCCAGCACCACCTCCATAGGCACTCCCAACGCCAGCACCTGGTTGCCGCAACATAACCACCACAAACACACACAGCACAATGATCGCCACATTCTTCGGGTCCCGCAGCAGCACCTTGAACGCCTCCATCAGCAGCTCCACAAACCCGGCATTCTCGTCCAGCGGGCGCGGTCTAGCCGCCGGCTGTCTGTCGCCTGCGCGGTGTGGGCCATTGTAGCCCCCATCCGCATGGCGGTGCTGCGAGTACAAGCCGTCGTCGATGGGCTGGTGAGAAGGATGGTGGTGTGTAGACGGGCGGTGGTGGAGACCTGAACTGTCGGTGAGCAACGGGGTGGCGGCGGTTGTTGATGTGGTGGAAAATTGCGTCAGTGCCTGCGAGGAGGGTGGCGAGTACGGGCTGGTGTGGTGCAGCAGCGGGTCGAGGTGCTGCTGTGGTGGGGATGCGGGAAGTTGGGCTGAGTCTGTGGCAGGAGGGGGTGTGTCGCCGTATATTTCGCGGAGGCGCTCCTCATCGCGGCGGCGGCGTGCTTCGGAGGTGTCGATGGGTTCGGTTTGGCGGGAGGATGGGCGGGAAGGGTGGAGGAGGGCAGGCGATTCGGCGCGTAGGAAGGAGGTGGAGGAGGGTGGGCAGAGCTGGGAGGTGTGCATTGTGAGTTGCATTGCGGAGGGCGGAGGGGAGGGCATGAGGGATGTCCGAGACTCGGGGTGAGAGTACTCAGGTTCAACGAAGTGATCGTTCTGCTGGAGGCTGGCGGGTTCGGCGTGCACATCTGGCTCGGAGGTGAGTTCGCGCTGCGAATCCGGCTCTGGCTGCAACTCAAGAGCGCGCTCCATCTCAAGCTCGTGCCGCCGTTGCTCTTCCTGCTCCAGCTGGAGCGCGCCTAGCCTCTCCAGCTCATTCTGCAGAGCCGCGTCGACGATCGGCTCGACCTCGGCGTCGACTCGCTCCATTTCCTTCCAGCAGGCCTCCCAAGCACCAGCCTTCATTAGGCCGTTGCTGGCGTATACTTTGATCCTGAACACCTTGCCTTGTCCAAGCTGTTCGTATCGGATCTCATCCCGGCAGGTGTTGCACCAGTGCCTCTTCCCCTCCTTCGATCTTTCGCTCTGCAACGAATACTCGTCTTCGCTCTCCTCTTCCTCGTCACCCATCTCGTTTCCGGGCCCGAGGTAGTGGCCGCACTCAAGGATCCGAGCGCGCCGTTTCAAGGGTAGCTCAAGCGCTTCCAGCAGCCGCTCCTCTAGCACCTCGTAGTCGTTCTGCGGGTGTGGCAGCAGGATGCCGCGCTCAAGCACGGTGTTGCCCACACAATCCTGCAGCTCCCGCCACGAGTCTCGAAGCGTCTTGAGCTGCTCTGACGCCTCAAACGGCAGGCCTCTCTCGTCAAGCATCTTGCCGTGCACCGCATCAAGACCGTTCAGAACATCGCCCCATACCCATCGGAGGGGTAGCAGAGTGACATGAAGCAGAACCAGCGGAGCTTCCTTGCGGCTCTTCAACCTGGTCGGAGTTGACCGGCCTTTGGGCGAATATTGCGTGGAGACGGTCGGGCTGCTCAGACGGGAGATGGGCGGAAAGCCGGTAGAACCTCCACCGTGGCGCTTGCTAGATCGAGGTGAGCTGCCGTTGAAGACTGACGGGGTTGGAGACGCCATCTGCATGGCGCGGATCTCGGACGGCGTTCGGAACGGCATGCGATTTTCCCGACTGGTGGGGACAAACGGCTCCTTGTCGTACTGAGAGAGGCCCGAGATTGTGGAGAAACCCGAGACCGCTCGGGGTGAGTGCCTGCTAGAGGCATATGACTCCCGACGTGACAGGCTCTCCTTTGCTTGCGGTGTTTTGACGTCAATATCTTGCGCGTCGAGCGAGCATATTGAGCTGCGGGCGCTCCGGTCGCTGAACACATCGTCATCCGGCTCGTTGTGGGAGCTGTTGCCGCCGCCTTCGTCGCTGGAGATGGATTGCGAGGGAACATGTCGAGCGTGAGGGTCTGAGGATTGTCGACGGCTCGGACTCTCCTCGTCTCGGTAGGCACTTTGAGCATCATCCTCGGGAATGTATGTCTCCTGCGAGTCGGTGCTGAGAATTGAATGTTCGAACTCGTCATTGGGCTGATCGCCAGGGTGCCCGCTGTTTTGCCTCTCGATATTGGCCACGACGGCGCGCGCCGCAGCCTGGATGAGCGCCTCTGTGCGGAGAGATGTCTTCCGGTCGACTATCGGAGATCGTTGAAAAAGGCGCCCTTCCTCGCTCGCATCGGTCTCGACATCGAGGTCGTCGATCGGTTTTGGGGCGTCAGCATCGTCGCCTACGATGCTGCGGTCTTCGTCGCTTTCCGGTTCAAGTACTTGCGCATCTCGAGAAATGTCAAGCTCCTTGGTTTCTTCGTGCCGAGGGGCAATGTTCTCGAAGGCTGACTGCTCGGCCACGGCTTCATCGACCTGCTTCGCACCGGAGCACGACATATCATCGAGCTGCGTGTCGACGGCTGTATCCTCCGCTTCGCGCACTCTCTCAGTAGCAGCGAATTTATCAACCTCCTGAGATATTAACTCAGCCTCAGAGTCCGGGTTGTCCTGCGTTTGTGGTGGCGACTCCAAGTTCAACTCTTTTTCGGAGGTGGAGAGGTCGCCCTGCGCCTCGGCTATTACTGTTGCCGTGTCCTGTGCCTCCAGAGCAGGCTGTTCCTCGGCGGCATGGCCAATCGGTGAGACGTCGTTTTGCGTCTCGGACGCGGATTCTGCTTCCAGCGCCTCTGAGTCTGGTTGTTCATCTGTCGTCGCCGGCTCGGAAGGTGGTGCAACCGCAGTATGTGCGACTAGGCATTCTTCAGCCGCTTCCCCCGTCCCGCCATCATGTCCTTCGGTCGGCTGCTCGACTTCTTCCTGTTCCGTCTGGGTGACTGTCTCGTCGAGAGTATTGAGGGCGGGCTCTGGTTGCTCCAGCAGTCCTTCGGCAGGAGTCGGTGGCTGCGGGGTGTGTCTTTCGTCCTCCTCCATCGGTTCGCTCAGGCACGACGGATCGACGTAGATGCTGAAGTCCGGATCAAGCTCGGGTGTTTTCCGTGGCATATCGTGGAAAGAAGTCCTACACCAAGCCGCACGGCAGCTGTCATTTGTTTATACAGGCGGCATTCAACTGGGGGGGGGCTCCGAGCAACGGATGGGTGCCAATGGGGTGGCCTATCCGAGTGGGGAGGCCAAAGCAGTGATGCGCTGGCAGATGCCCAACCCGACAAAATGAGGCGGTCTGTTTTGGCACGGCGCGCACCCGACTGGTCTACGGCGATGGCCAGGCCAGGGGTGAGGGCGGTGACTGGCTGGGCGTGAATGTTGCAACGGTGGTGCCCGCCAATGGTCGCTGAGTAAACACACGGTTGCCGGGGAGATCAGCGGATTGCGGAAATACGACCCAGCCCGCCTTTTGCTGGGCGGGTCGTGCCGCGTCTGACCGTTGCGCGTCGGCAGCCACTGCAATGCAACATGGGGAATTTATCATTTTGCGCTGCTGGTGAGACACGGGCCTCGTTTGCTCGCGAGAGGATTGGTTTTCGCGCAGTTTGGTCGAAGTAGGTCATGGGGTTGCTTTTTGGAATCTTGCAGCGACAGTTGCTGCTTCCGCGTCTGAGGATTGTGACACAGCTGCCTAGAGACCTGACGTCACCTGCCCAAGAATACACACGGCTTCAAGTGCAAGCTTCGACTCTGAATCATTGCATTTATCCCTCCATATTAACTCACTCGGGCAGTGAATGATTGCCACGGTTCGCTGAGACGGTTGACAAACATGAAGAATGATAACTATCCGTTACTCGCCTCGCCTCCGCCGCGGCTTCAACCAGGCAGCCTACTTTCTACGAAGAATCTTCTCCTCCATCGCAATGGTGCCCTTACACGCCCGGCCAGTTTGACGCAGGTAGCAGAGCCCCAGCGCAGTCATGACCACCATCAGTGACCATCGTTCGCCGAGCTCACCAGTGGCCCCAGCGCCCTTCAGCTCAAGCGTGGCAACGCGCTTCAAGGAAACGATGTTTTCGAACACAAGTTCGGCAAGCATCTGGCCGCCATCGTTCGGACGAGCAGACGACGCCCTCTGCGGCGCGACGTGAAACAGTCTGTAGTGTCGGCCCGGTTACCCCTTCTTGTCGCCATCCTTCTCGTCTTCATCGTTCTTCTTCCCTTCTGCCCCTTCCTCCACTCAAACTCATCCCGCCATGCCAGGGGGACGCCCACCTCAATCGCGAAGCGATACACCACGCCATGTTTCTTGCTCGTGGCTGGCTGTAATACCTCCTTGACCGTCGTGTTCCTGTCTGCCGCAGCGCCGCCCAGCGCCGGCAGCATGACGGGTATCTTGTGGTGCAGCAGTGAGAAGGGCCACATGACGTGGCCATCCCGGGCTGAATGCATGGTTGGGCATTGCTAGAGCTCATAGTGGCTATTCGTATGTGACTATGGCGTTGGGACTGGATCACCGGGGGCTGCAGCGGGTGACATGGGGGAATCGTTAGACTGTTCATTTGCCGGGGTGGGCACGCAGGCCCTTTAAAGGCACGATCTGAAGGACCAAACCACCCATTCAGCGGTTCAAGAGCCCAGCCGACGTGGCAACGCGGCACTGCAGCGAACAGCACCAACAACATAGCATCATCACCCCGTCGGGTTGTATATTTCGAAGGACATCCTGAATGGCACCGGTCATTGACGCGGCCCTGTGGCACCAAAGCCAACGACGAGGGGTGGCTCAACCACAGTTGCTCCCTGTGCCAGCTCGGCCCCCAAAGTGCCCCCTGAGAACCGAGCGGCGTCCTGGACATGAGTTCTTAGCATTCATCGCGCAACCTCTCGACGTGGTGGCTACTGCAACGGCTTATCAAATTGACATCGCCCCGACTCTCTGGTGAGCGTCGGCTTTTTGAGCCTGGACACAAAGACACTACACCACATCCGCACGTAAACAGGCACACGAAACTTGCCAGGTTAATGGAGTCACACCGGACTGATGCTTTAGGTGTCTTACAAGATGGGGTTGCACTCTGACTGAAACCAAAGCTAGGTACATATTTACCGTTGGCAAACGCAACGGATACGCCACGCGGCGGGCGGCCGTCAAGCGTCGGCTCCTCACGGGCATCCGTCTGGGGCTGTCCGGTCTTCTATTCCATACCGCACTTATACCTTAGAACCAACACCACATAGTAGCAAGGTTCAGAAACCAGAGAGACCGCGAAATAATCTCACACATCAAGAACCATGCTGGCGTCTCACGCTGTGCCGCAATCCACTCGAGGACCAGAGCGGCGAGCCCAGCCGACGCTCGCACGTCCTCCTCAGTCATGTTTCGGAACGTGACTTTCAATCGGAGCACTTCGGCTCGGTCGTGGTAGTGAGAGACAATACACAGCAGTGTGAGCAGAATCAAGTGCAATGTCGCCTGGTACGTTACCAGCTGGACGAGCACGAGGTTCTGAGCCGGATATGCGGGGGCGCACGCGAGTACAAGGTTGCTGCAATTCAGTTGTGACGATTAGCCAACATTTCGGTGGAATTACGATGTGAGAGAACTCGCAAGTTGAACTGGACATGAGCACTAAGTGCCCAGGGAGAGGAGGGAGGGGAGGGAAGGGGAGGGAAGGGGAGGGAAGGGGAGGGAAGGGGAGGGAAGAGGCGTCTGCGGGTTGGAATGACTTACCTGATTGTGGCAAGGGTGAGTGCACGGCAGTATGCAAAATCAATCCCGTCCATGAGGCTTTTGAGCGGCCGCCGGTAGTGATCCAGGTTCCAAGGGGTAGGCAGTTGGAGTTTGGCTGAGACGAGCCTTGTGGTAGCTGCATCGGGTCGCTGTCCGGATTCGTGCGATTGGGGTACGAGCTCGGAGCTGGACGCAGCTTCGGACATTTTCAAGCCGTCAAGCTCAAGCTCTGACTTCTCTCGTTGAAAGACGTGGAAGTTTGGGCGATGTTGGAATCGCGGTCTATATGGAATACGAAACGACAAGTTGTGAGATAGGTGTGTAGGTAGGTAAGTTGCTGTGATGGAAGCGAATGCAGAGGATCAAGTAATGTGCTGAGCCACGCTACCTACCTACCTACCAACTTGAACCTGGTTATAAGACTACCCACACAAAGCAAGCAAGTGAAACTGCACGTCTTACAATGTATGGGCAGTGTTCTTTGTTTCTTTGAGCCGCTGGACATAGCCAAGCTGAAATATCTCCATAGATAGGACAATGGGCTGCATGGCTGAAACAAAGGCGTACCTACCTACCTAACCTACATATGTACCGCGCCACAAAATAGTAGAATCGGGTTGTGAGCTTTAACGAGGCGGCCTGGTCTGATATGCCTCCCATCACCTCACCCGGCACCTTCTTTTCATCGATATGCTACCAGTGCAACCCGTTATCCTCAGGGCTCGACATACTCATAACACAGAAACTTCCCCTGGATATCCAGCACCTCGCCAACCGTTTTATTTGGCCCGTTACCAAACGTGTTCAGCACATGCCCCATCGTGGTGACCAGTCCCGGGTCGCCGTCCGCGCTCGTTGGCCGCCTGTTGTCCGGACAAGATATCAGCACCAACGTCACCCTTTTAGTCTGATGCCAGAGACCATGACCGACGCCCCGTGTAGCTCATGCATACTTACGGAATGGAGTCCGGACGGGGCGGAAAGCCCGGGTAGTAGTCCAGGGCGATATTGGGTCCGCTGATATTCGTCGTTCTGGTGTGTCTGTCCCGCATCTGCCAGTCCCAAAACACCTTGTCCAGCCAGGCGTGGTGCAGGTAAAACAGCGGGTCGCCGGGGCTGGACACGCCGTTAGCCATCTGCGACATCAGAAGAGTCAGCAGCCACTCCATCCCAGCAGCCATTACCCAGCTCCAGTAGCAAAAAAGGAAGAAGACATACCTCCCCACCAACACCCCAATGTCCGCCCACATGCGGCACGCACTCGATACACGGCGCGGCGCTCGCGTAGTCCGGCTTGCGCAGGCACGCGTCGACGGCGGCCTGCGACACGGCCAGGCTGGCCTGGTCGTTGATCAGCCGGCTGATGCAGTGCGGTGTGTCCGTGGCGTAGCCCGGCCCCAGCGCGTTGGTGTAGTTGGCGAAGGGCCCCGTGGCGATGCACAGCGCGTTGCCGCCGTCGCCGTCGCCGCCGAAGCCGTATGTTGCGTCGAAGACGACGGAGGAGCGGAAATTGCCTGCGTCCGGCTGTTCATGCCAGTATCTGCGTGCTAATTAGGTCTCGTCATGGATGGGAAGCGGGGCATGGGGGTGTGTGTGAGGGTTGTGGCAAGACGGGAGAGGGCGAGGGACGCACGGCTGGTACCCCGTGTAGTTGCACTCGTCACGGAGGGCCGTCTCGTGCGCGTACACGAAGAGGCGGTGAAAGGGCAAGAACGCGCCCTACGGGATGCGGGTTAGTTTGACGTCCATCAGTCGTTGTGCCTGTTCTGACAGATCATGCTCACCACAAAATGCACCGTGTACGCCTGCTGTTGGTGCAGACCATGCAGATCATCAAACCTCGTCTTGACACCGGGAAGGTCAAGAACGGCTGGCTTTTTCATGAGACAGAGCTCGGCGTCAATGTACGCCAGCTTCTCATCGTTGCTCAAGGTGTGCCTATCACCACCAGGCTGGCCTCAGCAATCCATGACAACATAAAAAGTACCCGCACTTGTATTTACCATGGCCTGCGCTTGCCTGGATTTGTGCACGTTGCCAAAACGGACGAGATGGTGAGCAGAAGCCGAACGACCTGAAGGAGTCGGGACATCGGTGCAACCAAGGCAACAATGATACCCTGTCATCTCACCGTGTTGAACAGTGGACCTGCTGGAAGTATGAGCGGTTTAGAAAATGGCTCGGCGAATACGGCGTACTTGAATTCGCAGTGGTCGCCACTATCTCCTGCAATCTTGAGGGATGCTTGACGTAATGCGCCTGTCCGAATTCCAGTCACCACCAATTGGCTTGTTCATCGGATGAGACCGTCCAGTTTTGGCTCATCAGATGAATATTTTAACAGCGCCTGTGAGCAAGTTCCTACAGGAGAATCCAGTAGCAATCATCGGGGATTGTTGGGGCGCGCCCACTTCATGAACACACCTCCATGTTGGGGCCTACCTAGGTAATCTCTACCTCGACCACCTTTCTCGTGCCAGAAGCCTCATCTGTTTGCAGGCGGAAAAAGTATAATGCTACTTCTTGCCCAAGGTAGGTTGAATGGTGTGGTCCACCGTCCATCCACAGCCTCTCGGCGCAAGAGAGATGAGCACATGCAATACCTACATGTACCTAACTATGATCAGCGCTAGTTCTAAGAATATGGCTGCATGTCAGAGAAAACACGGGTTTATTTGGTGTTGTATAAGCGTCAGAAGCGGGTAATTTATTCCAGATTCTGATTAACCTCCTGGGGCGCGCACGACTGGATGCCTTCCATCTGACGGTTGCCTTCAGCCAGCGAGCAGGCACCGCCAGGCTCAGCCGCAAGCCACCGGGCCAAAGTGAGAGCGGAGGAGCAAGAGACTGATAAATGGGTGAAGACAGCCTCGTGTCGGTTCCCCGTCATTGTCTGTTTCCCTTCGCTCTCACTCCGAGATGCGAAACAAAAATGTCGTCTGCGCTCCAGGAGGTCGACCTTTACAGCCCCTTGGTCAGTAACCGCGACGAGATCCGCCTGCTGACCATCACCAACTCACCAGTTGCATCTGACTTGGACCACTGCTGGATTGAACCGGTGTCTTTGCAGGACATCCGAAGTGATGATGCCGCGGCCTTCGTTGCGCCAAGTATCGCAGCGGGACCCCAGCGCAAGCCGATCCAGCGACGGGGCGCACGGCATCATGGCATCGCAAAGGCTCGGACGCCGTCATACAAAGTGTGGCCCCGGAATTAACCCACCGCTTTACATAGGGCGACTTCGCAGCACTCTCCTACGTCTGGGGCTCACCGCGCGACCGACACGACATCGTGCTCAACGACGAGGTCACGTCGGTGACGCGGAATCTGGAGAACGCCCTGCGCGAGCTTGCTCAGCAGGATGACGCTTTCCGACACCAGTACAAGCTCTGGGTGGACGCGCTCCGCATCCACCAGGGCGACGCGCCCGAGCGGGCGTCGCAGATCGGCAAGATGCGGGAGATCTACAGCGGCACCCGGGCCGTCATCGCCTGTCTGGGTGTAAGCGACGAGGACAGCGACCTGGCCTTCGACCTGCTCTCCCGCTTCGAGACTACAAGTCCCGCGCAACAGAAGAAACTCGCCAGCCAGCTGCGGACTAACCCACAGCCGCGGTGGATGATGGCCTTTTACGGACTCCACGAGCTGATGAAGCGGCCGTACTGGTTCCCCCTGTGGATTGCCCAGGAGGTTGTCCTGTGCGGGTATGCGGCTGTCCTGCGCTGCGGGAGCAACTCCATCGCGTGGACGACGTTGTGCGCCGGCCTGGATGTGCTGTTCTGGCGGGACATGTACGTCCTCAAGGACGAGCTGCTGCAGGTCGATCTGGCGCGGCGCCGCTCGAGGAAGAGGTCGGGTCCGGGTGGCACAACCTGAGCCTGCATCCCGTGCACAAGGATCTCTGGGCGCTGAGCAGGCTCAACGAGGCGGTGAGCGGAGGAGGGTTTCTGGGGCTCCGGCGGCTGCTGGACATCTCGTGCTCGTCGGACTGCCGCGACAAGCGCGACAAGGTGTTTTTGCTGCTGGGCATGATCGACCCCGAGATTGCGCGGGCGCTGGCCTACGACTATTCGATGAAGACCTCGCAGATCTTCGAATCCGTGACGCGACTCTTTATCACGCGCTTCAACAACCTCGAGCCATCGCCCAGACATTGCTGCTGGGGCACGTCTTCGGGGGCCAACCGGCCAGCGAGCATCATGCACAAGCCATGCTGCATCTCCCTTCCACCTTTGACGTTGTGCGCCCACAGTTTTGTCCAGCGTGGATGGGCTTGGCTGGCGTCGCAGGAGGTCTATTACTTCCGGAGGGAGCTGTGGCGCGAGGCCGACGACGGGCTCGAGCTGGGAGACGGGCTGCCTCTGCGCACATATTTTGACGACGCCATCCCTATGACGCGGCCGGATCCGACTACGACGATGTTTACGGCGCCTATGACCGCTCGTGCTGGCAAGGGGCGGCGACTGAGGCTGACCCAGAGGGGTTTCGTCGGCTGGACGCCAGACAATATGTACAGCGACGGCCAGAACCAGACTCGAGTCGGAGTCGTGATCTGTGTTCTCTTTGGGTGCTCGGTGCCGCTGGTTGTGCGGCCGAGAGGGGATCGGTGGCAGGTCGTTGGCGAGGCCTATGTGCAGGAGGCGATGGATGGCGAGGCCTTGGTGCTGCTCGAGTCAGGCGAATGTGCGGCACAAATGTTTACGTTCTGCTAGGTCAACCTAACGCCATTCGAGCCGTTCTTGGGGCCGAACTAATGCGGGAGGCTCTGCCAGCTCTGTCGTGAACTACTAGAGGTCTGCTTGCTGGCAGGCTGGACGCTGAGGAAGGGACACCTCATGCAGCGAGACATACTAGTACCAGGAAGGTGAGTAAGTCAGAACTGTTTTGCACTTAACACTCCGCCATGTTGATGGAACCTCAAGCTTTGTGTGCGCCCCAGGACGCCATCATATCACTACTGGCGGCAAGGTCAGTACTGAGAGACAGACTCAAAAAAGCCGGGTTCAGTCGATAACTCGCCCGATTCAACCTCACATGCGACCTCAACTTCGAGGCCAGACCAGCACACCGGGTATCATCCGACAAGATCCCTCAAGGGTCATGTCATCGAATTAGCTCTGTCCTTCGTCTTGGAGATGCAAACCTGACGTCTGTGCACCACAACTGCAGACACCCTGATAAAGACCTGTCCAAGAACATAAACGGCAGTGCCCTCGTTTCCCTCGAACTCGGCGAAGGCACAGGGAAATATTTCTCAGGTTCTGCTCTAGAAGGCTGTGCACTCCCAGTACCTGAGGACTCAACTCAGGCAGACGCAATCTTTGGCGTGCATGGAGACAGGGTGGTTCCCTAGCGAGCCTATGTAGGTACTGTGCAGTATTCACCTACCTACCTACCTACTTAGGCAGGTATCGAGATACCATGTGAGACCAAGCTAACGCTTTCGAGGTGGGCACTTTATGACGAAAAACAAGCCTTAGCAACAGGTTGCTTCCATGGTACACAGTACATACATAAAAAGATCGGTGCTCAGTCTCTGCTTAACACATGCTTCCTGACGCTCGGAGCAATTCAGGCGGTTCTCCGGGTCATACTTTGGAGGATGCAGTTCAGCTGGTGGCACGACGGAAGTTCGAGAATCCCTCTGAAGCCAGCCGCTTCGCCCTTCGAGAAATTGGTCAGACATCTGTGCCACAACCCCGCAGAAACTCTATATCAGAGTTACTGACCCTGATCGTCGGGGCAGTCAGCCTTACCGGGAAGACGTGGCACAGCGGTGCTAATTAAGCCGATGCCGTCAGGGATCGGAGTGACGCGACCAAATGCGATTGGCTCGACGGCGATGTTGGCATTCGACGATCCCGGCCCCTTTTGGAACTCGGTGATGCTGATGCTACCTCAGCAGGCCCAGCTGGGTCTTGGCTGGGCAGTGCCGGATGACACAAGGCTGGGGGAATCGTCGAGAAAGCTGGGGGTGACGGCCTGGCGGTCAGTCTCCAAGACAAAACGTTGACGCTACTCCGTACCCTGACCCGATGACGCTCTCCTGGCTCCCTACACCAATCCCCTGACTCCCGCACTCTGGCATATGGTAATCAAGGTGCTCGCTGCAACCAAGGCAGAAGCGGGTTCACAGACGCGGGTCAACCTGTTGACGACGGGTCTAGATGTCGACAATGGACGCCCTCAATGGCGCCGCTGGCCGGCTCGACCACAGCACTCTCGAGGTCCTCCCCAACCAGGACCGCAGCAGGGTCGATTTCAACCCAAACGACAAGGTCGCCTTCGTCCCTCACCGAGAGCACGACAAGCTCGTGGCCGCCCCGCCGCAACCTGACCTGATCGCCGCCCATTCCCCTTATGACCATACAGACGCCGGCCCTTGGTCCCCCCAAACGTTCACGCAGAGCGAATCGACCTGGAATGGCGACCGCGGTGGATCGGAACAGCTTACAGGGGCCGAGAAGAGGGAAGAGAAAATATGCGGCCTGAAGAGATGGATCTTCTTCCTCACGCTCGCCGCCGTTGCATTGGTCATTGGCATCGGCGTCGGCGTGGGAGTTGGCGTCGGCATCTCGGCGCGTTCACGGAGCAGCGGCGCCCAACCAGACACCGTAACGTCTTCCACTTCCTCGGTTCTCTCCTCGACCACAAGCCCGGCCGGGAACACGACGCCGGCCTCCGCCTCGCAGAGCTCCACCTCTTCCGCATCCCAGACCTCCTCGGCGCCGCAGAGTACCGCCTCCCACAAGATAGGGGGCCCCGAGGGCCGCTGTGCCGACAACTGGGGCCCGACCTGCATCTGCTTGGACGAGAACGCCTGCTCCGTCACCTGGTACGTCCAAACGATACCTGTTCTGACTGTCCAATGTGCGGCCAGGGGGTGGCGGATTCTCAGTGTCCGCAGGAGGAGTGCGCGTGTACTCTCCACACCTGTTCCCCGTGCTGTCCGTCTAAAGCAGATAAGACAGAAATCTGACATAGCTGGACACCCAGGAAGGGCCAGTCGCTAACCGGCGTCGCGCCGAACTGGCCGTGCCCCAACGACCCGTCCGAAATCAAGGGCTGCTACATCCACCCTTGCAAGGGTCCGGTAAAATCATCAGAATCACAGTGCACGTGGAAGGAGGCATGTTTGGAGCAGGATACGGGTAACGGCACAGGGAGGGTGAGCTGTCCGGGAGGGACAGACTTCGTCTGCTGTGCCCAGCTTCGGCCGGAGTAAGTCGACGCCTACACTGCACTGATGGGACTATACATGTCGTCAGGCTGACATGTGTGGGTTCTCAAATAGGGCGACGACCAGCTTGTCTGTAACCCGACTGCTCTCACAGGCAACAACGACGGCATCTACATCAGCCTAGAACCCCCTGCATTATCATGACGCTCGAGGCGACCATCTACCGGCACTTTTTCTGCCGCCAACTTAACGCCCGATGCATTATATTGCTCGCCTCGGCCGCCACTTGCGACAGACCAACTCTCTCGTGGCCCCCCTGACCCGTTGCGGATCCGATGCAGACCTGCCCCGTCCCCTGCTCGAGTCGGCGATGGGCTTCTCCTCACGGACGCGGGGGGGAAGCGACTTTCTGTTCCGGTTTCGGCCACAGATTGTGAACAAAACGCCGCCGACCGATCCTTCCATTCCGCTTCAATGAGCCGCGGTTGCGACCAGACCAGGGGGCGTCAAGGGTGGAGACAGAATATTATGCATCCGAGCAAAACCACTGACCTTCAGAAGAGGTAGGAAGCTCCTGCAGCCATCACGGTCCGTTATCACGTCCGTTGCTGACAAACCCATGCCAAAGTCGAGCTGGTGCGGAACATCAATTTGAAGCATGCGTCCTGCTAGACTGTGCATAGACGGTGAAGGGGCCGAGATATGGCGCAAGGGGCTGTTGTTGTATTATGGCGTTACCCGACGGGACGGGGACGATTGTCGCGCGCGTGAGGGCCAGAACGAGATGGCGTTCAACCCGGCCCCGGCGTTACCCGAATAGTAAAATATTGATATCTTGATGACGGCAACTGGCTGAGACATCAACGAAAGGGTTTAGTACAACAAGCCTTGTCACATGTCCAATCCCATCCAAGAGCCATCAGCACGCTTGCATGGTTGGCAAGCGATATCCTCCTCTCCCCCAACCTCACACCGCCCATCCATCCCACTTCCACCACCCCTCCAATCACGCCTCCGCCTCAGCCCTCTTCCTCGCCCCCAGCACCGCATTCCCCACGGCACTCGCATTCCCCTTCCCAACCTCCCTCGTAATCCACTCCCCCACATCCACGACCTTATCCAAATCCACCCCGGTATCCATCCCCAACGTCTCCATGAAATACACCACATCCTCCGTCGCCACATTCCCCGTCGCCCCGGGACTGTACGGACACCCGCCCAGCCCCCCAACACTACAATCAAACGTCCTGATCCCATGCTCTAGCGCCACCGCCGTGTTCACCAGCGCCTGGCCGTACGTATCATGGAAATGCATCGCGATATCCTCATTCCTGACCCCCGCCGAACTCAAACAATTCAGCAGCTCCTTCGTCCGCGGCGCGGTGCCCATGCCCGTCGTGTCCCCCAGCGCGATCTCATCCGCCCCCGCCTCGAGGAGCGCGGTGGCAATCTCGGCCACGCGGTGCGGGTCCACGTCGTACCCCTCGAAGGGACACCCGAGGACCACGGAGATGTAGGCGCGCACGCGCAGGGCGTGGGTGGATTTGGCGGAGTGGATGACCTCGCGGAAGGTGGTGAGGGAATCGGCGATGGAGCTGTTGAGGTTTTTGCGGGAGAAGGACTCGGTCGCGGCGGCGAAGACGGCGATTTCCAGGGCGGGTTTCTGAGGAGAGGTGGCTGGGGTGGGGGTTTCGGTGGTGGTTGCGAAGGAGGCGGGGTGTTGGTCCAGCACGGTGAAGGCGTTATTTAGGCCTTTGAGGTTGGGCGCGAGGAAGGAGAAGGTGAGTTGGTGCGGGGAGGAGGGGGGGTGTTGGAGGAGGTGTTGGAGGATTTCGGATGAGTTGTCCATCTGTGGCGGCGGGCAGGGGTTAGCTGGTGTTGACGAGGATCGAGATGATGCGGACGTACCTGTGGCACCCATTTCGGCGAGACGAACGAGCCGGCCTCGATGGTGGTCAGTCCTGTCTTGGCCAATCGCTCGATCAACTCGAGTTTGGTGGCTAGCGGGATGGCCTTCTTCTCGTTCTGGAGGCCGTCGCGGGGCCCGACCTCGACCAGCTTGACGTGTGCCCCCGACGACGGACGCGCCTGCTGGTCGGACGCCGTCGCATACGTGCGAGCTGTGCGCATGCACGGCCGGCAGCGCAGAAATCGCCGTGATAGTAGCGCGGTTCTCGCCATGGTAGGAGTGGGTGTCACACGTTCAGTCCATCAATTGGAGAGGGAGGGGTTCAGGTTTGGAGACGCGGCTCAGAGTCCAGTCAGCAGCTGCCAGGTGAGTTGCGGATAGCGTCGGCGTTCCTCGCCAGCCAGTCACGTGGGGTTTCCAGGCGTCGGCAAGCCGCTTCCCCGCACTGCTCCACTTCCCCAGCCTCGCCCAGGCCAAGGGTCAGGGGGTCCAGCACTAACAGATCGCAGCAGCAGCCCCGTCATCAGCTTGCCAGCTCGTCCAAAGGGCAACCTGGAAAGTTTCTCCTCGGCGTCAACATCCCGACATCAGAGCCCTGTATCGACTGTAACTTTGAGAGGCCAATTAACTGACCAACCAGTAGCCGTTGCAAGATTCTTGCTCTATGTTCAACCAAGCAAGCACAAGTTTATTGAACCGCTTCTCCGGTTGCCTGCCTCTGAATTCTGAACGCGCAGGGCCTCGCTCTGCCCGGGGAAAAAAACATACCCAAGTAAGGTACTCTCGCACTCATGGATACGTGACCCGGGGCAGCCGCAAAACTGACTCATGGAGACGTCCAGTCATAGCAAGCAACCAGGTGCGACGCGCTGTTGCCCATCCCAAGTCTCTTTGAACCATGCCCAGGAGCCGCGTACCTACCATAGAAAGTCACAAATTTGCAACAAGACTAAAGCTCGCCGGTCACCAGCAGTACCGTTCACTTTGAACCTTCCTGACGTTTAGGTGGCGCCGAGACAACGGAACGCAGCCCTAATGACTGTAACTCTTCAACCGAATTGACTGAAAGGCTTTCATGGGTTTTTGCTGATGACTCAGAGCTTTTCGGCCTTTCGTGGGATGTGAAAGCTGTGGATATGGCCATCCCGTTCGAACATTGGGGCTTGGACATCCATGGCCCCTAAGGTACCTAATGTTTCAGCCGAGCGGATCGTGTCCGCGACTTTGACACTGACTCCTAGCCTGGTGGTTCCTTAAGCAGCCGACCCCCATTGAGTGAAGCGCTGTTCGGTAGTTGAAAGCTAAGGGCTGCCGGCGGTGGCTGGACTCCAACAGAACAAATGAGGCGCAAAATATTGCCGTGCAACCCTCCACGATATGCATGGTGGCGGCATAAGCGGCGGCGGTGCAGCCTCAGCTCCGAAGCCTTGTGAGGCGTCCCCGAGGCACGCCGCAGTCCTCAAATATGCTACTGTTCGTCCTCAGCAAACAGAGAGCGGCCACTCTCCTTCTTGTCATCCTGGACAAGTTCCAGTTCCAACCAATCTGACTATCCACGCTACTAGCGTCTGCATGATTTCTCAACCATGGCTTCTTCAAACTCCGCGGCCGACAATGCAGCCGCCCAGGTTCATGTCTCGGCCGTTCTGGCCTCGAAGGAAAGGGATTTCGGTTGCTTCTGCAGCTCGCGGGGATGAGAACAGAACCCCTTTACCAGGTGGAACTATAGTTCCTCTACCACCCCGCCTAAACGAGGCGCCGCAGCGCCGTCTAAGTGGCATCCGGCCATCTCCACCCGGGGAACACCCCTGATGTCCGCTTACACGCTAGGACCGTCTCCGTCACCCGGCCACCATGTATTCTTCGATCATCGGCCGCCCGTGAGGAAGGGAAGCAATCTCAACAGCATTTCTGAACTGGAAGCGGACAGCCAAGAACGCAATGCAAATCAGCCGTCTGCCGCAGTACAACCTCGGTCCTCGTCGCCGCCATCAGACCCGCTGCCACCAACACCCACCTCCAATCCGCAGACCGGCGACGCACGACGACCATCACTGGCAGCAATTCACCACTTCGCCTCGAGCGGTTTTCGCATCACTCCCAGGCAGCCTGTTATGAATCCTCAGGGCTACAAACTCGGGTGGATAGCAGACTCCGGACCCAGCCCGCCAGAGGATCTCGTCGTCCACGCCGAACTGGCCCGACACGGGGGCACCTACACCCCATTGTCGCCCGATCCTCAAATCGAGGCGTCGTATCAAGTTGACGTAACCCCTCCAGTTCCACAACAAGCCGCTGCTCGACCCATCGTAATCGACCCGTCCATCATGACAGCAACCCGCGGACCCGCGCCGGTCCAACTCATCCTCGGGACAAGCGCCATCATTGAAGGCGCGCCCTCCCGCCCCGTCCTTCAACGCCTCTCCACCCGACCGCCGCCGAGAAGCAATCCGGCACAGAAACAACCACAACCGCCGTCGAGATCACCGACGAACGACCGAGCTTCTACGACGTCACGAAAACGACCTGCTCCCTCAAGCTGGTGTGCTACCCCTCCGGCGCCAAGGGCTGAACCCTGCTGCAGGTGCAGTGCGTGCGGCGGGACCTGTTCCCGAGCGACAACAGCTTTGAGACGGTCGTCGCGGCGAATCCGCATCTAGTCTATGCCGATGACCAGTTCTTCCGCGAGATCCGCTGGCTGTATGCGACGCAAATGTGCGGGGTTTCCAGGAGGTGGTTCTCCCTGAAGACGCTGAGGGCGTTTCGGGTGCTTGCTGTGCGTTGCCAAATATCATCATCCATTCCCTTGATTGAGCCTTCAACAAGCGGCATGACGGGCCTGGTCTGATGACTCTGACACAGTGCAAATGTAATGATAGTATGCCCCGACCACCCGCCCGACCATCGTCCCCTTCGACGACTTCGTCCTGCAAGAAATGATGTACGCCTAGCGCAACCCGCGCGAGCACGCACGACTGGATACAATAGGTGTTCCGGCTGCGGCGCAAGGACCAGCGGCACGCGCTCGAGTTTGCTGAAGGGTGGAACACGACGCGCGTCGCCGTGTCGGGGACGGTGCCCTGGCTTGCCTCGTGTCTGGTGGGAATTATCTGGGCGGACAGGGGCGGGGACACGCAGACGGCGTTCACGGTGCCGTCGTTTATTCTGACGAGTTCTTCAAGTATGTCTTCATTTTCTTCGTAATGTTGGGGGATTGACTGGTATGATGTGGTGGCTAACGTTTACTTGGCATGCAGTCATATTGGCGCTGCTGGCCATCGTCAGCAATATCGAATCGTCAGGCGGACTGGGTCGGTAGCAACCGCAACAGCGAAGCACAAACGCCCATTCTCAGAAGCACGGCTTTTGTGTACAGCAAGCAACACGCAAACGGGAGGTGCCTGTAGGAGCCCGTTATCTAGAGACGGAGCCCAGACTTCTCTCTCCGGCATGTCTGCAAAATCTCTGGCTCAGTCAACCAGAACCCGGTGACAGGTGTATCAGTGAGCTTGCGAAAACGGCCACGCAGACGTTTCCCAGGCAAGACAACACAGCGGCACGCAGCTCGTGAAGAGAATCACATGCCAAGTAACAGGACTCTGTTTGTCCATGTGGGTGCAGTGTAGTGGCACAGCTGGGAGATGCCGTGCTGGGACTCCGCGTCAATGCGAGAAGCTGCTTCCTCCAGGAGGGTCGGTTGGCCAGCAGCCCGCCGCAGGGAGTTCGGAACCCCAATCTCTCTGACGGCGTAACCAGCTCGAATGCTAGTTCTGGGTGATCAACATTACATTTGGCTAAGGTCCTGATTGTCACGGTCCTCCCGGATAGCCCGGATGCTGTGTTTCTTCGGCACTGACGGCGTGTGGCTTGCAGGACCGGACGCCTCCCGGTCCTTCGGCACCTGTATCTTGATGATTCGGGTAATCCACCCCAAAAATAAACTCGTGGAGCTTGCAGGTCTGAGACCTTTTCGACGGGAAATTTGGGAAATGCCGTCCTGCCGGAAGTGAAAATTTTCATGAGCAAGGCAACCGACCACCAAGAACACTGCTGGCGTCGGGGTGTGCGGTGTGTGCCCCGTGTTGCAGTCTTGTCCCATTCGGGAAGCGGCTCTGGCAAGGCGTTGCGCTGGGCAGACTCCGTCCGGATCGAGGAACCCTGCATTCACCACAGTGTGCGTTTGCGTTTTCCTAGGATTCCGTGACCGGTCCCGCCTGTCCCAGACGGGAGTGCCATCGCAATCTCTCCATGTGTCCCGTCCGCTTCCCCGCTACGTCACCGAGACGGCTGAGGACGGAGCATGCAATGTGACGGTGCCCGCCGCCTCCGCGCGCCGGCAGTCTGTCTGTCTTGACAGCGAGCGACGACGGATAAGAAGCCGCGAATGGAAGCGAGCCGCTGGTCAGGGGCGAAGCTACTTCGCGGGTGTGGGTGTCACGGCATCCCGTATGCTTCAGTGTGGTGCGGTGAAGCGGGGTGTGGCGGGGGTTAGGTAGGTCGATAAGAGAGGCGTCCCACGGTCGTCCCATCCGATGTGGCCGGGTTTCCGGCAGTGATGCTGAAGACTTTTCTCGTGCTGTGCCGCAGCGCGGTCTGGGTGATGCGTTGGCCAGATCAGCCAGGCTGAACCAAGCAGGTAAAGACGACGGACAGAACCGACGGATTTCGGGTGGGCGACTGCGGTGCCATTTCGGGCTCAATCTGAAACGTCAGCGCCGAAGAGCAGAGGATCGGTCATCTTCACGCGGTCATCTGCCAGACTGGCAATACACAGTATGCGCAATGTGCATGTCGACCCCTGCTAGGGCGGAACCAAGATTCGAACATTTCGAAGTCGACGAAAGAAAAGCCCGGGTGCGGTGATGCGGTAACGGGTTCGGATTGGTCCTCCTCTTCAGACTGCCGTGTTTCAATCTCTGGTGCCGGATCACGCCCGCAGATCTGCATTCTGCAGGGGCTGTGGGCTCTTTTGATGGCCACCTCGCAGGTAAACCCTTTTGATGGCCACCTCGCAGGTAAGCCCTTTTGATGGCCACCTCGCAGGTAAGCCCAGATTGCCGCCAAGACCTAGGTGCCTCTAACGACACGCAGCACTCTGAGTACCGCAACACGAGTATCTCTTGCCCGGTAAGGCTGGGACATGCAGCTTCGGGATGCAGGACCTGGAGCGAAGGATCCAGGCCATCATTTCCGCCTGCACTAAATGCTCTGCCAAGCCGGCTCTCTCTCATACCAGGTTGCTGCCAGGCACCTCGCGTTCCACAGGGCATCTCGGAAGCCGCGCCCAGGGTTGTCTTGGGAGCACACCGCATCGCAGCTGAGGCCCTTCTGTGCGTCCGGCCCCCACATGCCCATCCACCTGACAGACGGCATGAAACGCCCGATGCCGACGTAATGAGGTCGGCGATGAGG
This sequence comes from Chaetomiaceae sp. R4402, assembly GCA_023628555.1. Taxonomy (NCBI): domain Eukaryota; kingdom Fungi; phylum Ascomycota; class Sordariomycetes; order Sordariales; family Chaetomiaceae; species Chaetomiaceae sp. R4402. The sequence goes on along the minus strand of JAMAKO010000041.1, from coordinate 216,435 downwards.
CGACGGTGATCACAAGGTCCATTTGACAAGGCAACTCGACTCAACCTATCTCAGAGACTCATCTCCCAGATGAATGGATGCAGCAGGGCGTATCTTTAGAATCGCCCGCCCTCGTATCGGCATTCTGAAACGGGAGCGGCATCTGCAGACAGACCTTCACAATTGAGCTGCTTCGTGCTGTGATAGGCGGTCGGCCGACGTGCTCTCCCGGTTCGGTTGACCGGTGGTCGTGTGCGCGAGCGCCACATGCGTCGCAATTGACGTAAGGGTGTTGGTTTTCAAACGGTTGAGGCCGTGGTAAGAATTACCGTATTTGTGGGTTGCGGCAGGCACTCGATGCATCCATGGATGTTGTGGATGGTGGAATGGGCAGCGATGAGATGCCGCGGCGGGGCTCCACCGTGCCTTGGTGGACCCTTGCACAGTCCCACCGGTGCCTGGGGCCTGGGACAGTGGGGATTGATTAGTGGGCGGTCCACCAGCGGACGACATGGTCTTGCACACGACCCTAGGCGCGAATGCCATGGGTGCATTTTGGAATGACATCATATTCAACGTGTTTACCGTTGCCCGTGGTCGTCATCCTCAGCCGGGAGAGGGAAGCCAGAAGGCCAGGGTCCTTTGCGAAGGCTCAGAAGGTCGAATTGTCGGGAAATCTCATTTCGTGTCCGAACTGTGATTGCTGGGAGCTCGTGATTCGGGATCGAGCCCGGTGAAGCGTCATTGTTGCCCGAACGGAACGCGCACGCCTGTCCCTGTGAACCTGAGCATCTAATTTCGACATGCAGCGCGCCAGGTACACCGCTCGCAGCGAGCCACCCATGCGGATGGTGTTGAGCTGACGCCAGCCAGCCAGCGCCCAATTTCCCCGGCATCCCGCTGCGTGTTTCAGGGCCTCGCTTTTCCGCAAGGCAACCACTGCACGACATGCCGATCTGCAGCGTTACTCGCCGCCGCGACGGTGCCCGGCCGGAGCGGACGAACCGAGCCCATCGTGAAAATTTTCACGGCCTCGCTTGGCAACGAACTCTCCGCGCCGCGAGTGTCCGAACTTCCGGGCCCTTGTGTAGCACGACGGGCCACTCAAGCAAGGTGGAAGGGGCACACCGGTTCGCGCGTTGGGTAGCGATGCATAGGTGTCCAGCTCCATTTGCTCCCAGCCCTCGAACGGCTGCACGAACTCCCCTGACCTTGCACCGCGAAATCGACCGTACCTCGGAATTATTGGAGCAGGCCAACCGATGATTGTGCAGATTTGAGCGTGCGCCAATCAGCCGCCAAGATGCTCAACTCTACCTGTCGTGACGTGCATTTCGAGAGTCACACGTGGTGGGCGGCCTCGTTTCAAGGTCGCTTTGTTTCGGTGCTTTCGGAAATGTCGCCATTGGCCGTTCGAGGCTCCGCGCTGCGCCGTGAAACGTTTTCCCATGTCGTCCGCGATGTCGGCCCACGCTGCGCGTGGAGTGGAGACTGTCTCATCAACGGAAACAAAGCAACACACTCGGGACGTTGCAACCTCGAACTTGGCGGAGCCGTGTCGTCCTCAGTGACTCCGCTCAAACCTTGCTTGCTGCAGGGATCATGCCGCCATCACTTTGGTTACGGTACCCGTCACATGGAGCAACTCCACGTCGCCTTGTCAATTCGATGAACGACAGGTCCCTGCATTATCTGCTGTTTGTTGACATCAAAGTTGGGCGTTGCCTCGTAGGGTGTACCAAAGACAAAGGTCCCAATAGGTACCCGACCAAGGTTTGTCGGTTCCTGAGATTGTTAGATCTTACAATACCTTACGCCTAGATCTGTATCGATACCAATCCAGGTACCGTACAGTCAAGCGTTTGTCCAGCGCCCGATCCCCTGTCTTCCTAGTAAACGCCATGTCGAACGTGGTTCATGCTCTTGGGTTGTGCAAGCTGTTGCATACGAAGCCCGAAGAAAAATCCATTATTTTTTTCATTTTTTCTAGTCTAATCTTGAATTGACAAAACTTGGTCATCCGTCGCATCCAACACTACGCGGTACACGTGTGCTTTTTCTCATGCCCTGCTGCCCGTTTTCTGCACCCATCCGCCGTCAGTTCCTGCACGCACCCGCACAGCCACGTCGTCCACAGGTTGTGGCAGCAACCCGCATCATCGCTGCGAGTGTCCGCGAACCTAAGACACGGCGTTGAAACCCGAGCGGGTTCCCGCAAGTTGCGAGTTCCGCAGCGCAGAGCCTCATTCACGCCTTTCGGTGGTCAAAGGGGGTTGTGGACTGGCCGTATGGTTGCTCCTTTATCGCCATTTGGAGCTGTGGCGGCGCAACGGTTCCTTCCTCGGGTTACCCAATTTGGCAATAGTGGCGGGCGCGGCCGCGGATCAGTTGGGTGCTGACATCGCGGAATGGATGCAGAGTGCCTGGCCGGGCGCATGTGCTTTGGCAAGGGGGCCAGCCATGGCTCAAGCGCCTTCATGGAGATAATCCGGAGCAGGCAAGAGGTTCATTCCCATCCATCGACGTCCTCGACGGGCCAGGGAGCGTAAAGCTAGACAGGCCATGAGGGAAGCACCGCCCGAGAACCCCGCGCCTGCCCCGCTCCGCCACTCTGAACGCGCAGGCTTCATTCAACCTGCCCTGATGGGACATGCGAAGAACCGTGCAGCGCGACCTGTTTTGGCTTGACCATCGCATCGCAACCATGTTGCCGCCACTTGAGTTGCCTCGTGCCTTCGGTCGACGAGAGCACCGCTTTTGCGTGCTCCTTCGAGTGGCTCTCAGGACGCGGAAAACGTGGCAGACCGCGGTCAGAGGCAGCGACGGGGCGTGAGTCACACAAAACACCACGATTTCCAATCCTCGGTGAATCAGATCCCATGCAATCAGCGGAACGCGGTAGGGGATGGAAGCCCGAGAACTGCACGACTCGAGTTCAGCCGTGCCAAGTTGGGCGTCATCCGTTTCATCATTGCAGCCGCCAGTGTGGCGAGCGGAAACCCAGCGGTTGCAGTACAATTGTCAGCTCATGACGCGCTCCAAAAGGCGGAGGCAACGAGGCACGCTTTGTGTGTCTTGGCAATATTGCTGCGGCGTCCTCGCGGGCAGAATTCTTTGTTCTCGGATATATGGCAGTCTCCGGCGACATCAATGGTGGCACAAAACTTACCAATCCAGGGCGGTCGCACAGACTGCGGGGGCCTGCCGGATTCCAACCCGCAACCCGGGTTACTGGAGAGGGGCTCAATGTGCGCCGTAGGACGCGAAGTTACGCCGAAAATAATGTCGCTCCAGACCTATCTTACCGGGGACCTCTGTGCTCATGGACCACGGCATGTCGTGCATATCGTGCTCAGGTTGGCAAACGAGCTCCGACAGGTTTAGTTGCACGAAGAGAACAGAACAGGCAAGCGTTTTGAACTGATGGGAAAGAACTGGAAATTAGGAATAGTGTACCCAAGCCGTGACGCTCCGGCGGTTGTTTCGGCAGGGGTATCAACAGTGGCGGGGAAGACCCGAGGCGACTGAATGCCATTCATCAGATGTAACCAAGCGAGGGAGTGCGCCTAGATAGTACTTACGTCCTGACCAACGTCCCAGCCAACGAAGGTCCCGGTATTTAACAGTGTGACCATTGTGCAATTGTCACTGTACAGACAACCCCCCCAGGTTTGGTTGCACCCCATGTATAGTAGATAGGGAACAATACATTCATCTTCTGCACGACAAATGCCTAAAGGTACCTTGATCCATGGTGTGCATTGGTAATGAGAAGCCTGCGACCGTCCGGTCTCTGTCGAGTCCAGTCCATGCGTATCCCGAAGTTCTGGGTGTCTTACAGCGAATACCTACTCGTCTCCGAAATTTAGGCCCGTCACGTTGAATTCAGCACCTCCAATGACAACAGACCGTGAGCGACACCTTCTGCCCGTATTTGAGCGAGATTTAAAAGAAACTAGCAAAGCGAACCAAAGCTCCCCGTGTTTCCGCTCATTTGCATCTTTGCCAGGTCGACCAATTGAGGAACTGGACTAGCTAATTCGTCTCTTATTCCCGAATTCACATAGGTATTAATCAGGTAGTTACCGAGACGTAAGTTACCTGCAGCAAGTCAGTAGCTGCACGCACGCCCCCTCCATCAAAACTTCGGACAGGGGTGACAACTGCCACTTGCACCCACGTCCCCTCCATCAGGTCCCGTCCAGTTTTTTTGGACAGGGATCCCGAACCCGATAGGAAATACCATGCCACTTGCACATCCATCAGGCCTCCCTGTCCACTCTAAGTACCTCTGGCCTTGCCCGCCCTTGGTGCGCGGCAGCACACCGTGGTACCTACATAGTATAGCCTGACCTTAAACCAGGCGCCATCTGAGCTCGGGTTCCACGGCTTTCCTGTAATGCTGCTGCACCGCGTGCACCGCCAGCACAGCTTCCCTCGACCGCCGCACCTGGCGTCTGGTATATAAAAAACGGCCAGTTCCCTCTTTCCACTCCGTCCTCGTAGTCACATCCCATTCACTCAAGTCTCAGCCTCCTCAACTTCATTACTCTGGTCTTGTTTAAGCCAATTTGAGTTTCTCATATTGTTCTCGTTCAGCCCTTCTTGCGCGCTGTTCCAAGTCAAACCGTCCTCAGCCTTCCGCCAGCAAAACGCCACCGCTTAAGCTCAACGACTCTTCCCACCCATTGTACCCACGTCAAAGCAACAATGGCGTCGTCTTCCAACTCAGGAACATTCTCGTCTGGATCATCCAGGTTCGTCAAGCCGACCCATATCATCCCAGTCATGTTCCTTTTGAGCGCTTCGTTGGCCCATCACCCAAGCATCGCTCGCCTAAGGCCCTAACCCTCCATCGCAGCAGCTCCGGTTACTTCACACCCTCGTCCTCGACGCACGCGTCCGCCGCCGGCACGAACAGCTCGGCGCTTGGATACCAGCCATGGCAATCGTCGTACCAGGTGCGGCGCTATCTCGACAAGCCCGCTACAGAGGATGGCACGATCTACGGGCGCATCGTCAGTCTGCCGTCCCAAACGGCGGCGGACCCGAACGGCCGCATCCCGTTTTACACGACCCGCGTGCAGGGCGAGCTCAACCGTTTTGACCAGCGTTTTGGCGGTCCGTGAATTCGCTTTTGGCCCCCACCAAACTGGGCCCCATCAGCGACCGACCGTTGCGGGACGAGCCGAGCGAGTTGACGAGCCATACATACATTTCACGGGTGCCTGGGTTACGATATGAAGGGAATGATTGGATGTGACATGCTGAGAAAAAGAAGCGGATAGACGGAACGGATGTATTTTTGGGATACTGATACCACTGTATTAGCTGGCTTTTTGTTTTCCTTCTTCTCTTTCTCTCAGGTCGGTCAGACGCAGCGGCGGCGATGGGAGCGGGTGGGTTGCTGGATGACGAAGAGTCGAGTGACAAGGCGAAGGAGGACGGAAGGGTGGAGGAGGGAGGAGGGAGGGTGCAAGGTGGAGAGGGAGAATGCAGCATACCCGGCTACCCTGCTGCTTCCACTTTTAGCGACCGGGCCCTCCAACCAGAGCCGAACCGTTCCTGTCACTTCTTTTTAAGCCGCCCTGGGGTCCTGGTTTCGGTCGACTGGGGCGGCTCAGGCGGGGCCTCTCACAAGTGCTCGGTTTCCCAAGCAGGATGTCACTCGAGGGTTTGCAAACGGCGTTACCCCGGGGCGGGGGGGGGGGACTTCTCGCCATGAAAGTTGATCCCATGGGTACTTTACTTTCTAATCATCAAGAACATTTCACATTGTAGAGTAGGTAGATAGATCATCGGCTGTCAACAGATTTGGCCACTCAGCACTACGAGCGGGAAGTTGAACCGTGACATGATCAGCGTGGTGAGGGCCAATGCCAAGACCAGGGTTGGGTCGCCATCATCTCCGTTTTTCAGGTACCGTCCTTCACCGACAAATGGGGACAGAATGGGGACGCAAAGCGCCCGCAGGTTGTGATCCAGGGCAACCCCCGCACCAGTCCCCTTTCAGAGGGTAACACCCGACTCGTTCCCGCGTTACACTAATCGCTCGCGGCTGTTGCTGCTATTTTGCAAGCACTTACGACGGCGCATCGAGCACGACGAGCGGTGGCTGCTGCCTTCCAACCTCCTGGTTCTCGCGGTTTCCCGTCACCATACGTAGTACGCCCGCCACCAACCCCGGAGCGTTCGGAAACTCAGAGTTTACACGATCGCTGCGGCGTCGCACAACAAAACCAGACGAGTTCTCACGTTTAAGGGTCGTGCCATTCACAGGACCATCGGTTACCTGACGCAGATGTAGACAGAGGAGCATCTCACGTCAAGCAGGTTCAGCGTCAGCGCAATGGGCAGTATCCATTGGGGTGCGATTTCTATGGCAGAGCGACCGAGGTGTAATGTGTCGTGGGCGCTTGAACAATAGCAGAGCCTCAAATGTCCGGAACAGGAAGGTAAGTCCACCATGTTGTGGACTACGCATGCAGGGCGTGGCTGTTGCAGAAGCAGATTGTGGTCAAGTCGCGGAGCCGGCAATCTTGGCTGCGTGTACTTCGCTCTTGTGGTTATGGCTGCAACGCTGGGGTGCAGTGGGGCGGGCTCAAGCGAGAACGCACACGGCAACCCGAAGCGGCTTGTTGGTCAGATCCCAGAGGCCCCCACTGATCTTTGGTCGAATCTACTGTATACTTGTACGCGAGAACCCTGTAAGCTGCAATTGCACCTAAGGCAATGATCAGTCCGCGGACCATCGGTAAAAGGTTGGCGCGCGTTGGGGGGAACTACCTTCCTATCTACCCAAGTCACCTCGCGTATGGACGGGGGTGTGGCTGCTGAAACATGCAGCTGAACCCCAGGTGAGGTGAGATTCTCCCAACACACAGCCGTCGTCGCAGATCCACGGCCACGAGCCGGTCTGCCCCGGGCTGGGCTTCCCCGCTTTCCGCTCAGAACAATCTGTCTTGCCCCATTCACTTCCATACTCAATGTTGGCCCGCGCGCTTCTCCATCGCCTCAAGTTCCTCAGAGCATGCGCCGACTGCATGTGGCAGTCAGCCCGCTCCTCAGCAAAGCCACGATCGTGTAAGCCCGCTTCGTCCACAAGGGGCGCTGCAAAGGGACTCTTTGAATATACAGAATTGCTGAGCGGGATAAGCAGTCCGCACGTGTTTGTTTCGACAGATCTGAACAGCGGTAGCTGCCGTCGTCATCGCTCCCGTTTAGGCAACTGACTCGATATCTTACGTGTAAGTGAAAGACGCGCCCAGCTCCACCAGCCGACACCCAGCTCCACCAACCGACGCCCCTGAACCCTGCAAGCCAGGTCGCAGAATCATTTAGTGTACACGACATCGAGTTGGCTGATGAGCCACGCGCTTTTGACGGTGGGCTTGAAATCCAGCGAATCACGATCTTAAGGGCGTTGAGAAGAGAGTGCTTACCTCCCAGCTTGGCCTGGCTCCTGCGCCTCCACATGCTGCTTGTCGTGCGCCAGTGGCTCACTTGCTGTCCCGGGCATCCCGGCATGCAAGCGCGCTATCCGTATAGCGACAAGCGACACAGAAGATGGAGATGAGTGGGAGCAATTATGCGCTCTCAAGTCCCGCGCCCATCAACGCAGCGTCTGTCAACGCCATGATGATGAGATTGCAAGTCTCCAACGGAGAACGGAGGATTATCGTCGAATCACAGCATCACTACCACCTCAGAACGCCCGGCGACGCGGCAAGGCATGGTTGTGTACTATGTACATGTTGGTTGGCTGCCACACACCCCGGGCCACCGTCCTCCGTCTCGCACAGTGGTTTGACTGCCTGACGCGGGCTGCTCAAGCTTCCTTGACTGCCCATCCTAAACACAGAATTACACCGATCGGTTGATTCGTTCTAACCGAGCGCACATTGTGGGATGCATTTCATGCGCGCGTGGTTGCACGGGCCGCATGGCACCTTCCTGTCACAGCCGCGCTTTGCAGCGCGACACCCCGTGCAGGCGCGACCGAGGGTCGGCATCTTTCGCAGTATAGAAGGGGAGGTCTTTCTTTGACGAGCAAAAGGCAAGTTCCGGTTCGTCGGGTTTGGGGAGAAAGAGGAAAGGTCATTTTAACGGATTTGAGAGAAAGAGGAAAGGTCATTTTATCGGACTTTGAGAAAAAGAGGAAAGGTCATTTTATCGGATTTGAGAGAAAGAGGAAAGGTCATTTTTATCGGAATCTGAGATGTTGCTGGCCCCGCCAAAGCCAGCACAGCAATCGCCTCGCTCGCTCGCACACATCAACACAGCACCTGGCCTTGACAGGTACCTAATTCAGACCTACTAGGTATGCAACCCGACGTTCAGAGACCACGCTCTTCCGACTGGTGATTGTATGTCGCATCCAGACATACCCAGGCGAGCCAGGTACTCCGTACCACAGTGAGGTCGGTCTTCAGATCCCGGAAATTGTCCTATTCTGGAGCCAGGTGTGCCGCCCGGAACGTCCTCCGCGTAGGATTCTAAACCGGGAACCGGGGATATGGGCCCCGCCAAGCTCGAGCCCTGCGTGCTCCCCTGTCCGCCTGGGCCGACCGCCCCTTGGAACGCCCGCTGCGCTCAGCCTCGTGGACGGTGCACGTCACGCCCTCGGGCGGAAAAAAGCCACAAAGTCACTGAGACATGCATCAACTGGCCTCCCCACTCCGCCTGCGGAGGAAGCCCGTCAGGGGGCCTACGCTGGCACAACAGCTGTCTGTTCAGCCTTCCCACCCCTCCAAGGCTCATTAGCTCATCGGCTCATTTGCTCATCGGCTCATCAGCTCATGAGCTCCTGCTGCTTACTGCTGCTCCTAGTTCTACGATCTGTGGGGCCCACTCTCTCAGTTACCTGGAGCGGCACGACCTTCGCAGTACGAACAGCATGTCACTGCATCTCCAATGTGCCGAGAAAGGCGCTTGGGAAAGAATCGGAGACTATATTCTAGGTCCATCAGATATTCCCGCACGTCTGCCGAACTCCGAGACCATGCCTACTGTAAGTGAGAGTCCGCGGCAACTTTCGCGCATGCCGCTTGCTTGCATCTGCTTGCCTAGGCAATGTTGCGGCAGCTTTCATAGGCGAGCGTAAATCCGACCGCGCGCGCCACCAATCAGAGCCCGGGAAGCGTCGGGTGCCACTGCGCTCGCATCTTGCTCACCCATGTGGAGTGGGCGCACTGTGGAGTGAGCGCACTGCACATGGACGGGCGGTTGTAGTGTAAATGCCAGCAAGCCAAATTGGGCAGGTGGTGGCGGGACCAGCGGACAGGTACCGAGCCAATAGGGATGTGCACCGGGTATGGAACGGTCTTGGCTACCGATTAGGGAGTCTGGGTGCGGCCCGAGGGGATGGTGACGGTGACCCCCACGCACCCGTTTGTGTGGGAATGAGCCGGGAACTTTCCTGTGTCAAGTGCAGGTGGTTTACTGTCCCTTCCCCCATTTTTTGGTATTGAGAAGCCACTTCTTTCCGCCATCTTCGGCTATGAGATTCACTATTTTATCCCAACCCCTGCTGCCCGCCTTCCCCTTTGCACATCTTGGACGTCGGGTGGAGTGGTACACTTCACGGTCAAGGTGGGAGTCTGCTGAACCGTGAATCCCGGCGTCTGAACTTGTTCACAGCGAAGTCCGTGAGTCAGGAGAGAAGTTTGCTCCGTCCCAGATTGCGTCGAAGGACGTCGTTCCAGAAGCAGGGAAGCTTTGGACAAAGACCTCAGCGCAGCCCGTTCAACCTGCCACGTTCCACGTCGTAAGTGCCACTTGCTTCCCCGCTTTCGACCGGCCGAGCACATGATGCCAGAAACTTGTTTGCAGTTGCTTTTGGGTGGACGGAGCAGTCTAGGCCACATATTCCGACTTGGTGTCTCCGCATCGGTGAAGGATGGTTGTCCACTCAGGAAGCGAGAACTGGTCCTGGGATCCAGCTCGCTGAATTGCGTACCGCCTGGCGATGTTAAGGTTTATGCTGACCCCGAAGCTCCAAGAGTGGGTCAGGGGTTGGGCGGTAGGACGTTGTCCACCAGAGCAAGACCCCTCAGTGGTCAGTCATGGATGTGAACCTCGTTGTCCGATGCCGGCGCCCTTATCAGAGATGTCGTCGTAGCTGAAAGATGACGCAAACACCAATAAGCGCCGCAAACCAGTCACAAGCTCATTGTTTGTTTGGTCCGTTACCAGAGATGTTGGTTGGCTGGCACGGCAACCGCACGCACCGCGGTCTCCCGCTCATGGACCGGCGGGTGGCGTAGCAGCAGGGCAGCAACCCTCCTTCTCGCCTGCGGCCATCCCACCCCCCTTGGACCGGAAGCCGCCCCACGACATGCCACCAGCGAGACAACCGCATGGTGCGCGTGGAACTGAGCAAGCGTGCCGGGGCGAGGAACATGCGAAATGTGCAGCGGGTGCGATCAAATCGAGGGTTATCCATTATCCTTCGAAGACGGTGGCGATGTTTCCTGCGACAATTTTAACGTGGCCAGGTTGCCACGCGGCAGACCGCCAGTACGGCGGTGCTTTCACCGCCCGTGCTTCCAAAGCTTGGGACCCGTTCCATCACACCGCATAGGGCGGGAGGCCGGGTGGCTGCAGGTTGCGGGTCGGGCGTTCAAACGACTTTGCTCGCCATTCATGCATCCGCGCCCGAGGCAGTTAGTTTTTCCCGGATGACAGTTGTTCTGACTCGCAGGGCCGCGCCGACAGCTGGCAGCGTTCGGGGGTGTGGGTGAGGTTTTCCCCCGCGTTGTCGAGACGAGAACTTTGTGTCGCTCTCGCCGAGTCACTTTGGGCCTCTGCGCGGCACACCTCAGTCTGCAGCCCAGCCGAAGTCGCCCTCGGACCCCGCAAATAGCCACAATCGTGGTCGGTTGCCTTTTCGTAAGCGTCCCAGGTACCTGTCACACGCAGATACCGGTCCGACTGTGATGAGTACGCGGATGCCTTGGTGTGGTGCATGCGATGCGTCGTCCGAAGTCATGCGCCATGCCGCCAGCTAGGCAAGGGCTCGGACAATGCAACCTCGATGTGCACTTTCGTGAAGGAATCCCGCGGCTCATGGATCTTGCAAGATGCAGATGCCTTGTGGTGGTGCAGCATGCCGCTGAGCGGTTGGCGTGCCGTTGCGTCCACTAAGATGGTCTCCCCTGGCCTCGGGCAAACGTTGGCAGTCCAATAGGGCTGAACCAGGGGTCATGTTGGCATGGTGCGGTCGGAAACTTTCCCATGCCTGACCAGGCCGTCACTTTCTCCGCCCACGCTTTCCGATCACCCCGGCAGCCTCAGGGGCAAAGTTTTGCCTTGTCTCCCAGGGTTCAGCTGAGGTCGGAGTCGTGTGGCCCTTCGTGCGGAGTAAGCATTCGAGGGGAGACGTGCGCTGCTTCTCCGGCTGCGGCACGGACCAGCGGCCGGCACCGGGGCAAGGCCGCACTGTCGTCGACTTGCTGCGGAGCCGGAAAGCCAAGTCAACGTCGGGTGGTGGCAGAGCGCTTGTATGGGGTCTCTGGTGGCGAGACGTGGGCTTTTGGGAGCAAGGGACTAGGCTTCACCAGTTGTGTCGTCCGAGTTGGGAGTGCCGTCGTTGAGCTTCGTTGGTAAAAGGAGTGAAATGCGGGCATTTGGAAGGAGGAGAGGACGAGGAAAGGGAGGAAAATTGCAGGAGCGGGCGGCTGGGGATCCCCGAGCAGAGCCGTAAGGTGGGCCGCGAACCAACAACACACCAGTAAAGGCGACAGACCTGCGGTCAGCGAAGGCAGTCCAATCATGACTGATCGCCAATTTATGGGGTTAGGGTTGTCTATAACCAAGGACGCGTCATGCCGGCTCGTCCAACATCCGCCTTGCTCGTGTGGTGCGCGCACCGTTATTGAGGCTCTGCATCGTTGTCAGGCCCATAGTAGAGTCGCAGCGCCAGTTCGTTCCGTGTCCATGAGCTAGCCAGGAAAGGTTCTGTGTGACGAATATCCGTATGCACCATCCCCCACTCATGCGGCACCTCCAACAACGCCCGCTGCTTTAACGAAGCAACTCATACCAGCGGCGTTCTTTTGCCATTTTAAGGTTTGCACCTAGCTCAGCCCCTTGCCGCGTTAACCATGCGCTTGATTTGGTTTGCACCTCTCAGGCCGGCCATGAGCGAGCCCACAATGTCAGGTACTTAAGATATGGCTCGCCCACCTCTGAATCTAGAAGCATTCTTCGTTTGTGTGTCTGTGCCGGGGACTGCTCACAACCATCTTAAGAACCTTGGTGATCTTTCCCTTTATTGTGCTGCTCTGTGGTCGTCTGCAATCGTTTCCGTCATGCCGGACCCTAAGCCTTCACGTCAAGCCAGCGGCACCAGCACCCCGGCTTCATGCCCATCTTCTACGCAACCCTACGACAGCATCAAACAATTCGTCTACCAGCACATGCACGACGATGGCACGCTCCACGGCCGCGTGGGACAGCACAGTCACCTCCATCCGCACCCAGAGTCTTTTGTCCCGTTCTACCGCGCAAGGGCCAAACTCGCCATCGCAGCCTGCAACACACCATCCACCTAAAGCCCAGCAGCCAATCGCACGCCACAGAACGTTCCGCCGTTGTGGATGGAACCATCCGCTTCGGGTGGGCGCACCCGATCGCAACCTGCCGCGCGATCCAGCGGGACGCCCGATGCCAGGCACGAGCCAATCGGATGCAGCGCCAGCCACGTGGCTCGGGGGCACGGGTAGACACCACACAGTGCACCCCGCACGGTGACTAGTTGAGAGACGTGCCAAGCGACACCTTGCGTTGTTACTGTACATTCTATGTGTCGTCTGTTTTTTCCAGGTCACCCGGGATGGTTGGATGATGGAGGTTTGTTGTATATACCCCCATTGTTTCTCATTTTGCTGGTCTGACTGCTTTCTATCTAATTTTCCTGGCTCGTTATTTCTGCACGCGACACAACTTTGTCATGAGAAAGGTGCATGTAAAGAACAGTTTCCTGAACCATGGAAGGAGGTGCTCTCAAAGATGGCATGGCATGATTGCGGCAGCTGCAAGACGTCGAGACGGACCTCGTGCTCTCTCATGACCCCTGCCCCGCTCTCAAGACTTGTGTCGATGGGGCGGAACGAGAGGGAAATAGAACCAGAGAAGAGCGGGCTCTTCCGGAGCCACACGACAATGCCACGTCAAGTGTTTCTAAATGCTTCTAAGTTTCAATCTTATAACACCTTCCCCATCAGCAACAGCAATGCGTCTCGTGTCACTGCCGTCATGGAAGCGTTCTCCAGCCGTTTCACAGGATGCCAGAACATGACAACCGCGCAAAGAACTCGCCCAAGCTTTCCATCCGTATATACCAGACAGACCAGGCTGTACAAGCTCTCAGTACATCCATGAAGAGCACACCCAGAAACAACCCTACTACCCAAACCAAGCACCTCCTCCATCCCTCACCCACCCACCACCAAAGCCTCCCTCCCCCGATCCCCCACCCTCGCCAACTCCAACACCAACCGCCATACATAAACCTTGACATCCACCTCCCTCATCCCCCTAGCGAACCACTCCGCCCCGGCCTGGCCAACCTCCCGTGCCGCCACTTTCCCTCTGTCCGTCTCCAAAAACCACTGCACCACCTCCGGCACCTCCCCCATCCCCATACTCACCGGCACATAGTGCAGCCACGGAACCAGCCGGTCATCGTGCCACTCGCGCAGCAGCGTCTGCTTGAGCACGAGCGAGCGGCTCGCCAGCAGTTTGTAAAAGCGGCCCGAGATGCCGTTGCCGTCGAGGTCGAAGACGAGTTTGGCGCCGAGGGCGGCGTCGCCGTCCTGCCAGGGCAGGGTGCGGAAGTAGGCGGCTTGCTCGCGGCAGGGTTGCGGGTGGGCGCATTGGAAGAGGCGGGTCGGGAAGGTGTGGAAATGGTGCGGGTTGAGGAAGGGGGTGGTGGTGAGCGTGGGTTGGTTAAGCGGGGACGAAGGGGAGGGCGGGGAGGTGAGGTAGAGATAGCCACTGGGGGGTGGGGAGAGGTTCTGGGTTAGGGAGAGGAAGCGCTGTCGGTGGAAGTGTCGCCAGTTGTTGATGGTGGGAGAGGCGACTGCGCCGGTGTTCGAGCCGGCCCAGTAGAGGTAATTGGCTTTGTCGGGCCAGGTGAGGTCGGAGGTGGCGTTGTAGCGGAATTCTGGCTCGAGGAGGTAGGCGGGGGAGGGAAGGAGGATGTCGGACATTGTGGAAGGCGCGCCGGTCGAGAGCACGGGGAGGAGGCCGTCAATGGCGCGGAAGGAGGGCGGGCCCTGGAAGAGGCCGTGCATGGTCGCGTATTCGGGGTGCGTGCAGAGGTCGAGCGCGGCGGAGCGGTTGGTCACGAGCGGCAGGCCGTAGGTTTCAACGTGGGTTTTCTCGGGCGTGGTGTGCCGCGCTTGGAGCGGAGGGGAGGAGCAGTGCTTTGTGATGGCGGCCCAGGTCGGGCGTTCGGAGAGATTGGTTACTGAGAGCTTTGTTCGGGCAACTGGGTCCGTGGACGGCGGAATCAGAACCCTCGGCTCATCGAGATGGTTGGCAAAGAACCTGACGTCAGGGAGGGTGTCACGGTGGTCGCCCAGTAGGCGGTTAAAGAACTCCGCGTGGCGTCTGTCGGAGCCGCGGGTGGGATGGGTACAGCGCGTCTCGGCTGTCTTGCCAGTGAAAGTGCAGGCCCACAGGTCGATGCCGTCCGTCTTCTCCGCAGCGTCCATGATCTGCACCACCTCCTTGCCGCTGAGTCTCCAAAACGGCAAAACGGAATGGTAAATGCTGTCGAACTCGTCGATAATGGGCGACTTGGACGCTGACGCGAACCGGTACCAAGCTTCAAAGCCGGGCGGCGGCTCGACCCCGTACCGACGCAGGTACTCGTTGACCGCGTCCTTGTAGGTCCTGGACTGTCGTTGCAGTACGTGGTTGAAGTCGACCTTGGCGTTGCGGATGAGCATCTCTATGGGATGCTCCACAGCGCGCAGTGTTAGAGAGTGGGCGTTGTGTATGGCAAGCGTGTTGGCCGCAAAGGGGCCGAGCGGAACTAGGGCCAGTGCCCACAGAACAGCTCTGCCTCTGGCCAGCTTCGGAAGCATGGACATGATCTGCACAAGAAGAAGAAGCGAAGCTATGACCGGGAGCACAGCCTCAGTCTTGGAGAGTGCAATGGAGGGGTCGCGGCTCGCCAGGATGCCGAACGTCCCTATCGTGGTGGCAAGATACCAAGAGGTCTGTCGAGCCTGCAACTCTATAAGCGCGCTGTAGGTACGGGCAGGGGAATCTGAAGCTGACCATTTGAATGGCAAAATGCCAGGAGGAGGCTTTCGCTAATCCCCGAAAGAAGGCCGGGGCCACAAGCTCAACCTTTGGAAGGCCGAATGCGAGGGTTTGAACAGCCAGTATAGCCATCAGGAAGGCAATAACCCTCCTAGATAGCGGGACAATGGCCTCCTCAACGTCAGGAATGGATACCACAAATGGTGTGTCGGCCGTCGTCCTCGGCATCATCGCGACATAGACAACGCACAGCACCAATGTCGGGATGGTTGACAGGGCCAGTTGCCGGCCAGTCGAACCTGGCAGCGCGAGTACTGCTAGCAACGCAACCAAGGCAGTCCCCCATATTGTGTTGGCAAGAGCGGCAAACAGCGACGAGTCAGACCCTCGTCCAGCGCGCGAGTCTGGCCTGAGCCTCCTTTCCGCGGCGAGCAAAAGCGGCGTCAGGGCCGGCTGGCTTTCTTGTTAGTCACATAGCTCTCCACACCAAGACCGTACCATCACAAGATAGGTACCTCCATCGAGTCACCCTCCGTGTTATGAGCAGTAGGTGGAGAGAACTCACAAAAAGCCAAACCATCCCCACCTCCGCGCGATAGCAACACGCGCCGGCAATGCAAGCAGCCACCACCCACAACGCCAGGCTCGTCCCACCCGCGACCTCCCCCAAACCCGGACCAGGTAATAAACCAGCCCCGGCGCCACCAGCTACCACCCTCCTCCACGCCGGCAGTCCCGCCCGGCCGAGCAGCAGCACAGGGAGCAGCGCCCAGCAGACCGCCTCGGAGAGGATCTCGCCGGCCTGGCCGGCGTCGGGGAGGCGCAGCACTAGCACAGCGCACAGCGCGGCGGCGCCGGCAAAAGCCACGGCCGGGTCGAGCGCGGCGGCGACGCGGCTGCCCAGTCCCGCGCCCGCGCCCGGGCTGCTGCTATTGGTCCATGGCGGCGGGAGGATGCGCATCGTCGGCGCGCGGGTGCATGGCTGAGTAAGGATCCAGTCGGGCGCTCTGAAACCTCACTCGGATGATGATGACTGGACTAGCCCCAGATGGGTAAGGGCGGGTACATAAAAGCTGGCGGTAGCCGAAACAATAACTGGTATGGGTAGTAAAAGGGGGACGTGGGGGAGGAAGTGAAGTTGGTTTTGAGTTCTGATGGGGGCACGGGAGACGTTTCGAAGCCTGGAAATTGACAGCCAAGCCGCTGCAACGGTGGCCGTCACCAGCCAACGACAGGAGGAGATCGGCCCCATGCCACCAGATGCCGCCTTTGCAAACGTGGCTGAGGCGAATAGTTTGTGCCCGAAAGGGGTAAAGGGGGGGGGGCGACAGGGGGAGTACCTCGGTTGTTGGTTGGCTGACTGAGAATAAGCCGGCTTAGCCGGATGGGGATGACTGGATTTCGCGATGGGGACCGGGATCCCTGGCTGGGTGAGCTTCAACTTTGATGCTCAAATGTTGGCCTGATAGTAACAGCTTGAGCGATGTGAGAATCAATTGAACTGAGGTGGTGGCATTCCAGGCAGCTACATGTGGGTCAGTGATGTGCGTCTGTAAGTATACAAACAAGACTTCCAAATAAGGTCGGGATGGTCAGTGTGAAATCTTTTTCCCTCCGGCTTTGCAAGTGATGCCATCCATGGACCTGATGTGTGCAAGGCGACCGAAATTGGTCAAAGGCTATATTGATTGAATCCCGTTCAGCAAGTTCGAAAAACGCCTTTGAGGTCCTTCCGTACTACCTAACGACCCATTCCGCAGTCTAAATTGTCTCTGCGCAAACCTCTCATCTGCAGGTGCACAAGCCAGCCAGGAACAACGCATGGCCCAAAGTCAAACCTGCTAGACGGCTGTAGAAGCTAATGTGCGTCAGTTTTTGACTGTTTAGAGTGCATACTCTTAACCCAAAATCAAACCAAAATCTATTCATGACACGCTTCATATCTAACATAGTCCAGCTGTATGCACCCTGCACCACCCCCCATCACAACCCACACACACCACCCTCCCATACACCTTACATATCACCCCCCCTCCTCCCCCCATCCCCAACCCTCACCTCAACCTCCATTCCCTCACAACCGCCGCCTCCCCACCCTCATCCCCAACTCGATTCGCATAACTCACCCCCCACTCCCTCCGCCCCGTAACCAACACCCTGCACGCCTCCAGCCTCGCATAAAGCCCAACATCCGCCGCCGCCCTGGCGCCCCCAACCTCCCCATCCAGCACCTCCAGCACGCCGCGCCCATCCACATCCCTTGCGTGCACATTCGCCCCGCACTCGAGCAGCGTCGCGAGCGCGACCTTGCGCCCAAGCCGCGCGGCCAGCAGGAGCGGCGTCTCGCCGCGGCGGTTGCGCGCTTCGAGGACGACGCTGCTGGTATTTGGGGCGGTGATGGTGGTGGTGGGGGTGGGGGTGCGGATCAAAGTCTCGAGAAGGGTTTGCAGCGTGCGCGCCTTGTCGTCGTGGTCGTCGGGGATGTGCTCGATGAACGCCATCAGCGGGGTGCGGCCGCGGCGGTCGTAGTGGGTGGCGGAGACGGCGACGGAGGGGTGCAGGAGGGATTGCAGGTGGCGCAGGCGGGTGGAGAGGACGGCTTCTGAGGAGGGGGAGGAAGATGTCACGGGGGTGGTACTGGTGGTGGAGGTGGTGCTGAGCGGGGTGGACGGGGTGGTGGCGTCCTTGGGGGAGTCGAGCTTGCGCTTGAGGTGCGGCCGGCCGCCGGTGGCTTGCACGTGGCGGTCCATGGTCTGCTGGTTGAGGATGGCTTCGGCCAGGCAGTGCAGGCCGTTGCGGCCCTCGGCGTCTTCGATGGCTGGGTTGTTGTAGGAGGATTGGATGACCTGGACGAGGCGGGTGTGGTAGGCGAGCAAGGAGCCTTCGTCTGAGGAAAGGGGACGGCTAGTTGGGTTTGAGCGGGCGAAGGTTTCGATCACCGGCGACGGGCTGCCGATGCGGCGGGGTGGGATGTAGGGGTTCTGGCTGGCTGGGTTGGCACCAGGGACAGGTGTGGTGCCGAATGCATCACGGCGCGAGGCACGCGTTAGGCAGAAGGGAGAGACGAGGCTGGGAAGCGCTGCCGGGCACCGGATCAGGGAGTGCGCGCGGTGGAACAAGGTCCGTCCGTAGACGTCTGTCTCGTAGACGAGCTCGGGGCAGGTGTCTCTTATGTAGGCGAGAAGTCGTCTCAGTGGCGTCGAGGGACTTGTGGGATCGGAGAACCACTCCCAATGGAGGAGGTGAAGAAACGTCTGGCCGGCCGTGTTGACCGCGCTCAGACTCTCCTGGCGGCACTGCACCACCATTCCGAGAAGCGCTTCTTGATACCCTTCCAAGGCAGCAAACAGGTGCAGCGCTGTGTTCCCGAAGGCGTCGTGCAGGTCAGCCGGAGAATGAGATGCCATGACGCGACTCGCCTGCTCACTCAGCCCACCCGTTGGTAGCAGCCAGGAGTTTGGCTGCGCAGATGTTTCCTTGGCGATCGAGCACCAACAATCCCCTCTCCCATGTTGCTGTCCCGGAAAGTCGGCGCAGCTGCGCGTATGAGCGGAGAGAAAGTCCCCAGGGAGGGCAAATGCTGGGTCTGGAAAAGACTCGTAGACGTCAGGGGCTGCCTCGTACTCGCCAAGGGTGCCTCGCTGAGAACTGTCGCTCGAGGCTACTGACGGACGACGACTGCACGAACGGTCATCGTCGGACGAAATTGAAATGGTGAACTCTTTGATTAATGTGCAAAGTTGGAATGCGTAATGCGTCGAGCAGTCCGATACTCTTCTCTTCATGTCTTGGATTATGCCGGTGGAGGAGCTGCCGCTTGACTCGGGGTGCGTGTTTGTTGTCCCTTCCGGCGCCTGACTCCTAAAAGGAATGTTGAAGTAGCTGTGGTTGGGCGCGTCTGGGGAGACGGGAAAGTCGAAAGACGGCGTGTCCTCTGCCTTGATGCTTTGAATCGACGGTGAGGTAACCTCTGTGCCGCGGATGAACTTCTCGTCCTGTCATGCACGGTTAGTAAAATTGTGCGTCAGAGATCAGGGTCATTGACCTTGTTGTTGTCTACCTTTCTTGAGTCCCGAACTAGCACTATGCGTCGACCCCAGGCTGCGTTCTTCCTCCGGCGTGTGGGGGACATGGCCAGACTAGTTATTCGTTTGTTCATCTCAACTCGAGACTCGGGTCTAAGATAGCGTGGATCATTATCGAGCATCTTGTGGATGGTCTTCTGGGCCGAGTTCTTCCTGCGCACTTGTCAGCTCGATGCCTCGGAGTGAGGGTGCATGAACTACCGACCTCGGGTTGAAGCCATCCTCCTCCAGTACTTTGAGAATCTTCTCGATCGGGAGCGTGGAGTAGAGATAGAGCCTCGCCAATTTTCTTGACCGAGACACAGTCCACTGCGGGGGCCGTCCTATCCTCGACCCGGACGAGGGTGGGGCGGTGGTGACGGACGCCGGCGAGGAAGCCATGTCTCTTGAGCTTGGCCGGGATGCGGAGGCGACAGAAGGCTGACGGGAGTGCAACGAGCGGGACACACCGTGATAGCCATCGTTGCCGACTTTGACGCCATTTAAGGCTTCGAGGTGGACAACTCGTGGGGGTCCCGGCCGGAGCCGCGTCAGAACATCGACAGGCATAGCACGACAGGATCAGAGATGGACTCCGTCGAGCGTCAGGCCCCTCTTCCGTGTTTGTCAAATGGCAATTCCGTGCGAGTTTAGCCCCATCACGGTATGGAATGTGCAGAACGCCCGGGGATTTGTATCCGTGATTCGATTCCCCTGCTCAGCTCCGCACCCTGGTCGCCACGACGGAAGTCGGATGGGCCGCCAACATGCTGAGAGACAGTCCGCATCTCGGCCTCGAAAACCGCTTAGCTAAAGCACAAGACTGCATGGGTGGTAGTGATGAGGACGGGCAATGATGGCCATGATGTTGAGGTACCTGTCCTTGCGCTGGTGACCCGCAGGTGGTACAGGTACCTCGCTAAGTATAAAAAGTCCAGTGCAACGTTGGACTGTCGAAGGTTGTTCTGTGCAGCTTCCACGCATGCTTCCATGCAGCTGATGGCGCTGGCGCCCCTGCATGGGGAAGGCGGGCGCCTTGTGTTAGCGTCGCTGTGCCGCCCCTGGAGGTGCCACGCGCCAACCGCGTTAAGCTGCCCAGCGGCGCGGATTTCGAGTGAAACGACGACCCATGCAACGATTCTGTTGAGCCAATACATAGCACGGGGTCGTTTTCTCCATAGTGCCGAAGCGGAGGGATGAGGAGGAGTCGCATGCATCGCAAGGTAGGGCTCCCTTCTTCTGCGATTCTGCTGGCGGCACTCAAGGTGCTGTAGCCGAGTGATTGCCCTCCCATCCCACTTACCCGTAGATCCTTGAACAGCCTCGTGCCCACTGCGGGTGAGCGCAGATCCCCGTCGAACCCGAAATCAAGCCCATGGCAGCGGCCCACGCTCCCACGTTGGGAAGGAAGGGGGACGGGCCTTGGTGGAGAAGGCGACCAAAGTGTGGGCTTGGCGCGTGCCGCGCAGCAATGGCTTCCTTCTAGAAGGCTTCCATGCATACGCCGCAAAGGCGCAGCTCAGGCAAGGCGGATCAGGCGGCCCCCCTCGAAGTGCGGTGGGCTTGTTTGCACTTGTTCTCAGGATGGAATAGCGTTTGTCGGCACCTCAAGCGAGCGGACAGGCCGAGGGAGTTCGACTTAGCCTACGGCCGGTGAATGGAGCCTCGTCGGCAAACCCGGAGAACTCCACTGACCCCCTCAGTCTTCGGATTGTGCGATGGATTGGCAATGGACGTCGTCGCATATTGTCGCTTGACTGGTGCCAGGGGTTTTGAGCTCTTGTGCAAAAGAGGATCGCGTCTGTGACGTCTCAAAGGTTGCGGCGAAGCGGAATGCCAGCACCGATTGAAGCTGGCTCGATGACGGAGAAGTCAGGGTGTCAGCCGAAATCATGAATGTCTTTAGAGGGCCTAAAGATGCTGCGTGGACGTCTTACTTTTGTTAACCGGCGCTTTCTTTGGCTGGAAGTTTGACACCGACTGTTTGAGAACGGCCCTGCCTTGCCTGCGGTCGATGGTCGGTCTCAGGGCAAGCCCAGTGCCAGGCGGCGAGGAGACATGCTTGAGCCGTTTGCCTGCGCTGAGCATGCAGTGATCCTAAGTTCCGATTCTCGGTGTGCCCCAAAGAGGCAAATGCTCGACAAACACGTACGGCATAAGCACAGCGGGTGGCGCCGTTGTGACGGGCGTTTGACTCTGGGTCTGGCTCTGGGCCTGGCTCTGGCTTGGGAGTGTTTCCACTCTCCACTGATTGTGTCGGCTGTGTGCGAGTTCTGTGGGAGATGGGGTAGGCGCCATGGGACCCATGGGGGAAAGAACACCCAACCCAAGACCAGGCTCCAATTGGGATTGCCGAACAGGCCAGGCCAGGAGATCCCGAGTGGCTGCCTGCGCGGGCCGTTCGTTGCAGGATCTGGATGAACCGACGCAGCGGGTTCCCCCTTGGCTCCTGCCGAAAAGCCCCTGTCACTAACTCTTCTCTCCCCAACAGGAACCAACAAGAATCACTAACAGCTATTGCGCCGAGAAATCCAAAGAGCTGCAAGCCAGCTCCCAGACCAAACCGCGCCAACTCTGATTCGGTCTTCTTCCATGTTTTCATTGCACGGTCGTCGAGAATCCGATGGCACACTGTCACAGGAACAGAAGAACAAAACCCAGCTGAGTTACGGCACAGCTGCAGCACTTTCCAGGTTACCAATGTGGCATCTTTTGTGTGTTGAATATACGACTTAGCAGAGCAGAGTGCTTAGGTACCTGTCGCAAACCTAGTGGGCGGGTAACTCGGACTCATGTACGGAGTAGGTCAGCACACCCGCGGGAAGGAACCGGCAATACTGGCTTTCAACTATTTCCGCTGTCATGTCCGGCTCCAGGGGGCACAGAGTAAGCGCCACCCGGATACTTCGATGTTGTTTGACCGAAAGTCGGGCGGCATATGGCCGAGTTTCACGGGCAGAGACGAACACAAAGACGTCGAGTCACGGTGGAAATGAGCACTGGTATTAATCAACAGCCAGCCGGTCCCGACCATCATTCCCGGTTCAATCACAACGCTAACCATGAATGTTGCGATCATTGAACTTCAACTTTTCATTTCGCTCTGTTGACTTCTGTATACAATGGATCAATCATCGCATAATGCTAACACGAGAACGTATCATATAGATCACGCTTCCTGTTTGCCTCCTCCACCCATCCCGTCGCGCGCACGATCAAATTTAGCTGGTCAGGTTGAAGAACTTGAGCAGCTCCTGCTCGTTCACAGTCGACTGGTGGCCAATGCCCTGGCCAAAGAAGCCAAGTAGCTTTGTGCCGTCGCCGTATACCTCCTCGGTCCACCCGTTCGAGGGCACGCCGCTGACCTCCTTGGTGAGCTCGACGCCCAGGATGTTCGACCACTGCTTGAGCGCCTCGCGGGCGCACTGCGGGTTCACCAGGTTGTCGGCCAGCCCGTGCGAGATCTGCATGCGCGGCCGCCGGCCCGTGTAGCCCGGGTAGGCGTTGCGCACCAGGTTGCCCCATTCCTGCGGCGTCTTCTGCAGCCCGTGGGCGCAGGTCTGGTTCTGGCTTGCCGGCGTTGCGGAGGTGGCACCTGTGAGGGGTTGCCGTCAGCCTCATGTTCTTTGTCTGTTTTCCTTTCAACGCTCGAAATGTTTCAAGAGCCGAGTGGCAGCGGCCGCAAATAAGAAAAGAAGGCGCGGTATGCGCCTCGGGTCACACAACCGGACTCAGCTGGTTCGGCTTGAGAGCCGCAGTCCTGAGCACCACACACACCCACGCAGACACACACAAATCCACGCTCTCATTCAACACCATCCCAACACCATCCCATACACTCTCTCACACACACTTACCAAGGAAGCAGCCAAACGCAACACCCGAGTAGGCGGCACCAGCCTCAAAGACATCCGGGTACGATCCGGCCAGCTGGTTGGTCATCATGCCGCCGGAGGAGAAGCCCATGGCGTAGACGCGGTCGCGGTCGCCGTTGTACTTGGTCAGCGTGTAGTTGACCATGTTGATGATGCCCAGGGCGTCGCCGCCCTTGCCGTGCGTCAGCGTCGCCGTGTTCTGCACGTCCCAGCAGTTGCTCATGTGCGGCGTGCTCGGGTAGATCATGATGAAGCCGTGCTGGTCCGCGTACGACGGCAGCCGCGTGCCGCTGTACCATTCCTGCGCGTTGCCGCCGCAGGGGTGCAGCTGTGTTTTGCGTTAGTGTGGAGCTGAACGGGTTGCTGGGTGAGGGGTGGTGTGGTGGTGGTGGGGGGGGGGGGGGATAGTATCGTACCGCGACGATGATGGGGGGCTTGGCGGCCAGCTTGTCGGGCACGTAGATGTACATTTGAATTTGGGTCGGGTTGTTGCCGAAGTTGCTGACCGCCTGCAGCGAGGCGCCGAGGCAGGTCGTGGCCGTGGCGGCCAGCCCGACGAGCGATCGGAAGAACATGGTGGAAGTCTGCAGCTGCTTGTCTCGGGAGTCAAGATGCCGTCGCGGTGCGGATGCCAGCGTTCCAGGTCATGGTGAGAAGTTGAACCTCCACCGTATATATACCTTCTGCGATCGTCATTGACCGCGTGGTTGCCGGGGCCTCTCCCGGAAGAGGGCCCTCCCCCAGCCTGGCCCTGTCGGGGCTGGCTCCATTCAATTTGTTTCAAACTGCCCACCGGAGGCATGTACGGCGGAGGCTGCCGAGTCGCTTTCCCCTTTTGGCGCCTGTCCCGCGAATGATGTGCGGCTAAGGCGGGTAAATCTCGCGAGGCGACGTTGAAGAGCCCCGCTGACCGTTGCGTCGTTTAAGCGAGCCAAGACCTGGGGTGTTAAAGGGCCTTGCATATAGAACCACTGGGTTGGGGTATCCGGGGAAGATCAAGGTCGGCAGCTAAACTCGGCAGCATGTCCGGTTGTACGGCGTCAGGGTTAGCCTTGATTGGAGGGATTGGAGGGCTGTACGCCGATCATCGTACCAGCGGCGGCAGTGGAAGACCTGCCAGAGTTTCTGTGGCTTGCGTAGAATACTTTGTTCCGAGCCGGAGTAGCAGTCAGCTGTCCTTTACTACAGACCACTCTCTATCTACCATACAGGAAGAGGTAGTAGGAGTTGCTCACCATCTTCAAGTCCACCTTGATATTGCTCGCTCAGGTTCATACACTTCGTGATGTCTCACTGGCAAAGTCTTAGTACGGGTTTAATCAAGCAACATGACGCTCGCTCGTGACAAGTCCCGTCAATCCATGCAAAGTCGGACGGAGCAAACCTATGATTCAAGTTCTATAGTGGTAGCTTCATTTTCAGGTCGTCTCCGTCTACGAGCATCCACATTCGTTGTGCGCCTTTATCTGGAGTTTTCAACTCGTTGATTCGACTCACGTTGCGATTTCCAGCTTACTAGAAAGGCCTGAACTGAATTCCCGTACATACACATAACATGAGGTACTAGGTATGATATGATTCTGTTTACCCCACCGAGTACTCAAATCTCACCAAACCGCGGCATCTCCAGCCCAACCGACCTGATTGAACACTTTCCCTAGGTAGACAAGCACGTCCTGCGCTCGGCCTTCCTTCTCTCCCTTCCCTCAACACCCCACCCGCAAACTCAACCCCGTCCCCAGCCCATTCCCCTGCAAGAACTGCACCTGCCCCCCACCACCATCCTTCCTATGCTCCCCTCCATCCTGCCCAGCCGGCGCAACCACCAACCGAAAAACCATTGCGTCCGGCGGCTCGCGGCAGGCGAAACTGTTCAGTGTCGCCTTGGCGCCCGGGCCGAACCATGTCGTGCCCACCAGCGCGCCCCCGCCGTTGTCCACGGCATACACGTTGACGGTTGCGCCGCTGGTGGGGATGACGTGTGCGTCTGGTGACGTGAGATCGAGGTCGAGAGTGCAGGTGGATGCGGTGGAGGATCCGGAGGGGAGGAGGAAGCTTAGTTCGACTGGGGGCGGGTTGTTGTTGTGGGTAGACGCGGTGGTGCTGGTGGTGGTGATAGTTGAGGTGGTGGAGTTGGTGGAGTTGGACTCGAAAATGGTGATTTGTATGGGGTAGGGGGGCGGCGGGCTGGAGGTCGTGGTCGAGGTTGCTGCGTGCGGGGTGGGGTAGACTGTTGGGCAGGTGTCGTGGGCCGGGGTGGGCTGGGGGTGCAGGTGTTCGTGGTGGTGTCGGTCAGGTAGATTGTGAGAAGGTGGCGTGGCGGTAGAGGTGGTGGCTGCGAGGAGGAGGAAGATGCAGAGGGGAATGCTGCTTGTTCGGCGATGCATGGTGTTGAAGGTGGTTCAGTCGCTGAAGGGGTCTTTGTGGTGTTTTTCTTTTCGGAATAGACGGGCTACTAGTATTCCGAACGAAGATGGCTGTAGCCAAACAGAGCAACCCTTGACATTTGGATAAAGAAGGTACCGTTGGGCTTGGGGGAACAACCGTTCAGAGCAGGGAGGTGGGATCTCTATCAAACACAAACTGAGTTGTGGTGCGTAGTAGCGGGATGAGTGAGGCCGAGTTGATGGCGTTCTTGATAGTCAGACGAGACAATTCTAAGTTACTCATTTCGACCTTGACTGGCTCCGACGTCTTGCCATTTTATAGGTCATGCTCGAGGGAGTCAGCTCGCGCAGCAGCTGCACGAGGTCAGGCACGGTCTCAATCACAGCAACGGGCGCTCGGTTGGTCAGGCCAGCCAAGCTACAAAATCCGAGCGCCTAAGTTCTTTGATGAGTATCCAAACGCAATGGCTCGAGTGGTGTCCACGACTCTATCGATAATAAGCCGGTTCAGAATGGGACACTGACTGCCCGGGACTTAACGACGTGATGCTCGAGGTCTGCGTCGAGGTGCACCATGGTCTTAGCGAGTGACTCGAATTCCATTAGCGAACCCCGAGTCACCGTCCCGCAGTTATCGGAGACGCGGATGGTGGCATGTGAGATTGCATGTTAAGAGGTCTCAAACCGATCATGAGACAACCAACAATCACGCGCGACAAGCAGACCTTTGAGAAAGGCCCGCGCACAGCGGGTTTGAGACTGGGGCAACTCAGCGAGATGTGACTCCAAAGCTTATCTAGCGGCGGCTCTTGCTCACAAGATGCATCACATGCTTCCTTAGCACTGGCCGGCCCGCTATCGACCACGATGCAGGTGGCAACCAGATGAGAGAGACGGAAGCTCTAGGGCAGCCCTGATTGATACCTATAAAATCCAGGTGTCTGCAGCCCCGCAGTGCTATGAGCATGCCCCACTAAAAAGTAGCGATAACGATAAGCCGAGCACCCTTCAGCATCCCGCTCAATCCTGCAGCAGTCCGATAGAAAATTCTGGGCCGGACCACAGCACGAGGTGACTGGCCGACAACAACCCCTCGACAAGATGGTGAAACGAAAGGTTGCTGCGCTGGAGAAGGTTGAGGCCGACCTTGTCAACTTGCAGTACAAGATCAGGAGGGATCCCAGGTGCGCCATGACACCCCAGCCTCCTTTGCCTTGTTGATTGTCGCTAATTGAACCTCCCGTTTCAAAGGTCGTACGCCCAGGAGTTTCACGACCAGTGGCTCGCATACGACGCCCAGCGCCAGATCTTCATCTCGTCGCCCACGACCGTCTCAAGCGACGACACCAAAAAGTTTCACGACCTCGTTGATCTCGTTGCGCACGTTGCCGACCTCTACCCCGATCTCACCGCCCCATATCCCGGCCACCTGAAGGAGCTGCTGAACCAGCACCATGCGACGCTGGACAAGGAGCTGCGTGAGAAGGTGGTCGGCAGCCTGGTGCTATTGCGGAGGAAGGACGTAATCGACTCGACCAGCCTGCTGACGACCCTGTTTCCCATCCTCATCTCGACGCCGAGCAAAACACTGCGGTCGCTGCTCTACACCAAGATCATCAGTGATCTGCGGCAATCGAATTCCAAGTCGACGAACCACCGCCTCAACCGGACCATCCAGACCGTGCTGCACAACCTCGTCACCTCGGACCGGACGTCGACCAAGGGAATGTGGGCCACCCGCATTACGCGCGAGCTGTGGCGCCGCCAGATCTGGACCGACGCCCGGCCCTGCGACGTCATGAAGGAGGCCTGTCTCAGTGACAATGAAAAGGTAGTAGTGGGTGGTGTGCGCTTCTTTCTGGGCGGTGACAAGGAGCGCGAGGAGCTGGAGGACGACGACAGCGACGAGGACGTTGATATCCGGAAGGTTAAGCACCAAGGGACCATCAACAAGAAGACCAAGAAGCGCCAAAAGGCGTATGAGAAGGCAGTCGATAAGGTCAAGAGGTACGGTCGCCCCGCACGTCCATATCGCGAGCAATCTACTGACCAACCACGGCAGGCAAGAGCGCAAGAAGCATGCACCGCAACCGCTCAACTTCTCAGCCCTGCATCTCATTCATGATCCTCAAGGTTTCGCTGAGAAACTGTTCCAAAAGCACCTGCAAAATGCGAAAAACAAGTTCTCACTCGACAACAAGCTCCTCATCTTACAACTAGTGACCCGCCTGGTCGGTCTGCACAAGCTCACCATCATCTCCCTCTACTCCTGGTTCGTCCGCTACCTGACACCGAAGCAGCTCAACGTCACCTCCTTCCTGGCCTCGCTGGCCCAGGCGACACACAACCTGGTGCCGCCCGACGTGATCGAGCCGCTGGTGGTCAAGATTGCCAACGAGTTCGTCTCCGAAGCGTCGGCGTCCGAGGTGGCGGCCGCCGGCATCAACGCCATCCGGGAGGTGGCGCTGCGGCAGCCGCTCTGCATGACGGAGACGTTGCTGCAAGACTTGGTCATGTACCAGAGGAGCAAGGATAAGGGCGTCGTCATGGCCGCGAAGGGCCTGCAGTCCCTGTACCGGGAGGTCTACCCGGAGTTGCTGCAGAAGAAGTACCGCGGCAAGGAGGCCACCATGGGTCTCCGCTCGGGCGATGTGAGGCAGCGGAAATTTGGCGAGGAGGAGGAGGGAGGCATCGAGGGCATCGAGTTGCTCGAGAAGTACAAAGAAGAGCAGAAGAGACGAAAACAGGAGGAGCAAGAGGCAGCGGGAGACGGAGAGGTCGCGAAGAAGACGGAAAACGACGAAGAGGACGACGGTTTCAATTCAGACGAGTGGGAGGTTGCATCCACCGACAGCGACTCTTCGGGTGGCTGGATCGACGTGAGCAGCGACTCGGACGACGACGAGCCGGCCATGAAGCGGCGGCGGAAGGGAGACGGGGACGAGGAAGTCCCCGAGCTGGTGGATGCCTCCAAGGCCGAAGACGACGCGGCGGCCGAGCTCAACAGGATTTCCAAGCTCGCAACCACCACCATCCTCACGCCCGCGGACCTCGCCAAGCTGGAGGAGCTGCGGCGCGAAGCCAAGGTTGACAAAGCGCTCGGTCGACCGTCAAAGCGCAAGAAGGAGCTCATCGACAAGCACATCGAGGACGGGCTCACGGCCGAGGACATCGAGCTGCCCGCGCAGCTGGGCAAGAAGGCGACCAAGGAGGAGCGCGTCGAGCGCGCGCGCGAGGGCAAACCGGGTCGCGAGGAACACAAATCGACCCAGGCCATCCGCAAGGCCAAGAAGGAGGCCGAGGGCAAGAGCACGACGAACCGCGAAAAGGCCCGCAAGAAGAACTTCTTGATGACCATTGGCAAGGCCCGCGCTAAGAATAAGCGGAGTTTGGTCGACACGCAGAAGACGCTGCGCGCGCATATCTCGCATAGTAAAACCGGTGGGCGCAGGCGGAATGGCTTGTAATCGATTATTCAAGCCTGTCAGAGGAGGTGTCTTCTGGGCATGGTCGGTCGATGTGCTTGGGGTTTGCTTCACATGAGTGTTCCTGTATGGGTCCATGGATTGTCACGTTGGGAATGGGCGCGCATTGTTTGTTTGAGTATGATATTGGAATTCCACGGCCAGCAGTCTTAAAATCCAGTGTTACTTGGTTGGAGGTGATCTCGTAAGAGCAGGCAGCTCAGCAGCATACCATACCACCGATTTCAACCTACCTACCTTTTCTCTCGCGGTGCGTTTTTATGTCTCTCACCATACGACGGACAGGGGAACACTGGATTTCGTCACTCAGGCAAAAGATCAAGAGACAACAATGCAAGGAGATAGATGGTAGAGAAGATAACGCAACGAGACAGACAGAGAAAGCCACGACTGGCCTACTCCAGCCAAATCGGATCCCTCGCCGTCCCCTTCCTCCCCGCATTCCTCACCTCCGCCTCCCTCCACCTCCTCCTCATCTCAACCTCCGCCGCCGCCGGCGCCGCAGCCTCCTGCTGCTGCCTCACACACGCCTCCCGAAACGCCGCCGCCTGCTGCGCCTCCAGCTCGTCCGAGTGATACGCCCGCCGGTGCTTTCCCGCGGCCATCCCGCGCAAGAACACCGCGCTGCACCCGGGCACGTTGCATGCCTCCATCCAGCTGGCGTCGTACTTCCCCCCCGAAGAAGAAGAAGAAGGGAAGGAGGGCCCGGACCTGGTCGGTGTCAGCGCCGCTGGCGGGTGTGCCGCGAGAAGGTGTGCCACTGTCGGGTGGCCCGCTAGTGATTTGCACGCGCGGCACCGCTTGACTGCTTCTTTTCGTGCGAGGGCGGCGTCGCGCGTTTTGGAGCGGCGGCTGCTGCTGCTGTTGCTGGATGAGGAAGGGGGTTTGGAGGTGGGCTTTTTGCTTGTGGTTGTGCGGGAGGAGCGTGGCTGCTGCTGCTGCTGCTGCTGCCTGGTGGTAGTAGGGCTCTCGCCTCGGCGGTACAGAATTTCGCGCTGGGAAGGCATCTCGTTCCGCTTGGTTGGGGTGGCTTTGCCGGGGGTGGAAGGTGTTTGGAGCTTGGAGAATGCCTGTGATACCTAGGTAGTAGCTAGGAAGGTAGTAAGTCTCAACGAGTTGAGATGAAAGACCTAGAAGCTTTGGTTAACCGTTAGAGGGGGCTATAGGTTCTTACTTACCTTGCTACCAGCTGCGATTGGGTTGGCGGTGGCGACGGACGCTTAGGGAAGCTCTGAGATGATGATGAGGGATGCATTAGCGAAGGTTTAGGGATTTATATAACATACCTAGAAGATGCTCCTTTAAAACTCTACTACTGTGATGTCTGACTGTTCCCCGAATAGGTCGGCTGCTGGTGTTAGCTGCTAGTCAAAGCCAGACATGCACAATGCAATTGTCTTCTGTCACAGTGGGCTATTGTTCTGGGTACTCTGTTTCAATAGTCTACCTATTTACCCAAGTATTGGAACAGAACAGTTTGTTCCAGACCGGGTGTAAACTGATGGATTGATTCTTCTCTTCCTCGCTGTTGAGAGAAATGGACAGTCAAGCCTTCCTGATCATAACCTCCCCAAGTTTGACTCAGCGCTATACCATTGAGCGTTCTCTTATCGGTGCGCTTTAAACAGCGTCGTTGTTGTTACCCGGCAGTTCGGTTCCATTCATCCTTCCAACCCGGGTCTTTCAAGTTTCTACAACATGAAGCATGAAGGTTTCCAGACCCCTGACTCACTGGGAAGTTCTGCCTGGCGCCCGACAAGAACAAACCGAGTCACCTAGCACTGCATATCGCTGCAGCCACGCTGTTGTGGCATATTGCCTGCCTCTACACCAAGAGCGCTGAAGGGCCGCTGTTACATTATCCGCCTAAAACCACAAGGCAAAAGCTGTCGGTCGTCGTGCTGTGCCACTTTGAGAGACCAAGAGCTGCCGCAAAGGATGGCTCACGCCATGTGCACTGCTGGGTACAGGCGTCAACGAGGGGCTGCCAGAAGTAAGCGAGAGCCGGGTGTTGACAGAACGTCATCTCTTGACACCAAGGACTTCCAGCGCTCTACGGCAGGTTGCATGCTTGAACTTCACATGAATTGGATTGTGATATGAAGTTAAAGTGGAGGTCGAGGTGAAGGTTCAATGTAATCTCGACGGCCCCTTAACCTGGGCTGCTGGCTCGGCGGGGGTAGGTGGAACGGCGTCTGGGCATGGTCGATTGTCGATTGATGTGCTCGGGGTTTTGTTCACGTGGGTGTGGCTAAACATAGATAGCTGGGATTGTCACATTGGGAATAGTCGCATTGTTTGAGTCAAGATATTGAAATCCAACCTGGAACTGACTGCTCAGTTTGTAAAATGCAGGCAATATTGCTACCGTTACACGGGTCATTGAGATAGGACAGCTCAGCTATTCGACCTCTCCTCGCTCTTCTAGTTCTATGCTCTCACACCATCCATAGGATGGATAGAAGAACCCATGGATTGTCACTTACCTTAGGCAGGCAGGGAAGCAAGTAAGTGAGTTTCAACTTACTTATTTCAGCCAAATCGGATCCTCCGCCGTCCCCTGAGAAGCGGTAGTCTTTCTCTCCGCCTCTATCCTCTTCCTCCTCGCCTCTTACTCACACAGCGTGTAGGCCGCCCGGAACGACGCCTCCTGCGCCGCTACCAGCTCCTCATAGTGGTACTTCTGCCGGTGATCGATGGCGATGCGGCCGTCGCACAGGAACACCGCGCTGCAACCCTGCATCCCCCACGCCTCCATTCCACCTTGGGTCGAGCTGCTCCTCTCCTCCTTCATGGCGATGGTTCACATGGTCGCCGTTATTGTCTCCGTCCAGTCCCGTGATCGTCGCCTGCCGTGGATGCGCCGCGAGCAGGTCGGCCACGGTCGGGTGGCCCACCAGCGAGCTGCACACGCCGCAGCGCTTGGCCGCCGCCCGCCGCGCGCGGATGGCGTCGCCTTTTCGGGATGTGCTGGACTGAGAGGAGGACCAGGTCTTGGGGGTCCCGTTGGTCCTGCGGGTGGTGAATGTGCGCCGCGGTGAGGTGTTGTTCCCTTGGGCCTGAGCTGGCGTCGTCGGATTTTCGCCGCGGCGGTGTTGGATGTCGCGCTGGGAGGGCATCTTTGCTTTGCTTGTTTGAAAGATGCCTAGAGCGTGGAGGGAAGGTTCAGACCGAGTGATCTGGGAAGGATGGGGTTAGTGTTTAGAGGGGGTCACAGACTGTCACTTACCTTGCTACCGGTTGGGTTTGTTGCTGGTGAATGTGGCTGTGGGAAGCTCTGGGTTGGTAGGAGATGCATTGGGGATTGTGAGGAAGACCTGGGAGTTCATATCACTTTTGTGGAGGGCGATAGGATGGCTTGGTGTTCTGGTTTTGTTTGACTGTTCTCCGGATCGCTGGCGTTGCAAGTCCGTAAAGATTCTTACAATAGGATTGGCGTTTAGAGCTGTTGTTCGCGATGCTTCGCTTTTGACGGTCTACTGTTTCCCAAAGAATTAACTAACGAAATCGTGCTGAGAGGTGCGAAATTCGGCGACAGTGTTACTTGCTTTGCTGCTGAGGGAGTACGTTTGAAAAATGCCCGACTTGGCTGACTTCATGTTGGTATTGGCTGAGCACAACCTGGATCTCCCGGTATAGGTTAAGTCAACACAAGGTACTAGTAGCCAGGTATCTAGGGATAGCTCGTTCAGAAAAAAAAAGCCATTGCTTGTCATCATAGCGTCCTGCCAGGTTGTGTGTCACTAGTAGCGATGCATTCGTCACTCTGCAACTGACACCTTTTTTTCTTCACATCGAGCTTGGAGTCTCAAACCCCTGCCAACTTGGACTGCACTTCCGCCGGCATGGGATTACAGAAACAATCCACACGTTCCGCGTCATCAAGAGACCACATTGCACGACTCTCAACTCCGATGATGCGTTATGGGCTCCTAATAGTTCCAAGCGTGCTGGAGGTGCTGCGTTCGTAGTCTGCTTGAAAAGGAGAACCAGTCTGCAATCGCCGTTGAAGATGGATGGCTGTGGTGGATGCATCTACAACCATATCTGGTGGCGTGTAAGCGGTGCGCCAGCCAGGAGTGGCCACTACGAAAGAGATACTGAGCCTGACTACCTAACTAGGGGTGTTATAGCTCCAAATCTTTGGTGATCCGCAGCGAATTGCACAATGCAATGAATGTCAAGTTGATGTTGAGGATGACAACGACTGGAAATTCTGGGACATTGTTAAGCCGCTCAAGCGACGCGTGAGCACCAATCACTGCAAGTAGTCCTGTGGTCTAGCGGTTAAGATTTCGCTCTTATACCCCTCGCGGAGGGCATGGGTATGCGACGGTCGTGGGTTCAATCCCCACCAGGACTATTCATTTTTGTGATTGGCGAGCTACTGGTGGTAGTGGGATCCTCGCGCTTGAATGCTTGATTCATGCTCATTTCCAGCTGCCGTTGATTGAACATTTCATGCTCGCTGCCCCAGTTCAAAAAAAGAACTATGCATGACCCTAACCCAGAGATTGTCTATCTTCTCGGCACTGAAAGTTGAAAGAGATGTGGCGCCGGGGGAGGTGGGCGAAGACACTAGCGCCACAGCGCCACGACGCCACATCCCGCCACATGACGCCACTTTTGCAAGCTCGGGCCGTTATGACTCGCATTTTAGAGGAGTCGGACTCAGTCTGAGTCGGCTTCCATCATTGCCAGTTGTCGGGTAAAACGCTTATCCCGCATTGCAATCCATTTCCTCAGCCAGGGAACCGGATCGCCGTTCATCTGGCTGAGGCTCGGAATGTGGCCGATCGGTATCTGACAATTCGCATGGACGAACGGAGGGGAGAGAAGTGGATGCCAGATTTGCCAGGGAGGCCCTGGGCATCAGGCCAGCGACAGGCCAACGGACGCTATGAGCAGAAACCAGTCTCAGGCTCTCAGCCTGTGAAACACACTTCGCGCTGCGAGGGTTGCGAGAGTACTCCGTACGGCGGCTTCGTGAGACACCCTCGCGGCTCCGTTTGTACCTGCTACCACCCCCAGCCGTTCCGTTTTTGGGTTGAATGGAGCAGGTGCATACGTATGCAATGTGTCGCAGTCGGGCGGTTGCTGGGTGGAAGTGCCTGTCAGTTTTATGTTCCCTGCTTTCAGCTCTCGGCGGTTGACCTCGCACAGCACAGCCCCAGCGTTAAATGGGAAGGAAGGGCTGAAGGGTCGAGGAAGCATTTATTCGCATTCCATCCCAGAGGCCGCCCACTGGGAACTCCTTCTGACGGGGGTCACTGTCAGATCCGTCCGTTTCTTCGTGAACAGCAGTGGATTGGATGCCAAGTCCCGAAACGATGCGCGAGCGGTGCCAGTTGTGAAACAGCCTCACAAAACTTCTGGGCCAATTCGATGATTTTCCGCGCCAGAGCCTCCGCAGCGTTTCCTGCTTGGGCTTTCTGGCGAGTCCAGTGTTGATCGTTTTGGGTGGCGCTGGGTTCCAAGGAGAGAACAAAGCCCCCCTCCCCGGAGTTGAGGAGTCGACTGTGGACACGTTTGGTCTCGGAGCCGAGCTGACTGCACACACGGCACGCACGGATAGGACAACGGTCGGCGTCTGCAATTGCCGACGCGCCGATCGCCTTGAACTAACGGGCACTGGTGCGACTGGCCAGAATGGCGGTATGATTCAGCAATGAGAATGGCTGGAGCTGTTCGAATCGTTTGAAGGGGCCGACCCATCGGAGTGTCCATACTAGTACACAGTAGAGTTTGCTTGTATAGATGCTCAGGCTGTTGCTACGGCCCGCCGGCTTACACTTTAAAAACGGAACGAGATTCAATCGCCCAATGTTCCATTGCCCGGTAGTGTTCGGGTCTCAGCCTCCACAGCCCGGCGCCTTGGGCATTGCGGCGCTTGGCACGTTCCAAGCTTCCTTCCATCCATGCTTCCATGTTCTCTCGGAGGCTCTCAAAGTGGCTGTCGCGGAGGATTAAGATTTGAGGTGTTGACGGTAGTGGTGAGGCCGAAGGATCCGTGTGATGAACTGGCTCGACTGGATCCTGAACGGAGTGCTGCGGGGGCCGGCGGTGCCTCGGGCATCACGTTTTCGCCGTCAGCACGAATCGCCAGGTTGAGGCTGTGCAAACCAGCACAGCGCATCAGAGCAAGTGACGGACGGAACCTGCCAGTAACGCCCAAGGCCATCATCATTCCCGTGCTTTCGGGTTTGCCCATTCATCAGTAGCCCACGCCAGCCTTGGCAATGCACATTTGTGCAATCGTCAAGTCTGTTGAAAGCAGTCGTTGATCGCGTTGCGGCATTCGCAGGCCCGCCTGCCACGGTAGACCAATGTGGAAGCCTGGGGAAAGCGGCGTCGTGTGCGACGAGCAGGCTTCGAGAAGGCCAAGAAGCCCAAATGCTATTCGAACTGTATCACTTCAGGAAGGTGGCTTGAGTGTGCTCCCCGAGTCGGCTGTGGAAAGTCGCCGGAAGCCGTCGGATTGAAAACGACGCCACGGTACGATTAGCACATCACTCCGTTCGCGCAGTCCTGTGCGCAGCCAATCCGCGGTGGCCGGCAAACAGGCTATTTCGCAGCGGACAGTCCTGATTCGTCCGATGCGAGGACACTCGTTGGGCGAGCTGGCGCTGCTCGCATTGATTACGCGTCCCCCTTCGAGAGCCCCACTCAAGCCAAGCGCACCCAGGAGAGAGAACCCCTGCTCCTAGGCAGCCAGGCTAAAATAGCGGATGTCCCCAGCTGTTTGGCCCTCTGGGCCTTCCCTCCACTGATCGTGCATTTCGTCCCAACCCGGAACCGCTTTTCAGTACGACCATCACCACCACGACGAGATTCACAAAACCAAACCGAATCAACGCCGCGGCGGCGAGTATCTGGAAACCGTCTCGACGAACAAAGCGGGCATTTCTCCCGCTTCCAGGCTTCAATGATGCCGCCCGCGAACGCCGGCTCCGCTCCTGGATCGCAGCTCGGCGGGATGGACCCCGTGGAGGACCCCGACCGGCTGTTCGACTTCTTCATCGCCCCGTCTGCGTACCGATCGCCGTCAGAGACTTCGGGACCTTCAATGCAGACGCCTCTCGCGACACCCATCATCAAGGACGAGTCGCTCCCGTCCGACCAAGGATATCCGGCCCCGAGTCACGAGTACGGCGCCTACAAGCAGCAAACGGGCATCGTCCCCGGTGCGCTGGCTACCACACTGGCTATGAACCAGAGCAACCAGCACATGCTCGGCTTCCTCGACTACAACAGCGGAGGAATTGATTTTGCCGAGACGGACGACTTCTTCGATTTCAGCGCCCCGCCGTCGCAGAGCTTGATGCCGTCTCCGGAATCGCTGCACATGATGTCGCCCGAGGCCAGCCTCTTCTCACATCCCACCGTCGACCCCAACTTCATCGGTGGCCAGGAGGGCGGCGTCATGCCCCCGCCGCTGTCCTCACATGTCGGTCGCCTACGGCCGGGGATGCATCAGCAGGCGGCGATGGCCAAGGCTCAGCAGCAGAAGGTGCTCCAGCAGCAGCGGATGAACGCGCGCAAGCAGGCGCAGCAGCTCCCGCAGCAGCAGGCCGCCGCCGCGCTGGCGCCAAATGCCCAGCTGATCCAGGCCAACAAGATGATGGTGGAGCAGAAGATCAACAAGGTGCTCGGCGCGGTGCAGTGCGAGGAGCCCAAGATGGAGGGCGTGGCCAACCACCCGGTACTGAACCAGCCGCCGAAGCCCAAGAAGAGCTTTGAGGAGATGGACGCCGACGAGCGCCTACTGGCCAGCGAGGAGGGCAAGGCCATGAATCGGCTCGAGAAGCGCCAGGTCCGCAACAAGGTGTCGGCCCGCGCGTTCCGCGAGCGGAGGAAAGGTAAGCGACACCACTCAACCCCCTTCCCAACCTTCCGACTCAATTCTGCTTTCGTCATTCAATCCGACAATTGGCTAACACATTACAGCCTACATCGCCGCGCTCGAGAAGGAAGTCATCGACTGCAACAACGAGAACAGCCTGCTGCGCGCCAAGAACACCGCGCTGGCCGAGGAGAACAAGCGCCTGACCGACCTGAGCCGCATGCTGCTCTCGTCGCCCGCCTTCTCGCAGATGCTCAACGACCTCAGCGCCGCGCCCCAGCCGCTGTTTGCCCCGCAACAGGCCCAGCAGCAGCAAGTACAACAGCAGCAGCAGCCGTGTGGCTACGTTGCTGCTCCCCCGCATCTTGTGGGGCAGTTCATGCAGGGCGCGCCGGCTGAGGCGTCGTGACGATGATGTCAATCAGTGCAGAGAGTATCGGGTGATGCATGCGGGTTTCTTAGACTGGTCAGTTGGATGGGCGAGGAAGTCTCAGGGCATCAGTGCCGTCTGTCTCCGCTCTCTGGCCACCCCACCTCGCGGCCGTCTCTCTAATGCTGGGCCGGACAGCTGATCCCGCAAGGTGGAGACACTGCAGGTGTTGAACAACGTCCGTGGGAAGGACAAACAGAACCAGCTTGGATTTCAAAGCCGTTCTCTCTCTTGGGAGGTGGCTTCCATTTCTTTAGCAGCAAGACATGGCTTGTGACAGGCAGGCGTTACGAGGGGTTATCTTCACGGGGAGTCAAACGGGTAGCTAGCGTCTTGCGTTTTTGTGTGGTTATCGAGCCATCTTCGCTCATCACCTTGTCATATTTCCTTTCCTCTTTCTTTTCTTCTGTAGTCGTTGTTCACAATGGCCTGTTTGAGCAGAACTAGCTGCCGACTACGCCTCACGCTTTTCATCATCACTGGTTGGGTGGGCGGGGTCGAGCGGGCAATATATGCGAAACGATCAAACTTGTCTCTATTCAGTCCTCTTTTGCAAATGTGTTGGCCACAATGAACGGAAAGCAAGTCGTTGCCTCGACGTAGACCTGAGGTAAACGAACCGCTGTTAGTAATTGGAAGTTCGGAAAGTATGTAGGTGAACTGGGGCAAACCCACCTTGACCGCGTCCGCGCCGACCTTGATCTTGCCCCACGAGACGGCCTCGTCCGGACGGGCGCCGGCGTCGCTGCCGTCGAACTCCTGGCCCGTGTTGATGTAGACGGCCGACTCGGCCCCGTTGCGCATCAGGCACGCGTTGGCGATGTGGTGCTTGATCACGCCGCCGCCCAGGATGATCATGCCGGCCCGCCGGGCCCGCACCGCCAGCGTGTTGATCCGCCGTATGTCCTCGACAATGTCCACGCGCAGCTGCCGCGGCGCCGTCCGGAACGTGTGGAAGTACAGCATGTCGCCCAGGCTGCCGTCGGTGAGGGCCGGGCAGAACACGGGGATGTTGTTCTTGTACGCCCAGTAGTACACCGATCGCTCGTCGTTGATCTCCTTGCCGAGGCGGTGGATGATCTTGGAGGGTGTCCAGGAGAACTCGTCGTCGGTGCCGCGGCTGGCTTCTTGCTCGTCCAGCATCGCGTCCAGGATGGGGACCACCCAATCCTCGAAGGCGCAGTAGTTGGCATTGGGCACCACTAGGTTGCCGATGCGGTTGAGCCCCTGCGCGCGCAGCTCGGCGCCGCGCGCACTGAACGACGACAGGTACGTGTCGCCCAGGCACTTGATCAGGTCCTCCTCGACGCCGCCCGCCGTCGTCACGATCGCCGAGACGTGCTTGTGCTCGACCAGATACCGCAGCACGCCGCGCAGGCCTGACGAGATCAGGTTGGAGGTGTAACCTAGGAAGATGGTCGTCTTGTCGCCTGTCTCGGGGTCGCGCCATGCTCGCTAAGAGACATTGGTTAGCGTGTATGGACGTATGTGAGAGTCAACGAGCCTGGGCGTGTGTGTAGCTGTGTTGGTCGTCATGGGGCGTTGTGGCGGGGAGCAGAGGTAGAGCGGCAAGCTGGTGAACCGGCCGCGTACCATACCATTTCGTTGATGATGCGGATGGCCTCGCACATGGACGACGCCTGGAAGCCCATGTGCTTCATCCCCTGATAGAGGTCGTCAACCGTGATGGGCCGCCCTTTGAACTTGTTGAAGTCGAGCTCCTCGACCTTTTGAGCGTCCGCCGGCATCTCGACCGACTGCACCAGCACCGCTTCGGTGGCGGCGCTGGGCGGGACATTGTCCGCCATCGAACCGGGGCGGACGGGGGAAACTCGGGAGCCGTGGGAGGGGATGAGATGAGACACAGAGGGACCCAAGATGTGATGCCAGGGATCTCTCAGTCGCAGTACCTAGGCCAATCCCTGGGAATAATTTGTGTAGCACAGCAGGATAGCCTAGTTGACGGTCCGTTCACAAAGGTCTGCGGCGTTTCTCTAGGTAACTGATTGTAAATGCAGACAGCTAATCTTGGCCGTCTTATGGTGTTGTTGACCTCCGTCGCAATATGGCTTGTTTCGGATGAACGCTGAAAACCGTCTGCAACACACCCCACTTTTGGCCCAGACTTGCAGAAACTTACCAAGTAAACTTTGAATCTTGAGTCAGCCTTCAGCGTGCTGCAAACCAACGGGATCAAGATTTGCACTCGATGCAAAGTTTCCACATCCGGATATCCCGGTGTCTTTCCCATTGCGCTGGAACCCGCAGGCAGGTGCGTCCAACCTCAACTCCCGCAGTCTCTTTAGCCGCCGCTGCGACACTCATCACCAAGCCGCAGTTGCAGGCTTGCAGCCCGCCAACCCGCCTCTCAGCCCGCATGCGTGGAGGGTTCTTTGAATCGAGGCTAGCGTGCGGCACCGGGCATGGTGGCGGGCCCACCGCTAGGGTCTCGAGGCTTTAGCTGGCGTTGCCAAGCACGTGCCAAGCAAACCATGAATGCGTTTTGGGCATGGACGAGAACTGCCCGTCGCCTGCCTGCCCTTGTGGTGCACGCCCTGGCTCGCCTTGGCCCGGGGGATGGTCAGCCAGCACTGCAGCAATTCGAGATCCACCTCGGGTCGTCCAATCTTCAGCCACGCTCACGATCAATCCCCTTCTCCCAAACACCACCACCTGCTACCTGCTCGACCCGCGTCCTCTGATCCCTCGCAGTCAGCAACCACGGCCTGGGAGGTGCCACGAAGGACATCTCTCCATTGACCGTCGTGGAGGTTATCTTGGTGAAACTGCCGCGTTTTCTTCTCTTCCCCCGGAACTCGGCCGTTTTTGGTGCTTTTGCGAGTCGTCGTCGCCACTTTCCCCGTCCGGTGTGGCAGCCTTGGGTCCCATTTTAGCGCCTTGTTTCCAACCTCCAAATCTCGAAACGCAGGCCCAGCTTCGCTTTGTCAACACCACGCGGCCTCCATCATCACCTGCTCCAGCAACAAGCGTGTGTGCGCACGGCTCGGGCCCCCTCCGCCAATCCGTCATTTGCCCGCCAGTTTTGCGTCATGCGCAGTCACGCACTGAATCGTCGCCGATTTGGAGATATCTGAGGCGCCCGCGCGCGTATCACAATGTGCGTCGACGTGATGTCTTTTTCTCCTTAGTTTCCTTAGGTACCGCCAGCTGCAGGCAGGCGCCCGCCCTCGGTTTGTTCTGTGCTGTTCTGCGCGCGCGCCCTCTGCCGACGTCACAACGATCCGTTCCCTTTGTTGATATCGTTTCGCTGACCGTTGTGATGCTGTGCTAGGTCGAGGTACACCGGCAGCCGCTTCGATGGCGATCGCCGGTCTCGATCGCCGCGCGACAGATCCCCGTACGGGGACCGCGGCGAGCGCGGCCCGCCGTATCCTGATGCTGACCGCCGCCGTCCGCCCCTAGACTCGCGCGCCAGCTCGGGTGGGTTCCCACCCGGCCGCGATGGATTCCGCGACTCGCTCTCTGGGATCCAGCCGCCCCGTGGACCGAAGGCTCTTCTCGATGCCCCGATCGGCCCTCGCGGCGGCGGGTTTGCCGGCGATTTCCGTGGCGGGAGAGGACGCGGCGGAGGACGTGGCCGCCAATGGCGCGACGACAGTCGGGACGGCGGGCGTGATCGCGAAGACTACAGGGATCGACCCCCATTTCGGGACGAGCGAAGCCGTGAGCGCGAGCGAGACCGCGAGAGGGACCCCCGCGACCGCGACCGAGACTGGCCGCCCCGCGA
The DNA here is from genome assembly GCA_023628555.1 of Chaetomiaceae sp. R4402. NCBI lineage: Eukaryota > Fungi > Ascomycota > Sordariomycetes > Sordariales > Chaetomiaceae > Chaetomiaceae sp. R4402. The sequence goes on along the minus strand of JAMAKO010000041.1, from coordinate 175,348 downwards.
CCAACGCGACCGCATCAACGATTTTCCCCGAGGCCGCCGGCCTTCGCCCCCTCCGTTACGCGCTCGATCCCCGCCGCCGGGAAGAGATTTTTGGGATGCGCGAGAGGCGCCTCCGGGAGGCGACCCCGACCGACCGAGACGAGGGTCCCGAGACGGACCGCTCTCAGCCGGATCGTCCAATTCGGATCCGATGTTTGCTCAGTCTCCGTTTCGTGGCGGGTTTGCCCGCGGCGGGGGCAGAGGTGCCGGCCGCGGACGCGGCGACTGGGACCAACGTGTCGGGAGAGACCGCGCGACCTTCTACGACGAACGCGATCGCTACCCGCGAAGTCGGTCGCAGGAGAGCCGATGGGGCCGCGAGCAGGATGATCGGGAGCGCAGGGACAGCCGGTATCCAGATACGGCTAGGGACCTTCGTGACGATCGCGACATCAGAGACAGGGAAGCTCGGGAGCGCGAATTTGTCCGCCCGAAGCCCGACCGAGTCTCGCACGAACCGCCGTCTGCAAAGGATGTCTCACCCCCGCCTCTCGCCCCCTCTGCGCCCGCCTTCGGCTCCGTCCCCAGCCGCCAGTCGACATCGACAGAAATACAATCGTTGACTGGAAAGCCGCCGCCGACCGGGCCTAGGGCATTGACTGAAGAGCGGCCGGTCTCTGCGGGCCATGCGGCGGGGAATGAGCGGCCGCCACCTACCGGCCCCTCGAAGCCGGCGCTGTCGGACAGCGGCGGCCCGCCCATACCCGTGGGGCCGCGTGCGCAACAGCAGAAGCAACAGCGCTCGAGCAAGCAGTGGATCAACCCTACCCTTACAGTAAAGAAGGTGGCGGTGCAGGAGTCACCCAAGTCGGCAAGACTGCCCAATTTCCCACTACAAACAGGCAGGCCCTCAATCGGCTACGGACCCCACGCAGACTATCACCGAGATTTTGAGAAACGCCCCCGTAGTCCCGGGGCACGATCAGATTCACACGCCGCGCCCTCCGATCGATATGGCCTCCATGTTGCGACTGGCCCCAACGAGATCGTCATTAAGTCCGAGAGGGGTTCGCAATCCGCGAGGACGTCGGTCGACCGCGAAACGAGAGCGGCACCTCATAATGAAGACGTGAAGATGGGAGGGACGGACTCTGACCGAGCTGCTCGCGAGGTCGAGGATGGTGAGAGCAGACAAGGGGTCAGCCCTACTGCGCTCAAGCACACCGACACTCCCGTTGAGAAACCCGAGGTGGAAGTTCAAGACTTTGCACACGTCAAGAAGGCCCCCACGATTCTCGCTGTCCCGTCCGCCCGCGTCCAGCTGCCACCTAGAGAAGCGTCGGCCACTGTCCCGGACGAGCTTTCCGAGTCGGACGACGACGAGGACATGGACGTGTACTTCGAGAGAGAAATTACGAAGGCGGAGGCCGAGCTGAAAAAGACCAAGGAAGCTGCTGACAAGGTCCCGTTGCGCATTGTTAGGCGATACGCAGCCGCGGTCCACGAGGCCTTGCTCGGGGTGCTGAACGACGACGTGGGATTAATGGACTTCGTTGGGCCGATCCCTGACGGCTTCACCATTCCCCGCCCGCGTCCCGGAACCGAAGTTGTCGACAAGGAAATGCTTGATGCGGAGGCTGCGCAGGAGCACCAGTCACTAGCTCTCGTGGCCCGCGAACCCTCAGCCATCCCTAGCGTGGAGCCGGCCGAGGATAGCACGATCCACCCACCCGAGCCCCAGCCGAAGGTCGAGGACGTGGACATGGACGGCGCAGGGCTGCCGCCAGTGCCAACTCTGGATGAGGTAAAGCCGTTGAATGCTGATGTTGAGATGCAAGCTTCGGAATTTCACGGCTCACTTCCACTACGCCGATCAGTGTCAGTCCAAGGGGCACTGACCGAAGGGCCATCTACGGCATTTTTCCCGCATCCATTTGATCAAGGGGAGAATGCGCGCAGCAGTGCATCGCCGGACGAGGAGAGCGAAAACCGGACGGAGGAGGATATGAGCATCTACGGCAGCATCGAAGTCGTCAGAGAGTTCTCAGCCACGCCGCCTACCGAGGATCTGCCGATCTACAACGTCAAACCGTGGTACCAGAGCCGGCGGGTTCGCAAGCTGGCTGAGGAGTCACCCGAGTTTGGCAAGTTTATGCTCGGCCATATCCGCGACCAAGAGATGGCCACGCATCTCGCGCAGGACGAGTTGCGGCGTGAGTATTCCAAGAATTACGAGTCGTATCTCCGGTACACGCTGTCGGACGATCCGGCCGCCGTCAAGAGTCGCGACTACTTCACCAGCTCCGGGGTGCAGCCAGGAATCAGCGGTAAGGCGGCGGCCTCCGACTCCAAGCCTGAAGGGGGTAGAAGAGCGGCGGGCCGTTTCTCGACCGAATTGGACCTCGACTATGCCATCAAGGAGTCGATGCGCGAGCACCAGGAGCGGAAAGAAAGAGAGGAGCGAGCACAGAAGGAAAAGTACCGCAGCGAAAAGGAGGCGGTCATCCCCGACATGTTGTGGACCGAGGATGAAAGGGATCAAGCCTCGTTTTACGACACGGCTGGGCTGCTGCCGCTGGAGAAGCTCGTGGCGACGTGGCAGGTCGTACCCGGGCATGTCAACTTCACCGAAGAAGAGGCCGAGAAGTTCGAGAAGGCCTATCTCGAGTCGCCCAAGCAGTGGGGTAAGATCTCCAAGGAGCTGCCCGGCCGGGATCCCGGGACCTGCATTCTGTACTACTATGCGAAGAAGCGCGACCTCAACCTCAAGGACAAGCTTAAGAAGCAGCCTAGGAGGCGCAAGAAGGGCCGAGGAAAGCAACGCTCCAGCGCATTGGTATCGGAATTGGGCAATGCAGAGAACGAAACGGAGGATGCGACAGGACAAGAGACCAGCGAGAATGGAGAGCGCCGGCGTCCTCCCCGCCGTGCTGCCGCGCCCATCTGGCCTCACGAGGCCACACCGAACGCGGACTCGGACGGAGCTACTCCCGCACCCACGCCTAGTCGTCGTAGGGCTGGAACAACCACCGCCGACGCCAAGAACGAGTCCGGCGTCGAGAAGCCCGAAGTCAAGCGGGCCGGGCGGAAGCCTCGCCAGCCGAAAGCCGACAAGGAGACCAAGGGGCCGAAGCAGCTGCTGGCACAAGCACAGGCACAGCCACAACCACCCGGCTCTATGCCTCTCGCCGTTACCCCCAAGCCAGGCCGGTCGCGCGCCAACTCCAAGGCTCAGGCCCCGGAGTGGGTGTCGGCCCCGCAGACGCCGGTCGACCTTGCCGCCCGCGTTCCCCTCCCATTTGACGTTCCGCTGAGCGGGATGCAACCGCCGCTGGTCCCGGTGCAGCAACCGCCTCTTGCGAGTGCCGACCGACAGGTGCCCCCGCTGGCGTCTACCATGTCCGAAGTTATGGCCCCGCCATCGCTGCGTCCCGAGCCGCCCCCGCCGCCCGCGTCTGTCCCCACTTTCGAAATCTCCCAGCCAGCCGGGCCGGAGCGCATTCGCACGCCACAGCAGGCGTCAAGCTACTGGAGTGTATCAGAAACCACTGATTTCCCGGGGCTGCTGCGCGCCTTCGGCACTGACTGGGCTCGGATCGCCAACCACATGCAGACAAAGACGGCAACCATGGTATGGACCCCTCACTGCATTGGCGCGCCCTTATCAACTTGCTAACTGCTCCAACAGGTTAAGAACTACTACGTCCGGCAGACGAAAGAAGGCGGCAAACCGGAGTGGGAACAGATCGCCATGGAAGCCGATGCCAAGGGACAGAGAGGCGAAAAGCGGCCCGCGCCGCCCACGCCAACGCAGGGGCCGCGGAAGAGATACGACGTGACCACGGCCGGGCACCGGCCTCTCGCCGCCGCCGAACCGGACGAAGCAATGCTTGGCAAGGCCGAGCCGCAGCAGAACCAGCCATTCTCGCGATTCCAGGTGCCGATCGCGCAGGCCACGCCGGTTTCACATGCGCTTGTGCAGCCAGCGCAGCCAGCAATGGCTACTCCATTGGCTTCGTCGGCGGCAACGCAGCAACCGCCGCTAACCGGACCGGTCGTCACGCAAGCCATGTCGCCGCATATGCACCCTCACCCATTGCGACCACCGGTTTCCGCCTTTTCGTACCCAGAGAGAGACGCGGATATGCCCTCGACCCAAGCCCAGCAGCCCGTACGGATTTCGCAGAAGCCCGCGCCGCCCGCGGCCTCGATGCCGCCTGTGTCTGAGCCTGCGCCGCGCGCTGCCGGGTGGGCCACCGAGATGGGCCAGCAGTTCTCGATGCTCGGCCAGCCGAAGGACGCCCGCGTATCCCGTGACCCTCGCGAACGGCAGAGGCTGGAGCTGGGGCAGCGCGAGTCTCCTCGGCCAGTCGAAAGGGCGCCACCGCTGCGCATGAAGCAAGAGCCGGAGCAAACGCTTCATCACCCGGAAACTTATCCCCAGTTCCAGCCGCAACAGCGAGTCTTGTCCTCGAGGATCGAGCCAGCGCCGCTCCCCAGACAAGAGCCCCCTCGCGCCGCAGCGCCGGTTTCGCAGGCATATGCGCCGCCGCCCGTGCAGCAAGGACATCCCCAGGTGTCCGCGGCCAGCGACAGGCCGATGTCGACCATGCAGCGCCAGCCGCCTGTTTCTATGCAGGAGCAGTACGGCGCGATGCCTGTGTCGGCCGGTCCTGCTCCGCTTGCTCATCCTCCGCCTGCGCCGGGTCCTCCTCGGGCGCCTGAGCGCAAGATCAACGTCATGTCGCTGCTCAACGACGACGATGCGGCACCCCCGCCCAAGAGGGTGACCGAAATGTCCGCGGTCAAGACAAGCTCGACACCGCCACCACAGTCAATGGTCCGCCAGCCGCCGCCACCGCCGCAACCGCCGGTTTCTGCGATGCCGCCGCGCCGGGAGATGGAGTCGGGGTACTCGTACGCTCGAAACCCTCCCCAAGCGCCGCAGTCGGCGATTCCGCCGCTCAAGCCGTACCACACCCAGTCGCCGCAGCCGCAGCACGTGCGGGTGCCGAGCACCGGGCTGGCGTCGAGCATGGATTCTTCAGTAGAGGCACAGCGCGACTACTATGGTCGTCACTCGTATCCGTCTCATCCGACGCACGCATCCCAGCACTCGGTCAGCGCATCGAACTCTCCCCAGGCACACCAGACGCTTCACTACGCGCAGCCGGGACACCATGCGCCGCAGCACCCGCAGCAGACTCAGATGGCGTACCAAGGGCAGCAGTCGTACCAGCCATACCAGGCCAGCCAGCCGCACGCTGCGTCTCCCACGCCGCAGTATGCGCCACACCCGTCGCTGTCAGGTAGGCGGGAGCCTCCGCCAGCGACTGGCCGCGAACCATGGCAGCACCAACAGCCGACAGCCCAGCAGCAGCAACAACAGCAGCAACAGCAGCAACAACAGCAGCAACCGATGCATCCACATCACCAGCACCATCACTCCCAACATCAACAACACCCGCAACACTCGCAGCATTCGCAGCACTCGCAGCACTCGCAGCACCTGCAACACCCACAGCAGTCACCCTGGCCGCCCACCCACCCAGCAACTTCCAAGCCCTCGCAAGCGCCGGTCCCAGCGCAATCCGCATGGGGCGCGCAACACGGCGGCCCTGGCGTCCAGCCCAAGCCGCCCGTCAGCAGCCCTCTGGCGCCCCAACAACAACAGCAACAACACCACGCCTGGTCCACCTCCGGGCCCCCGAGCAACCAACCGCCGCCCCCGCACCCGCTCAACCTGCGTGGCGAACCGCCCCGCGGCGGCGGCGGCTACGACGGCCAGAGCCCCACCGGCATGCCGCCGCACCACCAGCACCACAACTCCCTTGGTGGCGGTAGCGGAACACGGTATGCCCCGGCCGCGCAGGACGCGCGCCGCGAGAATGTCCAGCCGGGTGGTGGTGGTGGGCCGGCGCCGTATGCGCGGTATGCGAATACACCCGGGCCGGTTCTCACGTCGCAACAGCAGCAGCAGGTGCCGCGTGATCCGGTCGCGGCTGCCGTCAGCAGGAGTTACACGCCTGTTAGTGCGGGTGGAGAAGGTGGTGGTGGCGCGTTTGAGCATCCGCGCGGTCCGCCGCCGCCGCAGGCTGGGAGTGGTGGGGGGCCGGTGGGGATGCAGCAGCAGCGGGAGGAGATGATGGCGAGAGAGCGTGAGATGAGGGAGGCGATGATGCGGGAGCAGCAGGGGAGGGATTTGAGGGGGGAGCAGCAGCAACAGCAGCAGGTTGGGAATGGGAGCTTGCTGGGGCGGCAGTTGAGGCCGGGTCCGGAGGGGCCGCAGGGGAGTGGGAGTGGGGGGATATATGAGCGCGGTGGGGAGAGGAGATACTGAAGGCGGGGGGTTGTCGGGGGTTATATGTTCGTTTTGTGATTTGATTGGGGTTTTTGGTGGTTAAGGAAGGATATGTTTGAGAAAAGGGGGCATCTGGACCGACCCGCGCGCATTTTCCGCATGTTGTGGCGCGAATTGGGGATATGGTGCGAGCGGAGTGGATTGGTTGGGCGGGTGGGATGCATCATCGGCGTGGCACTGCAGCAGGGTTGGTGCGTGTTGATCTCACGAGATAGATGTCTGCGTTTATGTGTGGCGTTAAGCGTTGTTTGCTGAGTTGTCTCCCTGCAGGCCAGTGTAGAATACAGCAGTCAGTTTGCCGATGTTCCTGTTCCTGATGAAGCGTGTGTGCGAAACGCAGTGTGAGGGTCTGCGCGATGTCTCATGCTCGCTCGAGGTCGATAGAAACGTGCTCTTCAGTGTGAAGGTGCCATGAGCACGTGTGTGGTAATCGAGCTGTCAATACATTGCGTTGCCTTTCCTGTCCCAATGCCGATGTGGCGTCCATACGCACGATATGCGTCAACACTAACAATGCCACGGCCCAAGTCTCGTTCGGCTTCTCATGCCTCATACCAATGATCACACACCCAGCATCCCACGAGGCGCCGTGCTGAGCAACCATCATGCCATCACAACGCAGCATGCACACACTTAGAGCTTCGAGTAAATGGCCTCCTCAAACTCCTTGAGGAAGACCCTCACCTGCTTGTCGGCCGTCTGGCGCAGCTGCGTGCCAAAGACACTGCACACGCCCGCCTCGCGGTCGATGAACTATTCGTCCGTTAGGAACCATCTCATAGAAGCACAGTCGTCAACCAGGTACTCACCCAGGACAGGTTCCACGCGCCACCCCACTGCAGGAACCCCTTCTTCCTGTGCTCATGCTTGCCGTCCTCCATGAGCAAGCCACCCGCGCTCCAGTTGTACTCGACGCCCTGTGGCACCACGCCGACGACCCACTCGGGGTGCTTCATGGTCTCGTTGAGCGCCTTCTTGGCCTCGCCTTCCAGCAGACCCGTAAACAGCAAGTCGCACGTCTCGGGCTTGAGGATCTTGCCGTCGTTCTTCATCAGCGACTCGAGCACCTTGATGTACTCGCCCATGCCGCCCCACGCGCCCTCGCCGCCGAACGCCTCGGCCACCGAGTCGAACCGCGTGTCCAGAAACTGCACTTGGCCATTCGGCGCCGTGCGCGCCGCCATCCCCGCCAGCGGCTCGATCGGGTCCGTGAACCGCCCGGGGTGGAACGTGATGCCGCCCCGCGGGATGCCGACCTTCTCGAAGATGTGCTCGTGCACGAAGTCGTCCAGGAACACGCCCGCCATCACCTCGATCAGCTTGCCCAGCCAGTCCAGCCCGCTGCCGTACTCCCACCCCGTGCCGGGCTCGAAGACCAGCGGGTAGCCGAAGCGCGAGTCGACGGCCGCGCCGCCGCCGTCGAGTGCCGACTTGAGCGGGAGTGGCAGCTTCCTGCCCGTCGCCTCGGCCCAGTGCGTCAGCGTCGGGTTCAGCAGGATGTAGCCCGTGCCGGCAGAGTGCGTGAGCAGGTGGCGGACGAGGATGGGCTTGGTGCGCTGGACGAGCTGCGGCTTGCCGTCGATAACCGAGGTCACGATGGGCTGCTTCGCGAGCTTGGGGAGGTACTTCCCCGCGTCGTCGTCAAGCTCGAGGAGTTTCTGATCGACAAGCACCAGGATGGCGACAGCGGTGATCAGCTTGGACAACGACGCCATTAAGAGCAGCGTCTGGGGCGTGGCGTCGGGTGCGTCGGGCTTGAGCGAGGCCTTGCCGAGGGACAAGCTGTAGTCGATCTTGCCTGTGGGGACAGTCAGTATGGGACAAGATGTGAGTCGAGGGTGGATGAAGCGAAGAAGGGAGCGAGAGTGGCTGACCGGTCTTATCCTTGGCGAGCATGACAGCGAAAGGGAGGACGCCATCCTCGACAGCCTTCTTGATGCGGGCCTCGAATTCTGGAGTCATGACGGCAGTGGTTTGTTGTTGTGGTGGACGATCTGTTGCGGATCAGATGTTTGAGTGCACTCGGGTTGCCGTGTGAGTTGCTGAGTTGGAAACGGGAAGCAGACGGAACTGAGAGTAAAAGACGGAAACAAGCGCGGTCTGGCGAACTGAGGAGACACAAGAAGCGGCTGTGTGTCCGCTAATATAGGCATCAACATCAACCGGTGCCTGCTCCAACGAGAATCTGTCTTCCAACCTTCCCCTAAGAGCTCAAGATGTGGCCTCTCAACCTTACACAGCAGTTTCCGCCTTTGAAGACTTGTGCTTTCCTTCAACCTGTGATGCCTGCCGCGACTTGTTGCGCAACAGTCACTGCAGCACATCGTCCCTCCCTCCTCCCCTCCTCCCACTCCGCGCCACTGTCCGGAAATGCCAACCCACCTCCCCGGATCTCCTTGCCTAGCGGGTCCCACAAACTGGGTACCGAGTGCGGGGCTCCTTCGGCAGTCCGCAGCCCTTGTTCTCGAAGGCAGGTTCGGCTCGCAACCCAACCGAAGCCGATGCCGAGGCGGACGGGACCTGCCGTGGCATCCACTAGCGAGGAGACACAACATGGCGTGAAATACACTAGATTGTAGAGTGCCAATTGCTGCAAGCAACGCTGTCCACTCACTGCTCGCATTCAGAAAAACACGCATCAGTAGTAGCAATACGTGGAAACACAACACGACGCCTGGCTTGCTTGACTTTGTGAAACAGTGAAACAATAAGTAGCAAACAGACCCAGCAAACCTGAAAGAAGCGACACGGGGTATATTCCTCCAACCGCCCACCCGTTTATGAAAACAACCCATCCCATCATCGCCGCAAAGACACGTACGCACGAACAGCCACCACCGCCGTCCACACACAACCATCATTCACCCCTCAGCAGCGACAATCCCAGCCTCCTCACCCGTCCCATTCACCCGCTCCCCCCCTTATCCCTCATTCACCTCATCCTGCACCACCTCCGCCTCCCCCTCCTCACCACCACCCTCCTCAGGCTCCGTGGCCACAATCCCATTCATCCTCTCCCAAACCTCCCTCCTAATCCGATCATCCTTCGCCTTCCTCGCCCTTTCCACCTCCTCCACCCCTCCTGATTTCTTCAGCTTCCCCTCCTCCACAAAATTCGCCAACTCCTTGGTGAGCGGGTTCTCGCGGCGGCGCGCAAGCTCCTTCTGGCGCAGCTTCTCGGCGCGCTCGATCGCCTCGAGCCGGTCCTCGTGGTTGGGCTGCAGCGCGCGCACCTCGCCCAGCACGCCCTCCTTGGCGGCCGACGGGTCGACGGCGCCGCCGTCGCCGCGCATCATGAGCGCGCGCAGCTGCCGCGCGGGGAACACGCCGCCGTTGGTGGTGGCGGTGGTGGAGGTGGAGCCATTGGGAGCGTTGCCACCCGCGCCGGCGTCCTTCATTTGTTCCTTGGTGGCCTGCTCGACGAGGGTGAAGGTTTCGGACGCTTTTTCGAGGTCGTCGCGCAGGTCGACGATCAGGTCCTCAGCCAGGCGCAGCTCGTCACGGCCCTGGCAGACGTCCTCGAGCTCCTTCTCCCAGATTTTGGTCCAGAGCGGCTTCTCGCGCTTCATGTACTCCTCCATCTTGACAAGCTCCTTGGTCGCGAGGGAGATGTCGCGCGTGACGGCCTCGAGCTGGCGCGGCAGCGGCCGCACGCCGCGGTGCACCACGTCCTTGCGCAGGTCCTCGACCATGTCCTGCAGGTCGTCCACCTTGTTGACGAGCCGGTCGCTGTCGGCGTTGAGTTGCTTGCGCCCCTGGATGACGTACGAGTGGCCCGCGTCGCCCTCGATGTCCGGCACGGCCACCTTGGCGGCCGCCAGCTTGACGTTGTTGGCCTTGGACCGCAGTGCCGACATGGAGCCCTGGATCTCAGACTGAAAGTTGGAGTAGGTCTGCCGCAGCACGGCCAGGTCGCGCCGCAAACTTTGGATCTCGGTGAGCTGTCCCGGGCTGAGCTTGCGGGATGAAGCGGCCGCGGCCGCGGCGCCACCGGCTTGCTTGGGGGACTCGGTTGCTGCCGCGACAATGGTCGGCGGGGCGGCGGCCAGCCGGGCTACGTCCTTAGCCGTCTCCTGCTGCCGCTCCGATACTCTCTGTAGGGCGGCACCCTGGTCATCGACGTTTTGCTTCACTTCTGCCATCATCTTCTTGAGCGAGCCGAGCCCGTCGTCGATGTGCCGCTTGACTTCGTCCAGCGCCTCCACGTTGAGCACCAAGACTGTGCGGTCCTTGATGTCAGACAGGTCCTCCAGCTCGTGCCGCACGCCTGATACGGGATCCTGTATGTAGATCTCAGGGAGGTCGGCGCCGTTTTGCTGCGTGTTCCACGAGAACTTCTCAATAAAGGCAAGCTGCAATCGTCCTATCGATAGCTCCTCATACCCGCCCGGGAGCACGAACTTTTTGACCTTGGACTTGTACTGGAGAAATAGAGTCAGTTCTTTTGTCGCGGGCGGCGTCTCTGTGAACGCGCTGGGCGGCTTGTCCGGTGTGGTGGCTCGTGCCGCTTGTGGAGGCTGAGCTCGCGCTGGTGTCGCCACCTTCTCCCGTTCCGCGTCCTCCACTCCCACGGCCGGCATCATGTCGGTCGGCGGGCCGTTCAAAGTCGCACTCGGCCGGAAGCTTTCCTCCTCCTGCGGGCCAGGCAACTCGGTCCTGGCAGCGGGCGGCTCGGCCGGGAGCTCCTCCGGCTCCTCCGAGACCCGACTCGGCACGCGAACGGGGGAAGAATCGAGCGTGGCCGTCTTCGACTGGCTGGACGTGTTCCGCTTGTGACGGACATTGTCTCTCGCCTGCATGGCCCGCATGGATTCTCTGACTTCACCACGGCCGCGGTTCGGTATCGGCGTGGTCTGGGGCGGCAGCATTGGGATGCCCGGCGCCTGTGCGCCCAGATGTTTCGATATTTGGTAGGCAGAGTACCTTCGAGACGCTCGCCTTTCCAAGTCGCCGCCCCGCTGCAGAGCCGCAAGAGCACTCTGCTGCGATGCCTTGGGCGGTGGGGGAGGCGGCGGGAAATTATCCAGGCTGCTCAAATCACTCGCCGAAGGGCCGGATGGAATCGTCTCGTCGCCGGGGTAGGGAGGAAGGATCGGAATATTCTGCATCGTGTTGCTGGATAGGCTGGACTGCTCCGAGTTGAGCGAGTCGCGGGAGAGATCCCGCTGCGACTGGAAGCGCCTCGTTGGAGAGGCCGTCAGGTTCCTCCGCCCGTCATCCCGCTGGCTGTCTGGGCGGTATCCTTCCTCTATGCCCTCGTTCAGCAGAGTCGTCAGTCCCGAGTTGACACTTCCCATCGTGCTGGTGCTTGTTGTCCTGGCCGGCACTGGCGGTTCCGCAGCTGACATGGTGCCGCCAGAGCCGTTCGGATCGCCGGGAGGCGCGCCGTCCCGTTCGCGCTGCTGTCTCTGCCTCAACCTCGTTTGCTTCCGCTTAAGCCCGTGTAGGAGGTTTATGATGATGTCCCGGATTTTGGGCAAATATCGATCCAAACTCTCCGCGCTCGCCTCCTGGCTGAGCGTAGACTCCAAAATGTTCCTCAGCAGCTCGGGCACGTTTCCCAGGTCGGAGGTGTCGACGTTAATGGCGGTGAACGCACGGCAGGCCATATTGAACTCGTAACCCAGGCGGACATAGACGTCGGACACCTGGGTGTCGGTGGCATTGCCTCGCGACCATTGTGTGAGGGTTTCGAGTAGTTGCTTGGTAGCGACGAGGAGATGGGTCACGCTTTTCTCGATCTGCGACAAGGGAAGCGAAGAGCTCCCCGACGACTTTTTGGACGTCATGGTCAGAAATCAAGCTGTGTATAGGGGGGGAGTAGGGGCAGATGGGAGGACGAGCACCGAGCAGTCACAGCGACAGTGCCCGACGGTTGTGTGGAGGGGTGGTGGAGGGGTGGTGGAGGGTGTGGCGGCAACGCCACTGGACAGAGCCGCGTTTGAGACGTGGCCTGGCGATGCATGGAGCCGGCGGTCGAATAGGGATCTGCATCAACAATGCAGAGCCGCGACCTGTGTGGGCAAACGGAAACCGGAAAAAGCACGGGAACTCACGTTGGCGCGTCTCGTCCCGTCGGTCCTGCCGCCGCTCCCACTCGCGCTGGCCGGCTGCTGCTGCTGCTGCTGTTGTTGTTGTTGTTGTTGTTGTTGTTGTTGTTGTTGTTGTTGTTGTTGTTGCTGCTGCTGCTGCATTGATCGCGACGACGAGGTGGAGGGCCGCGGCGCAACGGGGCGGTTGGTGCCCACGCCGACGGCGGGCGACATGGTGCGCGGTGGGACGTTCGGAGGGGGCGGGCCCGGCTCGGCGCCGGGCGACCGTCGGTGTGAGCTCCGCAAGGGATTCATTTGCTCGGTGTATCTGTGCCTGTCTCCCGCCGCTGAGGAGAGTGCAGTTGCTGTTGTCCGGCGGTGGCTTTACCCGCGGGCGGCCACTCTCTTCCCGCTGTCTTGGTGCCCAACCCAATCAGGACGGCGCTCGTGCGACGAGAATGAAAATATACCGAGGCTGGGCGCGAAATGGCGCGCGTGCGGTCGGTCGGCCGCTTGATGGTGTACAGTTGAATTTTTGTTTCCGTACGGGTGTCGAATCGTACAGAAGCCGATGGCGAAGCGGGTTGCAGGAGGAAACGGGGAAACGCGCGTTGTTGCAAAGGCTGCATGCACTCCAGCTTCGGGCAGGTACATTTGGGTTTCTCGGGTTGTCTGATGGGAAGGTGCGGAGGCTCCCACCAACATCCACTGCCCACAGCGGGCAGCAGCAGTTGGCATCGCACCTGTCGTCTCCACCGCGGTTCCAGCAGCTGGCGAGCCAGGCCGCGCTTTGCCGAAACTGGCCAAGCCGGGACGGGATGTGCTGTGGGCTGTGGGGCCGCACGCAGGGTTCGGACAGGCAGGCAAGCAGGGTCTGTTCCGTTATCGACGCTTAACCTGGACGTTTCAAACAACTGCGGTGAAATGGACACTCTGAATTCGCACAGCCGCATGGGGTCTGTGGCTTGCTTCCACACTGGCCACAGATAGTTGGATCCTGTTTGTCTCTCGCCGTTCCGCTTTATCCTTTCTGCAACCTGCGGCGGCCGTCGTTGTGCACTACGTCTGTACTTTGTTCGGGATGCTCCCAACTCGAATCACATTGACGCTTCGCATTTGTCGAAGAAGATGACAGCCACGTCATAAAACAACTCTCGGGTTCCTTCTTTCCCCCTTCTTCAGGCAGGCCGTCTTGTATGTCTACTTGAGGGTCCATCCCAACAACCTGGCATCGTTCTGGGCCTAGGATCGGTGTCTCGAGCTCCTCTGCAGTCTGCTGCTTTCGACTGATGCTGCTGTGCAATAAGTCGCCCAGATCACCCCCAAGTCTATCCGTTCTGGTGACTCACGCGGATTGGGTTCTCTGCTTCAATCCTTGGACACCGCAGCGGGGACCTGCTCATCGGCCTTCCCCTGCGGAGCCGGTGAAACCCCAAGTCAACCGAATGCTGAGCTGGCCGGACCGTTCATGCCACTCTCTCACTGCAGTAGCAGCTTGAGAATATGCTACTTGGCGTGAAGGCAGGATGATGCTGCGAGGGATTCGCCATGTTATATACTGCAAGTGATGCCTACCGTTGGGCACTCGAGCCACTCCGTTGTCCAACAGCACGATCAGCCGCTGTACTCGCCAACTTGTTGTCCGCGCTCGTGCAAGGTTGAGTACAGGGAGGCATGCTGCTGCATTGCCAGCAAACCGGACTTCAAGATCAGCCCCAACGTGTTTACCGAGACACCAATCTTGCGGCCACTCGTCCCCGCTGTTGCTTTTCTGCTCTTGTGTCTGCCCAGTTGCGCCTAGCCCATCGGGATCTGGACCCGGACCCGACCGGGTGACACGAATCGAGGCACATCAGCAAGTTGCCGCGCGGTCCAGGCCTCCACCTGCTGCAAGCCATGCTGCTTTGCACGGTTGTTGCGTGCCCGCACGACGTCTGTTCCCGTCCGCCGCCCAATTGCCTCGCCCGGATCTGCTGCTAGCTCCGGAGAGGCGTCTGGATCGGCCACAGCCGTCCACGCGTCTCGCGGCCCCTTGCGGCCTGCAGGCCTTCCTCGGTGCGGGCAGCCGTGCTGCGTGTTCCGACGTCTCGAACAAACGATTCTCGTGCCAGAGCTGCCCGTGTCTCGGCTGTCGTTCGTGTGTCTCAGCCCAGCAATTTGCCGTGGCCCATCGCCCCGGCGACCAGCGTCGTTTGCGAAGCAACCATGGCTTAAAGGTTGGTTACTCGCACCTCCCACGCTCAACGCGGCCTGTTCGTCCTGTCCCCATACCTTAGGTACACAAGCCTACATCAAGGAGACCGAGCATCTCCAGCAGCACCACGCTCGCTCCAAGCACCAACCCAGCCACTCGTTCACCGCCGAGCAACAAACCCAAACAAGAACAACCCCCCGGACTACCAAACATGCAGCTCCACGTCCTCCTCCCGGCCCTGCTAGCCACCCTAGCAGCCGCAACCGACCCCATCAGCGCCTCCTCCCCCTACCCCCCCTCCTCCTCCTCCTCCTCCCTCAACAACCAACTCCCCCAACTCACCACCACCGGCGGCCCCACCCTCACCACCGGCACCTCCCCCCCAAGCGGATCCGGAGGCGGAGAACAGCAATACACAACATTCACTTTCACCTCCCTCCTCAGCGGCAGCGGCATCTACCCCGTCCCCACCTCGGGCCCGGGCGGCAGCTTTGCAACCAGCCCGGCGTCGTCCTTTGCTCCGCACACCAACGGCACCGCCGCCTCGTCTGCCACGTCCCGCGGCGATCAGAGCCAGGGCCCCGGCGGCGGCCGCCCGAGCAGCACGCGCGCTGCCAGCACGCCGACTTCGATCAATGGTGCTGGCTCGGTCGTGGTGGGTGGTGGTGCGTCGCGGTTTGGGCTGGCGGTTGTTGGGGTGGTGGTTGTGGCTGGACTGGGGTTTTGAGAGATGGATGTTGGGGGGGAATGGGGTGTGAATTGGGGGGTGGGGGTGTGGGGTTGGGAAAGGGAGGAGAGGAAGACGGGAAATGATATGTGGGGAATGGAAAATACGGACTGGTTGTTGATGGAATGAGACAAAGGGATGTGTTGTCTTAGTTGTTGTGGTGGTGGGATGTGGTTGAAATGGATGGAGGAGCCAAGGGATTGGCGAACGGTGGGAAAATGCGCTGCGTTCAGTTCTGGGTGTGAGAGGAGTATCGATATGACGTTACAAACGGGCCTGGTTTGCCTAGTCACGTACTATCGACCATGTGTGTGGGCTAAGGAGGTGCAGTGTGTGTAGCTGTTAAGTAATCCAGTTCTGGGAGGGTTTAGGCCGGCACGCCTTTTTAAAACTCCCTCCCAGTATACTAAAATGCATCATATCTCGGTCGTTGGGTGGCATATGTCGATTACCCCATTCTCCAATCAAGGATTCGAGCAATGTTGCCACTGTTACAATCAGCTTCCATTGCGGTTACGCATCATAAGGAGCAGGCAGGCAGCTGTCCAATAATTTCCGAAGGGCGTTCTAACCACTCCGAGCATTGTAGTTACAGTCCAACCGGAGACCTTGTGTACCCTGTCTTTTATTCTGGCTTGACGTGCTTAGGAAGGGTTCCCAAGTCCAGATGACACATTCGGCCTTACACATCCAAGCCGAAGATGGCAAAAGCGAATGCCGCGGGAAGCCTACGCGCGTATATGCGAGTCAGATCGCAATGGCACGGTTCTATCAGAACCCGCTAGGCACCATGTCCAGAACGATGGTGAACGAGACCAAGATAACTACCACTCCGCCAGATCTTGTGATAAGATAAGAAGGTCAGACATCTGAGCGCCAACGTCCGTTGCCGTCCCGAGCCCACGGCCCCGCGCGGACCGAGGAGCTACTGTCCGGGCCTGGTTTGAAGGCAACATAGCGGCTTGCAACTGTCCCTCCCGTTGCTGGCCCGCTGAGTACTCCCCGAGAGCCGGTGTGACAGCTTCCGAGGGAGAAGCAAGTAGTCTGCAGCGTGCAGGTATCAACAAATGGAGAAAGCAGGCGCTCGTTGCCCACGGCAGGATGTGAGCTGGCCATTTCACGCCGGGAGAATCGCTGCTTCAGCCGCCTGCCAGCACGTCGTCATGACATCACAGCTTGGAGCAGGCGGCTAAGCTCTCCAGGGAGCACCCTATGACAGGTGTTCTTTGAAGTTTCGCGGTCAGCGAGTTAACAGCGATGCCGGCGTCTTTCTCTGCACCCTTTGGGCTGTCTAAACAAAGACCCGGCTTTGAGATGCAGGTTATGGCGATGCTATTGTAGCAGCTATTGACACGACCGTTGATGCTGGGACTTTAGACCTCAACTTGCTGTCGGTGAGCAAGATGTAGTCAGCAAAGCGTAGCGTCAAGCGGCGCGGTTGCTGTTCAAAGACCACTGATTATATGCGGGAATATCTCGCAGGGCATCTGGCAATACCGCCATAGATAAAGACGCATAAACAATGACAACTTGGAACCAAAGACCACAGCTTGCGCCTGACAGGAAGCCGGTGAGCCTGGCGCATGACACCTGATGGGCAGCTGCTGCGGGTGATGCGATCCGGTCATGGAAAGAGCAATCAATGGGTTGTAAGAAGCACTTTTGGGGGCAGGGTTGGCTGTTGCGCCAAGCCTCACCTTGCTGAAACAATATTAGCGTGGATCAAGCTCCGTCTGTGCTCCCGCAAAAGCCCATTTCGTTGCTGCCAGCGGTCATCACTGTGACCCGCACTTTCGTGAAGGTGTTTGAGGGTAGGTAAGCTTCTTCGGATGTTGCGCTTTCAGGATCTGGAGACTCGGCAACGCTATACTTCATGCTCAGAAATAGGTCCCTCACGGGGTTTTATAAGGTATGCTGATCTGAAATCAACGCACGATAGGCCATAAAGCCCTGAGCCCTTGGGGCTGCTCTTCCGTGTTGGCCTGCTGGCTTGCGCCATCCTGGGCTCTCTCAGTTCGTCTTGTGCGACCTGGATCGCCCTGCCCGGCCGGCTTCTTCTGCCTTTCCCCGCCCACGCAGCGAGACAGCCGTTCTGCGCAGCAAGAACGCCTGGAGACGGCAGCCAACCATTTGTTTCTCTGCTTTGCATCGCCCTTTCCCTCCGGTGTCATGGTCAAATCCCCAAAGCTTACGGACCTCCCACCAATCAATACCGGACTCGACGGTGGTATTGAAGGACTCGAGGCGCGCCCCCGGGCCCATCATTGGAACAGCCCCAGCTTCCTCTTCATCGACCGGCCTCCACAGCGCAAGCCTGGAAGAGGCGGGGCCGACATTGACGCCCCTGTTGTATGCGTCTGCAGCCTCCTGCACAGTATTCAGTTGGACGTTTCTTTTTTACTTTTGTTGTGGCACGCGGGGCCATCCTGCTCAGCACCCGAGACGGCCCTGCCCTACTACGGTAGCCAGGCTTTCGTAAGGTAGCGTGGCAGGCTGTCGTGACCGAGCCCTCGAGTTGATGCAAATCGACGATCGGGTGGTTGCTGGTGCGCGCGCCTCGCTGTCCAGCCTGTCGCTGCAGCCCAGCCCCAACACGCGCCAATCAGCGCTCTGATTCGCCCAATCCGTACAAACTTACCCTTCCCTCTGCCGTTCCCGCACATCTCCCGCCCGCACCCCTTTCCCAAACTGAGCACTGAGCCAGCCTGGAAGTTTCCCCAAGCTGCCACGCGCGCGCCCAGGGCTTGCTGGACCCGGCAGGAGCACACAGCAGCACAGCAGCACAGGAACGAACGATGGAAGACCGATCGACAACCACAACCTCCAAACCCGCCGTCGCCTCGCCGTCGCCGTCCCCCACGCCCGACATCAAATCACCGACCACCACCCGACCCCTCTACAGCAGCAAGCTTGGCGACCAGCGGTCCAGGGTCCCAGAGGCATCCGCTTCGCCTCCGTCGTCTGCGACTGCGACTGCAAGGTGAGACACGAGACCCATTCCAGTCCCAGTTGCATCCCCAACTTTTTTTGGCCTTTGCAAAGCCTCACGCAGCGGTCGCCCGCCTTTCCCAACCCCTCCCCCCACGCCAACAAAGAGAGAGAGAATCTTCCCTGCCGTGCCTGGTCCGTTCTTTCAGCATCTCCATTTCCCTTTTGAGCTGCGGGTTTCTTTTTGTTGTCTGCGGCATCATCCAGCCCGGCTGCCAGCGCCCGCCAATTCGCGCCCGCCCGCCGCCGCATTGCGCCGCCGCAAGCGAAGGGTTGATCGGGGGAACAGACATTGGCTGACGCACGCACAGACAGCCGCCTGTCCAGCAGAAGGCTTGGGCGTCCAACAGAAACCCCATTACCGGCCGGTCGCAGTCCGTGACAAGCTCCCTACGCGAGGTGGGTTTTCTGAAGCTTCTTCCTGCCCTCGGAAATCCTCAATTGGCCGTCGTGCCGTGCCGTGCGCCCTGCGAGCTGCAGCTGACGATTCATGATTCTTCCGATAGGGTCAACGGGTCCGCATTGTGCTCACCTCCGGCGCCGAATTTGAGGGCGTCTATAGCAACGGCCCGGAGCCGACGAGCTGCCGCCTGTCCATGGTGCAGCAGAAGAAGCTCCCAAACTCCGCCGACGTCGCCAACGGACCCTCGTCCCGCAGAGAACAGCCCGCCATGACCTTCCAGCGGAAGGAGATCGCGGAGGCCCGCGTCGTCTCCGGAAGCAACGCTAAGGGCGATGGAAGAGCTCCCAATGGTATGTCTCTGATCTGCATCCCATTCTGCCTGCCTCGTCTCTTTGGTCACCTGTGCCGACACCATGTCCTACAGGCAACCGGGCTTCATCATTTCGGACTGATGCCGCCATCTCGAACTCGCGACTCGGAAACGAACGGACTTTGAAGGCTTGGGTGCCCGATACTGGCTATGAGGTGGACGGGTCGCTCGAAAAGTCTGGCGCCGGCGGCGCCTGGGATCAGTTCGCCGAGAATGAGCGGCTGTTCGGCTTGAAGACGGACTACGACGAGAACATCTACACCACCGCCATTGACAGGAGCCACCCCCAGTATAAGGAACGGCTGGCGGCTGCTGAGAGAAAGGCGCGCGAGATTGAGCGCAGTGCCCCGACCACTGCGCACGTGGCGGAAGAGCGTGTGATGGACTTTGTGGGCGGAGACGACCAGAGAGACGAGGAGGACAAGTACGTGGGAAATGCCATACCATCTCGCAAGGCTGAAACTAACCCTCCCTCCCCTTTCTTTAGATACAGCGGTGTACGCCGTCAGGACTTCCCGCCTTTGACAAACCGAGAGAACAAGTACACGCCGCCCGCTCGGCGTGCCCCGACTGGCCAAGCAACCGTTAAGGGCGCCCCCGTCGACCCTGCAATCATTTCGGCCCAGCTCAAGAGCACGCCGATCCCGAAGCAATCGACACCGAAGCCGGCGGAGCCCAAGGCTCAAGGCAGTCCGGATAAGCCGGCCACACCTGCGACAGAGAAGCCCCTGGAATCGCAGCCAACTGGCGGCGCAAGCGAAGGGAAGGCATCCGAGAGCAAGGCAGATGCCGCCACGAGCACGAAGGCCGTCGATGCCAAAGAAACAGCACCCGTGCGGCCCTCCGCAGCCACCAGCCGCGCCGCATCGCAGGTCAAGGTTGGCGCCGTGCCCAGCGCAACGTCGACCGTGGAACGCGACGTGCTGGTCTCCTTCAGGACGTTTGCCTCTAGCCAACGGTTCATCGCCGAGAAAGTCAGGACCAGCAGAGCCAAGGTCGATAAGGAGGTCAAGTTGACCGAGCTGAAGAAGTTCGCCACGAGCTTCAAGCTTACCACACCTGTTCCGCCGGACCTGATCTCCATCATTGCGAAAGACCCCGCCAAGCAAAAGCAGATCCAGGAGAAGGTCCAGCAGAACATCGACGAGGTGGCACGGCAAAAGGAGGTAGCCGCCAAGGAGAAGGAGGTCGCGACGGTGAAGGAGCCCCAGGCGAAGCCAGCCGCCGAGCAGTCAGGTCCCTCTACGCCCGCCGCAACCGCGACGGATTCCCGGGGCAGTTCGCGTCCGGCGGCGCCGCAGCACTCCGGCTCGGCGGCGGGCATGCCCGCTCGCCACGCCGGCGCTCGGTCGTCATATAACCCGCAGTCCCACTACCAGTACAACAGGAACAACCGCCCGCCGCCCCATATGGCTCCTCAGAACCAGCCGACTGGCAACCTGGCGCAACGGCTTCGCAACGTGGAACAGCAGAAGCTGCAGCACCCGCACATGGCCCCACAGCCTCCCCCGGATATGCGTCATCCTCCCACGGGCCCGGCCAACAACGTCGACCCGGGCTTTGGACGTCGTATCGGCGGCGTCCCGCCATCCTCCTTTATAGCCCCCAAGCTGAACCCCAACAGCCACGAGTTCCGGCCTAACGCCTTTGCGCAACCGTTTAACCCTGCCGTCCCCAGCCAGGGCTCTTCGCCCCGTTCCTCCGTCAACAACATACCGGAAACCGCGATCCCTCCGCCGCCCGTCAAGGGCCAACTCATCCGTCGCAAGACCAGGGCGGTCGATATCAAGAAATGCTTCATCCTGTCTCACATCGAGACAATCCAGCCGCCTCCTGGCCGGAACTGGGATGACAATGATGGCATCAAGCCCTCCTTCGACACTCTCCCGACCTGGCGCCAGCTACAAGAAGAGACCGAGACGCCCGACTCGACCATGCACCTGTCGTACACTGAGTACTTCGAGCGGCTGCCGCGGTCCAACGCCGCCGTTGCCACGCCCAACCCGGCGCACGTCATCCCGCAGATTGCGCACCAGCACCAGCTGCCCCTCCACTTGCAACACGGCGCGCAGAACCTGGCACCCAGGCAGTCGCCACACATGCCGCCGATGCAGATGCACGCCGGCCAGCACGGCCAGGTGCCGCACGTGCCGTTCGGCACCCCGGACGATCATAGGATGATGCACTCCAACTCGGCCCAGTCGTTCGCCTCGCCGCGCATGGGCCAGGTGCCCATGGCCTACCCGCCCGCGGGCATGAACGCCGGCGTCCCGGCCCCGATGCCCCCCTACGGCCAGCCCGTCATGCAGCCCTACGTCAACGCGGCACCCCAGATGGGCGCCCAGTTCCGCAGCTTCTCCCACAACCCGCAGTTCATCCCCCAGCAGCCCCACCACATGATGGTCCAGCCCCAGTTCCTCCAGGGGCCCAACGGCATGGTCGCTACGGCGGCGGGGCCCATGTACCCGCCCGGCGCCCACCCGCAGTTCATCCCCGCCGGTGCGGTGCCCGGACCGCCGGGCCAGCCTATGTCGGCGTCGAACGGGTTCCCGAGCCCGGGAAGGCCGGCTGCACCCATGATGGTCCATCAGGGCAGTCATCAGGGCCAGCAGGCGGTGTATGGCATGAGCCCGGGGATGGTGTACCAGCAGCCGTATGGGGCTGCGCAGCAACAGCAGCAGCAGGGTGGGGGGAAGTTCTCGGGTCAGCGGCCGCAGTGAGCGGGGTCGTTGGTCGACATATCATGTGACGTCGTGCGAGAAGGGAAGGGAAAATGTCGTGTCGCGACGTTGATGGCCTGCTCGCCTGCCTGCGTACCTGTCTGTCTTCGCGCCTGGGAGTATGGAATCGAGTCCTGTGGGGTTCAACGCACCAGCAATGGCCTACCTGCCTGGCTGGCTTGCGTTGCGTACTCGGTCGGTGTGTTGACTACCTCACGCGGCGACGCGGCTTAACTCACCTACCTACCTGCTTACCTAGCTTCTTAGGCGTAGGAGGGTTTTCTTTATCTGTCTTTGCTTGCTTCCGGACACACGCGCCAGCTTCGAAAAATGGCGTCTTCTTCCGAGCTCTTCCTCTCTCGGATACGTGCGGCATTGGCAGCGGACACACGGAAAAAGGGGGAAGCGGAAAACAGAGGAGCAAGCTAAAAAGCAGTACTTACTACCACTACTACCACCTAGGGCACTTAACTCAGTATGTCCGCCCCTCTGCCGGCAGGCCCATTGCTTGGTGCTTGTGTTGCGATTGGGAGTCGCGGTTGGTGGGTGATGTTTACTGCAGCGCGGGCGCGGGGCCAGGGAGGGGAGATTGGGGTTGGAGGCGGAGGGGGAGGTGGTGGTGATGGTGGTGGTGGGAAGAGGAGGTGAAATACCGGGTTAGCGGGAGTCGATGGGGAAGGAGGAGCGCGGGGAAGGCTGGGGAGAAGAATCAGAAGTAGCCTGTTTGCTTGCCTTGCCCCCAATTGAGCCTTGTTTTGTTTCTTGTCTTATATATTGCCGCCCCTGATGGTGTCGGTGTGTGGTGATGATGGTGACAAGGGGCTGCTGCCGCAGGGTTGAATGAGGTTTAGGCTGTGCCTCGACGGGGCATGGCCTATGCGGCCTCCTTTCTTGTTATTCCGTTGGTTGATTATATTACCCCCCTGCGTCCCTGCCTGCCGGCTGCCGGGACTGGGTTGCCCGACCGACACCACCGAGACTTGTTGCATGCTGCCACCAGCTCTGTTTTTCACACTTCCAGGCAGAGAAACGAGCGCTGCCCGATGGCTTGGCGAGTGCGAATTTGCAAGCCTCTCTCTCCGCGTCGTTCGCTTGCGAGAGAGCATGCAAAGTCATGGCGATTCCAACAGTTCGGTTTGCCGCCGTTGTGGGGCGGTTTCAATGTCACCTCATAGGCCGCATTGATTTGATTCATCGCCTTGCCGCGCGACAAAAGCACGGTCGCCGCAACCGAACATATTGCAGGGGGGAGCGGCCGGTTGGGGGGGCTGTTGGAAGGGGACTGGCATTTCCCCCAAGTTGAAATACCAGAAGACGCGCACCTGCTTGATTCTCTGTCTTCGTTAACCCTCCCGACACCTTCCCGTCCTCCCTCCGGACGCGCGCCAGTTTTGCCGTCATGACGACTACGTATCCTCCCGAGACACACAATGGCACCGTAACTTCGTGGGCACCCCTCACAACCGTCTTCACCCCTCCGGCAGGGTGCGAGACCAAGTTTTACTCGGAAGACTTTACTATCGCTGTGTATGATCCGGGCTATGGCATCGACTTCGACAACTCCGCCCGATGCGCGGCTGATGCGGTGACCGCTTCGGTGGAACAAACCCGGCTCGGCGGCGGACGAGCCAGAACCAGCATTGGGCCGGTCACTTGCCCCTACCAGTGGTCGACACTATCCTCATCCACTTCGGGCTCGAGTACGCAGATCATGTGCTGCCCACCGTGAGTCGCCGCTCCGCCTTCAGCCTCCCTATCAGGGCTACTAGAGATCAAGACTGACGTCTGGCTCATCCCATCTGCTTCAGGGGCTACTTCCTCTCCAGATTTGCCCCATGGACGGGGCAAACAAACGTCATATTCCCTTTAGATTGCGAGTCGAACGTCTACCCGGGAGATGTGGTGACCTGGGTAAACCCCGTCGACTTTGAGACGACTACGAAGACACTAAACTCAACATCCGCGGTCCACGCCATCGGCGTAATCGGATGGAACATCGCGCTTGAGACGACGACGACCGTCTCATCACCGACCTCACCTGCAACAAGCTTACCAACCCCGACCTCCCCGAACCCAACCATGACCTCCTCAGCATCAATAGGCGGGTCGTCGTCCCCGGCCCTGTCGACGGGCGCGGCTGTTGGCATCGGCGTCGGCGTCGGGCTAGCCGCCGCCATCGGCCTGGCGGGCCTGCTAGTGGCGCTTTACTTGCGGTCCAAGAGAAGGAGAAACATGGCTGATGCCGGCAACGCGGCGCCATCCGAGCCGCCGGACTATAAGCCGCGTGGACCGCAGGAACTGGATTCAGCGGCGATGTACCAGATCGACTCCGAAGGGCGGTGGGGCGCAGAGCTGGCCGCACCGTATCCGCCACAGGAATTGCCGTAATGAAGGTCATGGCAGGGAGAGAGAGGGATTAGGTTTCTTGGTAATGGAGTGTTTTTGTTCTCTTACTGAGCTTTGGCGTTAGCGAGGATTTGGTGGTTGTATGATACCATTTTGTTGACAGAATTTTGTCCGGTGCTCAAATGGGAGGGGAAAGGGGGGCTAGGCGCGAGGTGACAGACACATACCTCTTTTATTCAAACAAAACGTATATACGTTTTCCTGCGAATTTTGACGCTGGCTGCGTGAAAAGAAGGTAAGACCTTGGTGAAATGCGATCTGAGAAGTTGAAAGGCGAGTATGTTAGACCTCCATATCCGCCATATAAGAAAGAGGGGGTCATTTTATATGGTGTGTATTTCAAGCTGCGGAGAGGTGAAGGAGAGCGGTGATGAAGCTTGAGGAGCTGGAGAAGCCAGGGCGAACAGCTTGAGTCGGAAGCTAGGATACAGAAGGGTGCAGAGAAAGGGATCAGCTGCGCGTGTTTGTTGATCAGGTAGAATTGTGTCACAGATATATCAGGATCCGTGCCTCGTGTGCCCTCACAAGGGAGCGCATGTGTTTATATGGTAGGGTTTGGTGAAGGGTCATTGTCAAGGCTGTCTGGGCTTGTTGTGTGCGGGTGACTCGGCGGTTGGCGAGACTCGCCCGATTGGGTCAGCAATAGAGCATCTTAAGAGCATCTCCTTACGGAGCACGTCGATGCTCACTTCTCACTCGCCACCAACCGACGTCAACGGACTTCCATGCGTGTCTGGTCAGTTTACAGCCAGGACAAATCGCGTATGCGAAGGTGAGAATGCCGATCACGTAGACGTAAGATGCCCCGTTATTACATGGAGCTGTCAACTTGACAGAGCTTGATCTCTCAAAATCGAGCAATGGTGACGTGCTGAGTCCGCCTCGGCACTTCGCAAACGGAACCGGGTGAGCAATCTGGACCCCCGCCCATGCTGTGGCTCTGCTTCGAGCATGAATGTCGAGTTTTTGGCGAAGTGAAAGGGACCGTGGCTGTGCTTGCTCGATCTCCATGGTGGCGAGACCAGTGCGTAATGGACAGCCAGCACTAACACTTTCAAATTGTGAGGAGCAGAGGAGTTGTTAGCAATGCATGAATGATGCTGACCGGGGGTGTCTTCCTGGCCGACGTCAAGGGTCTGAGGTGAACGTTGCGGGTTAGGGCTGCCATTGGAAGCCTGGCGAGCCTGGAATGGAGCCTTGAGCCTGGAGGGTTGAAGGCTCCACATGTGTGTTCGGGACTGGGTTTGAAGTTGGGACGGTGGAGAAGCAGCTGGTTGGTGGACGTGTCGCTGGCTCGCAAAGTTCTTACCATAAGGCCACGCCAGCGGCTCCTGAATTGATTGAAACCGCCAGCGGGCTGATCGCATGGGGAAGGATTGGCAAACAGTCAGCGGGAGGGTCGGCGCCGGAGGCCCTTGGCATGCAAGGTACCCGGGAGGCAAGATCGGGTTGCGTGCTGTGGTCTGCGCAACGTTGCTCACCGTTTACCACGGCAGTTGCATCGCTGCTGCCCATGCTCCTCTTCCACCAAATCCTCCCGCCTGGGCCACCTCCAAGTTGGGGTCCGTGACACTAACAGGTGTGCTGTCCCGCTGGGAGGAGCCGACGGGGTTGTCGATGGAGCTGAGCAGCGCCTCACCCGCCGCATCGTGGCGCCGTGACGTGGACGCCCAGACCGCCCACGCTCCAGCCAAGTTCAGCCAAGCTGAAGCAACAGCAAGGGCAGCAAGGTTGACAGAGGGCCTGGGCGGGGTCCACGGATTTGGAGGCGCTTGTGGGCCTCGCTTTTTCGCCTCTTGATTTCGGTGTCCCTCCACATTGGCGTTGTGCAATGGGAGAATGGCTCGAGACTGGCTGGCATGGACCGACACTGACAGTCTGATGACAGGGTCGTCGGTTTGTGCCGGTTTGTTTTTGCTGTTTGTTTCTCATCCCAACCCCCCCCCCCCCCCCGCCCACTTCTGGCTGTCTTGTGATTCCTCGACCGACAGCCGCTTCATGCATGGCTAGCGGGGTACTGGAGCTGGCGCACGTAAGCAGAGCTGAGGGGGTCCGGTGATGACGTGCCCTCTCGCCGTCTCAGCGCTTCTATCGGAGCAGATTGGCGGCACCGATGCATTTTTGGGTGTCCAGGCGGATGGACTTGGTGAAAGTCAACGCCGATTTTAGCAATTGCGGTTGCACTCGGGTCGCGATGAATAATTATAAGCCATATACGGATGTAATAGACATGCCTCTTCGCATGTGCGTGCTGTCCGACAATCATGTTATTCTGGCGCTGTGTTCTGTTCCCCCATCCTGATTCATCAGACACAGGAAGATGGATCGGGCAGCAGGGCCAGGTCGGGCAAGCGCGTGGATGCATCTGTGCCAGCCTGTAGCTTGCGGCCACCTGCCGCCTCTTAGTCGCTGGACGGTGAAACCTTGGTGTCTTTCGGTGTCCTCCCAGTTACGTACACAGTAACTCCGCAATCCTGGCCACCACTCGGATCGCTCGAGCACAGCCGACGGCGTTTGTGGGTTTTCAGCGCTCGCAGCACGTCACATTTGGAACTTTGTCGGTGGTCAATGGTCGTTGAAACCCCGGTTTCCGAGGGAAGTCGACGAAAGCCTTCGAGCCTTCCCATGTCTGCAGCCGCATTTCCTTGTCAGGGAACGATCCTGGTCAACCGAGCAAACACCGGGCTCCCCGTCGAGCTGGGCCCGTATTCCTGGGCGACGACCGAGGTCCGAGTTGACGGCCGCCAGTCAATGGTCCACTCCAGGGCCGCAGCGGAGCACGATGGGCGGGCATCAGACCTCTGGCTGGGCACAGCAGGGGTTGCTAAGTGAGCGAGGTGCGCCAGCAAAAGGGGGCAGTGTTTCAAGTTCATGCGTTCGACCAGTCGGGCAAGTGCGACTGGGTTCCCCAAGATCTCACCCTGACCACAACGCAGGAGCCCCGCTTCCAGAACCAATGAGCCCCTCCCACTATTGTCGGACGATGCACAGACGGCCAGGCACCCTCACGTTTTGATTGGGCAAGTGTTTCTGCACCCCTGGCAGCAGGAAGCGGGACGGGATGATTTTTTCTTCTCTCAGGCCTCCCTTCTTTTCCCTTTTTGGGTGGGCTCCCGTCATGGTGGAGAGCGATCCACGATTCGCGATTCGGCGGGCCCCCAAACGGCCACCGACAGCCACACGCAACCCTAGCACGAGGGAGGGGGTGCCGTGCAAAGTGCCGACTGGCAGTGGACGTCCACATGCTGAGCCAGGCGTGCCCGTCCCCGCCCTTTGTCTCACCAGTCACGACCCCTCGCCCAAGGACGCGGCAAGCGAACGGCTCCAACTGGTGAGAAGCACTCCCAGGCACTGTCTGCGGTGGGGGGAGCAGACCGCGCGGCTGGACTTTGCATGCCTCCATGATCTTCGATCACGGGTCATGCTGGAGGAGCCGGTGACTGCTGGGCGGAGACAGCAGACAGCAGATAGCAGACAGCAAAACAGCGGCGAAAGTGGCCAAGCACAGAGAAAGGAGATTCCTTCCATGCAGCCGGGTGATATTCCCGCCATCCTGGGCTTAACACAGTGCAGCTATTCTGGCCGACTTGCCACAGGCCGGCATGACCCAATCGTGGCATGGTTGTAATGAAGGGTGCCGGGAAAAAAACGAGCGAAGGCCACTCATGCACTGCGCTCCCACGCCTCCTCCCTCGCAGGCCTCCCCTGTCTGCTCAACGGCACACCACTCCACGAAGCGACTGCGTGCGCTCGGTGGCGTTCGAAACAAGTTCGTTCGTTCGCTCGTCCGGTCCATCACCCGCCCGCACCCAATCGTTCAGGAACCGGCGCGCAGAACAGAAACGCCAGGATAAAGGGAGCCCTCCCCACCCTTTGTCGTCTGCTCTTTTTATTCTGCCTCCCTCACCACGGCATCGTGCCTCTGTCTTTCCTTCACACCAGAGTTCCCGCCCAGGGCTACATTGTCTTGTTCGCTTCCATTGTTCACTTGTTCAACTTTCACCCACAACTTTGAGCCTGGTGCTTTTCGATTGTGTCGACTCTCCATCACTGCAGCCGCAACACCACTATTGTTCGCCATCCGTTCAATAGTTCTGTCCACAGCTCAGTCAACCTGCAACAAGCCCGTCAAACCGACACAAAGCCCATTCATTCATTCCTGAGGCTCCCCGAGCAGTGCTCGATTTAAAAGACAACCCGCCTGGTCGATACACTGACCTCCTCGCTCCCTCGCTCCCTCGCACCCCACCGACTCTAGCCTTGAGCGCAGCGATTTGCACGAAAATTCAAACACAACCAAAATGTTTGCCAACGGACTGTTCACCTCCGGCGTCCTCGCCGCTCTGCTTGCAGGCGGCCAGCTCGCGGTTGCCCACAAACAGATCACGTACCCGGTCCCGTTCCGGTCCACGAAAAACGATTTCCTCAAGGGCCAAACCGACGTCCAAGTTGACTACTCCATGACCGCCCCGCTCAACGCCAACGGGTCCGACTACCCATGCAAGGGCTACCACCAGGACATGATCAAGGGCATCCGCGCCGGCCAGGCCACGGCCACCTTCGCGCCCGGCAGCACCTACAACTTCACTCTCGACCCAGGCGGTGCCCCGCACAACGGCGGCTCGTGCCAGGTAAGCCTGAGCTACGACCAGGGCAAGACCTTCACCGTCATCCAGTCCATCGAGGGCGGCTGCCCGCTGGCGAACAGCTACGACTTCACCGTCCCCTCGGACGCGCCAACCGGCCTGGCCATCTGGGCCTGGACCTGGAACAACGAGGTTGGCAACCGCGAGTTCTACATGAACTGCGCCGCCGTCAACATCGGCAGCGGCAGCGGCAAGCGCGAGGAGCCCGTCAAGCGCGCCGCCGGCAAGTTCGCCGACCGCCCGCCGCTCTTCGTCGCCAATATTCCGACCGGCGGCGCCACAGAAGCCGCATGCCATGTCGCTGAGGGCACCGACGTCAAGTACCCCAACCCGGGCCCTGATGTCACCTCCAGCGGTAGCAAGCTCGGCGCTCCCACGGGCAACTGCGGCACTGCTGGTGCGGGCTCAGGTGCGGGCTCTGGCTCTGGCTCCGGCAGCGGCTCTGGCTCTGGTTCTGGCTCCGGCAGCGGCAACGCCGCCTCGAGCTCCACCGCCGTGCAGGCCACGGCGGCTCCCAAGTCGACCGCGACCGACCTCCCTGGGTATGTTGACATCTCTTCCACTGCTCACACTACCCCTACCCCCTCTACTACTCCTATCTCTACGAGCACAAGCTTACCTCCCACCTCCAGCGGCGTCTTCATCACCGTCCCCGGCCAAGCCTCCGCCACGGGCGGCTCCAACGCCGCGCCCACCACGCTCGCCACCCAGACCTCTGCCGCCGCCGCCCCCGTCGCGACCGGCACCACGGGCTCTGGCTCTGGCAGTGGCAGCTCCGGCTCCGGCTCCTCCTCCGGCAGCACTGGTGGCTCTGGTGCTGGTGCGGGTGGCTACGCCCAGGGCACGGCCTGCTCCGACGAGGGCAAGTGGAACTGCATCGGCGGCCACAGCTTCCAGCGCTGCGCCAGCGGCGCCTGGTCGGCTGTCCAGGCCGTCGCCGCCGGCACCGTCTGTGCGGCCGGCGAGAGCGACAGCTTCAGCGTCACGGCTGCCAACAGCCGGCGCAGTGCCCGCTTCCGCGGCGCGGCGAAGCTTCGCCTGGCTTAAGTGCTCACTTCGTTTTTTCGCGAGCACATGAATGAGCATTTCGCTTCGTGGGGAGTGACGGTGTCACGCTCCGAAGGGGTTTGTTGGTGAGACTTGGGAGGGATGGCTCGTGGGGCATTGGCATTCATTCTTCTATACCCCGTTGACTGGCACGACATGTCGCTTCACTTGAGGCGGCGGTGGTCGGCTGGTTTCAACTTTGATGTCACTCGTTCATATACATAGGGTTTGGCAATTTTCCTGCACTCTGGTGCATTTTTATTTCGCCGCGATGGGGTTGCTACATTCCCCTAGTGGGATTTTCGGCCACGATGTACCAACAATCGCTTAGAGAAAAGGGTGGGATGCATGGGCGGGCATACAACATGAAATGACAGGTTATGATTTGACAACACTTGATTAGGTTTGCACCTTTGCATGGTGATTTGACTTGCTTGCAATGATCCAGTGACTGTAGCATCTGGAAGTGGAGAATGGTTCTGAAAGGGTGACACCGTGGGATTCGCGTCGCTCTGGAGGAGTTTGAGGGAAGCTTGTGAAACCAGGCGAGCGAGGCGGAGCGATCCAGCGGGAATGACGGGTGCCAGTTCATGCTTTGCCGTGGCGATGTTGTGTTGACCTAACAAAGCGGTGTTTCGTTTCGACACCGTTGGGTCACTCAATTGTCGAATGGCAATCCCAGTTCCTCGACTTGCCTGTATTGACTGGAGTGTGACAAGCAGCTGGTGATGCGCATCTGTACACGTGGAAATCGCCATTGTCCAGGCTTGGGTTGTATGCTGTTTGCTGTTTCATTTGGTGCGAACGAACCTCTTGTCCACTGTCACCCACTGTCCTGCCCTTGTGATCATACTCGTGGCCGTATGACAGCGACGACAACACTGGGTGTGGTGCTGCAACGGTAACGTTGCCTGTCACGAGTGACAGCGCGCATCACCAACTCTATCTCAGACTGAGTAACGAAGCAGTGTAATATTTTCAACACCAAACGCCACCCACGCACCTCATGAGACAACTATCGAGATCTAACCAAACAAACAATACGTGTGAACAAAGAACACCCCACGAGGAATGACTGACTCACTCCCGAGTTACACGCACCGCCTCCTCCAGAATCGCCAGCCCCTCCCGGATCTCCTCCTCGCTCATCACCAGGCTGGGCACAAACCGCAGCGTGTTCATGCCCGCCGTAATGACCAACAATCCCCTCTCCCTCGCTGCCTTGACAATCCTCCCCGGGTCCTCGGTCAGCTGCAGGCCCAGGATCAGCCCCCTCCCCCGAACCTCCCGCACCAGCTTCGGAAACTGTTCCCGCAGCCTCTCAAACCCTTGCCTAAACACCTCCCCCTTCCTCCTCACCCCCTCCTGCAACCCCTCCTCCGCCAGCCGGCCAACAATATGATGCCCCAACCTGCACGCAAGCGGATTCCCGCCAAACGTCGTGCCATGATCACCAACCTTGATCAGCTCCGCCACGCGGGCATTGACAATCGTCGCGCCGATGGGGAACCCATTCCCAAGCGCCTTCGCCGTCGTGACAATATCCGGATGCGCCTCGCGCGGCAGGCGGCTGTGCGCCCAGAAGGAGCCCGTGCGCGCCAGACCGCACTGGATCTCGTCGTAGTGCAGGACGGCGCCGACCTGGCGGCAGCGGCGCGCGAGCGCGAGCAGGAAGGCCTCGCTCGCCTCGCACACGCCGCCCTCGCCCTGGATCGGCTCGACGAGGACAGAGCAGGTGAGTTCGGTGACGAGGGACGGGAGGGCGGCGATGTCGTTCAGCTCGCCGACGCGGAAGCCGGGCACCATGGGCGCGAAGGGGGCCTGGTATTTCGGGTTGGGCGTCGCGGAGAGCGAGCCCATGGTGCGGCCGTGGAAGGCGTTGCGGAAGGAGACGATTTCGGTCTTGGTGCCGAACGGATCCAGCGCCTTGCCGACCTTGCGCGCGAACTTGATGCCCGCCTCGTTGGCCTCGCTGCCCGAGTTGCAGATGAAGGCGGCGGCGGCGTCGTGCATGCCGCCCGAGGCGACGGTGGTCTCGACCAGCAGCTTGGACAGCGCGCCGGTCCAGGGGTTGTAGTACAGGTTGGAGGCGTGCACGAGCGTCTTGGCCTGCTGCGCGAGCAGCTTGGTGACCTCCGGGTCGCAGTGGCCGAGCGAGTTGACGGCGATGCCGGCCGTGAAGTCGAGGTACTTGCGGTTCTCGACGTCCCACAGGTAGGAGCCCTCGCCGCGCACGAACACGGGCGGCGGGCGCGCGTAGGTAGCCACCATGAAGGGCGCGTGCTCGCGCACGAGCGCGGCGCTGGCCGAGTCCTCGGCCGGGTCTGGGTTCGGCAGCGCGGCGTCCCGCTGGATCTGGGCCGCCGTCACGGGCGATGAGCTGGAGGTCGGCACGGCCGCGGCCTGCGAGTAGAACCGAGCAGCCGTTGGGCGGCAACGGGCCGCGGCCGCGGCGAGCCGCAGGGGCGCGCGGTAGACCATGGCGAGAAGGGAGGGTGGAGGGGGGTGTAAGGTGGCCCGCGGTTGAGAGGCCAACTTGTTGACTCCACTGTCGCAGGAGGACGAGAAGGAATGAAGCGATGCCCAATGTTCTGAAGAATCAGCCAGAAAACTCGACCTGCCTGCACGGCTGCAAATTTATAGTCCTCGTGATCGCTGCGCTCGACGTTGTCGCAGTGCAGCAGACCGTCGAGTCACTCAATCTGCGAGTCACAAAAACCGCATTGAGCGATGTCGGGGTCAACACTGAGAAAATCTGACCCACACCAAGATCGCCCGTCCGTTGTGGGCTTTATCGATAACGTGAAGCGGCCTGGCGGCCCATCAAGGTTCTCGGCTGGAACTGGCCTTGGTGCAGCGGCGGCTATGCACTCCTTCACTTGAGCTAAGAAGACCTGTTCATTACCTGCAGCCTCCCGCAGGGTAGAAGAGCAGCGCCTGAGAACGATGGTGGGACTCGCTGATGCAATGACGGAACCAATTCGCTTCAGCTTAGCAACTTGCTCCCGGCCGTTTCTGTTTTTGTCGGGGCTTCCCAGAGGTTCCTTGCACTCCGTCGGTGGGAACGGAGCACCTGAGACGGTTGGAATGCCCCGGCTGTTAAACTCTCAACATCTGGTGTCGACATTGACGGTTTATCTGTAGCGGCTTTACAATTGTGCCTCATGTAATGGACCCAGGATATTTATTGCTTTCACTAGTCTCAAAGGAAGTTGAATAATGACGGTCACAATGACCTCTCTCTGATTCAGAGCCGAAGTATCAGGACGACGACCCCTGCAACAGTAAAGACGTTTACCTCCTCGACAGTGAAGAATACAATCATTCGTCCTCGGCATTGAAGCAGAAGGGAGCTCCCTCAAATTGAAGCAGAGAACAAAGTGGAAACCCTGCTCATTACCTATTGAAGGTGAGAATATCTGTGACAGCGAAAAAGGTAACTTCTTCGCTCATGGAAAAGACAAGCTTCTCGGCAAGAAAACATGACGGTGACGCTTCATGCGAAGAAATGAGAATTTAACCCACCGCTGACAAGGGAAATGGTATCGTAGCCGATGTTGGTAAGACCTATGACAGTTTCGCATCTCGGATACATTCAATATCATTACTTCCAAGCATGTATTCTGCGAGGATCATCGAGCTAATGATCAATTGATGTGGAGGATCCACCCTAGTACTCTGCACGCGAGCGGCACAATCTGGCATAGCTGATTCTGGAACAGATCTGACACTCTGTTCAAGACGACGTGCTTATTACCTGGCCTGACTGAGCGGAATCTCCTCAGACAGATGGGCGACGAGTTGAATACATGCTTGCAGCTGTACCAGAGGCTTGCCTGGCTCTCTGTCGGGTTGTGCTGTGACTGTGTGCGGTGTATAGGCGTCTGCCTTTGTGGCCAGCGCTCAATCTGCCACAAGCTGTCTGTAGGCTTTGATCAGACTTACGCTAACCACAGCACACCAGAGTGGAGAGCTTACATGATGGAGAACAGAAGTGGCCAGGGATCGACCTCTTAAGACTTGCAATGGCCAGCAGCCCAGGAGACTGGCTCCATGACAGTCTGGACTGCGACAGACTGCAACAGCAGTGCAATGCTTTGATGCTATCTGAGTGAGCAAATAGAGAGCAGAAGGGTGTGATGGGTAGCAAGCAGTAACTTCCCACAGTCGGGAAGCCCAGGTCCTCCCCTCTCTAAGGGGCCAGTCTCTCTGTGCCATGCCTCGTCTTCCACATGTAACACGCTCCGCATCGCCGCTCATCCCCAAAACCATACCAACCTCCCATTCGCCCGTCCTCTTTTTTCAGACAGTACGGATTCTTGCATCCGTCACAGACTCTCTCCACCACCACCCTATCAACCCCGTGCTTTCGGCGCGCTTTCCAACAGGGGTTGCACCGTCTGTACTCTCCCACTCCGTAAAAGTTCCTTCCACTCTCATACGGCGCCAGACAGGTGGGGTTCTTGCAGCCCTCTGGAATATAATTCCGATCTTTGCACAATTTCTGTGCGAGCTCGACTGGCCTCTCTTCCCCATCGTGATCCTTGATGTGCTGGTAACAGGCGGTGCATCGTCGTTGGTCTCCGAAGTAATAGAACTGCATTCCAGGTGTCTCTGGGCGAAGACAGTTTGGGTTTTTACACCCAGCTGTGATCCGACACTCAATCACCCGCTCCATCTGGTGGTGATGGACCCACCAGGCACACCTCTCACAGCGACGATAGACTCCCTCCCAGAGCCATCTGTGTGCCAGACTGGGTCAGGCTCTGGCTCTTTGCAGTTCCCACAGCTAGAGCGACCATATACCGGCGGGTTGTCGTTCCTGTGTTTCTGTCAGTCACTGGGAGGTCCAAACAGGGCATGAGCGGAGCGACCTACCATTCTTCCACAGACCGCTCCAGTCCGTCGTTTGCTGCACGGTAGAAGAAGCAAGCAGGACAGCGCCGCGCTTCGCCCTTGCCACAAAAAAGATGACTGTTCGACTCCTCATACCACTCTTCTCGGCCACACCATCCGCATCCGCCACGCTCCGCGGCGTCCTCCTCCACGCTGGGTACAACCCCACCGTCCCTCTCTAGCTTGGCAATCCGTGACCAGCAGTCTTGACACTCCGAAGTGTCGTCACGTCCACGGAACCGCTTCAGCTTGTGGCCGCATGGCTTTCGACAGCGTACACAAGGTCCACCAGACAACCAGTAAGGGGTCTTCATAATCTCATGCTCCGAATGTGTCCAACACAGTCCGGCGCCCAAATATTGACCAGTGACTGCGGGTCTCAGACTGTTCCTCGTACAGTCAGGTACCGCACACTGTGACAGTGCAGAAGACTGAGAAAAAGGCAAGCGAGCTCCAGTGCCTTGTCGAAGTGTCCAGGCGCGGTTCAGACCAGACGACAAGAAGTCAGGCAGGTGTCCCCCAATTCGGATGACTCTGATACACTGTGTGACCGAGGGGTTGCGAAACGTGTGTCCTGGGAATGAGGCCTTCTGCACAACATTCAGGTAGGCCTGGAAGAATCCTTCTAGGAGAGCAGACTCGGCTCTGCCGGTGGGAGCTGCTGGGTCCATCGAGGCCAACAGAAAGAACTGGGTCTCGAAACCCGGTCTGCCAGCAAATGCGTGAAAGGCAGGGCGTTTTTGGTCCTTTCCGTCCGGGTCCAGTTGAGCGTCGTGTGCCTGTCGAATGAGTCGAATATGCTCCTGAACTCGCTTTCCCATCCCGTTCTGTCGCGCATTTGACCCTACATAGCAACCAGTCTGCGACTCGACTGTCTGATCGGCGACAGTGGGTTTCCTCGAAAGGGCAAAATAGCAACCAGCCTGCTGATAACCCACAGAGAGCTTGGGGAGTTGGGTTAAGTCACCCGGTTTCAGATTGACTCTTCCAAGAATGGCTTGAACTCGCTGCGGGATGGCTTTGAACAGAGTGTTAGCGAGTGTGTCTGGGTCAGAGTAGTAGAGGACCCAGAAGGTCGATGAGAGAGATTCTGGGGTGGGTCTCGCAAGCACGCCGGTCCAAAACAGTGTGATTGCGGCCTCCCAGGGAGTTGTCAGGAGGGAGAAGCTCTGGGTTGCAAGTGGGCGGCTCCAGCTTCAGGGCGCTGCGGAGGGCCTCCGGGATCCAGGTGTAGGGGCCCTAGAGGGTCCTAGTCCGATCCTTCTCCGCGAGCCTCGGCTTCTTTCCGGCATTGGGACCGTGAGGGAGCGGCCACAGTGGGATGGCGGAAAAATAAAGAGATCGCCAGTCAGGCATTCCGACCGACGCCATATTCACACCGCTGCGATGCAAATACCCCTGGTCAGGTAAGAGAAAGGCAAGGTCTTCCATTGGGGAACCCCCGAAGAATGAGGGAACGGTCAGGCCAAGGACACGGGACATCAGGGGCTGCATGAGGATGATCAGCTCTTCCATGAGCGGATCGGGCACAGTCTGAACGTCTTCCGGATGGGGTGATCTTCGCCCCTCAGCATGTGGTTGGTGAACCGAAATGGGTGGCTGTAGAAGGCGAGCTGGTAGCTCTGATCGCATGTTTCGAACAGATGGGCGCACCTCAGCCACTCAGAAAGGGGGACGAAGGGCACATCTGCGACGTTGCCATGCTGAGCCGATCTCTTCTGGCAGTAATCGGGATCAGACGCGATCCAAATCCACTGCAGCACCTTCTGAATGGCGCCTTGAGGGTAGATGAGATCTCGGAGGTGGCTGGCGATGAACAGGTCGATGATTTCGAGGGCTCGGGGAGGGATGTTCTCGGGCTTGATCCTGAACACCGGCAGGGCGAGGGTGAGGGAGGTCATCGATGGGGAGAGGTTTCTCCCAGATAGCCTCTCCTTCTCAGTGGTCAGGGAGTTGATTGGGTGGTTGTAACCAGTCTGAGATGGCAGAGACAGAGGCAGCCCGTATAACATTTTGGACATGTTGGCTTTTGCCTCGTCAGCACGGGCTGTGACCTTCTCCTCTGACGCGGGCGGGACTTCGGTTCCCAGAAGGACGGCTTTGTGGTGGGTAAGCCGCCCGTTGCGGAGGGCCTCCATGGTTGGGTTGACGGCTGGGAGGAATCGCCTTCTGTCGCCGGAGAGCGGTTTGACTCCAGACCCTTTCCTCCCCACACTGGGCGATGTCACCATGTTCATTTTGGCAGGAGAGTTGACCTTTTCAGAGGACGTATCCTTCCTGATGACAGCTGGTACGAAGTCAATTGGGCATTCGCCGATTGTCATAGACAGGTCCTTCTCGATCAGAGCCAGCATGCCTGAGTCGTACCGAATGTCGTATCTGAAGCCGCCATGGTAGTCCAGAGTGAGTGCGGCCAGGTAAGCGGCCGGCGTAATCACGATGTCGAGTTTGTACGGATTGCTTGATGTCGCCATGGCGAGAGGGAGTACCAGATGCCTAGGTGATTGAAACTTCGGTTTGTCAGAACGTCATGTTCTCCAGGTGGCCAGACAGCAGCCTGGTTGACTCACTGATTGATCTCAGAACAGTTCAGCCAGCTCCAGTCAGCGACCAGAGCATTCAATGTTGCCTAGGTAAGTGGCTCGAAGAGATGGATTTCCAGATTCTGAAATCCAGGTTCAGTTGAGCGCTTCTGGTTGGTAATGCGAGCTGATGTTGCGCAGCAGCGCCGAGCGGTAAAGGATGGAGGTCAGCCTCGGAGGCGATGCAGTGCGGTGGTGGATCAGAAGGTCCGCTGCGGTTGGTGGTGATGAGAAAGGTGAACGTTGGGGAGAATCAAAAGAAACATGAATTTCTGAAACAGCGATGTGATCAAAGTGGCAGCTGAAATAAATCGCGAGGAAGAGAGAAACCAGCAGTTGTTTTCTTATCTTTTCTGCTGCCAGTGCAATACAATGATACCTGCCTGCTCAGAGAGATCAAAAAGCAACGGCAGTTGGGTACCTACTTAAGGTAGGTACCTCAAGGTAGGTATTCTGCTTTCGGTTCTTCCACGCCAGGCTTTTCAACAGCCAGCAACGTTGACACAACAACGTAAATCACATGTGTTGTGACGGCATACAGGTGAATCTCAATATAGTCAAGCCGAGGCCAGGGAAGAAGCTTGCACAGGCTATCCTTCCCCTCAGGGAGCGACATCCAGGGCAGAGAAGGGTCTGACTGCCAACCGCCCAAGCGGCCTTCAACAGTCTAACACTTCCGCTTAACTAACTGAAGTTACTTCAACGGATTCAAACAACCATTGCATAAGAGCTCATTCATTCAATCATGACGGGCATGCAAACCTCAGCCTTGATGATTTCGCCTATCAGGCAGCTCCAGGCCGATGATCTTGTCCGAGCATCAATGAAGAGACAATCCCGAACATACATTTGGTGGCGTGTATCAGCAAATGGCGTGCGTCTTGCCCGTCTTACCCTGGAGCGAGTGCTTTTCTTTCTACAGACGTTGTAGTCAGTACATCGTCGGTGATTCAGGGAGGAACAGCAGAGACAGAAATAAAAACACACTTACCCGATACTTGGGATGGTTGTGCGTGGATTTGCCGCTCGCCGTGTGGTGCTTGTGAATGAAGTCCTGCTGCTTCTTGATGCTGTCCTTGTCCATCTGCTCCAGCAGGTTCTGGGTGAGCTTGATGTCCGTGATGAGCGCGTCGCACCGGTTCTTGCTGAAATCCTCCCGCACCACCACCCGGAGCATCTTGAGGTTCTTCGTATTCGGCGCCATCGTATAGGCGGGAACCACCCATCCCCTAACGCGCAGACCGTCTAGATTTGCATGGGTTAGTCCTTCTCCAAGAACTTCATCGACTACGAGGAGTACCCGCCGTCGGCCGACATCCAGAACCGCTGCGTGTCTACAACACGACACAGTCTGGAGAGCCACTGAGAGCAACCCAAGCCATGAAAGAAGAAGGGATTCAACTTACGAGCCAGCGCAAACTCATCATAATTCCTCTCCTCCAGCGGCTTGAGCCGGAACGCAACCAGCGGCAACCCCTCGCCTGACTTTTTGGACATGATGATGAACCCGAGGGCCTCGAGCGAGTCGGACAGGTAGTCGGCGGTGCGCGTCAGGTTGCTCATGATGGCGCGGTAGCCGTGTTTGCCCAGCCTGATAAGCTGGTAGTACTGGCCGATGACCTGGCTGGCGCCCTTGCTGAAGTTGAGCGTGAAGGAGGCCTGGTCGGCGCCCAGGTAGTTGATGTTGAACACCAGCTCCTGCGGCAGGTACTCGGCGCTGCGCCAGACCACCCAGCCGACGCCTGGGTAGACGAGGCCGTACTGTGGGGATTGTTAGCGGGTTTGGCTTGATGGGAAGGGGGCGGGAAAAGGTACCTTGTGGCCGGATACGTTGATGGAGACGACGCGGTCGAGTCTGAAGTCCCACTCGAGGTCTGGCACGACAAACGGCGCGACAAAGCCGCCGCTGGCGGCGTCGACGTGGATCGGCGTGCTCAGGCCCTTCTTGGACAGCAGTTCGTTGACGGCCTTGATGTCCTCGTACTCGCCCGTGTAGGTGGTGCCGAGGATGCAGCAGATGCCGATGGTGTTCTCGTCCACCAGCGCGACCGTCTCCTCCGGGTCAATGACGTAGCGGTCCTCGGTGCAGTAGACCAGCTTCTCCTCAATCTCGAAATAGCGCGTCGCCTTCTCCCAGCAGACCTGGACGGCGGACGACATGACGATGTTGGGCTTGTCGGTGGGCTTGCCCTCGGCGGCGCGCTTGTTCTTCCAGCGCTTCTTCATGGCCAGCACGGCCAGCATGATGGCCTCGGAGGAGCCGACGCACGAGGTGCCGACGGCGCCGACCGACTCGGCTTCGCCGACGGGGGCGTTGAACAGGCGGCCGATCATGGACACGCAGCGGTTCTGGATGTCGGCCGACTGCGGGTACTCCTCGTAGTCGATGAAGTTCTTGGAGAAGGACTCGGCCATGAGCTTCTCGGCTTCTTCTTCCTGAAGGGTGTGAGCGGGGGTATTGTGACAGACAGGGATGGGTCAGGAAGCCACATACCATGTAGGTGGTGACAAAGGAGGCCAGGCTGTTGGGGAGGTAGCAGGTGTCAGCGTTTCAGAATGGGAAGCCCAAGAGAAGAGAAAGAGCACGCACTTCAGCATGGGGTTGCCGTCCAAGCTCAGCTCGTCCTTGATCATGCGGTAGGCGACCTCCTTGGGCATCTCGCACTCGGGCATCTCGTGGCGGGGCAAGTCCTGGGCGGCGAACCTGGAGCCGTAGACGCTGGTGGTGAAGCTGTCGTCATCGTTGGCCAGCTGCAGGTGCACCTTCTTGATGCCCTCGACCAGGTTGTTGGCCTCGGACTCGGCTTTGGACGGGATTGTTGAGAGATGCACCATGTTTGCGGAGAAGTGGTGTGGTGGTTTATACGTGGGCAACGTCTACAGCGAACGACGGAGGTGCGGTCTGTGGTTGAGCGTCTTGCGAGGTGAAGGTGCGCAGAGGCGGTTTCTTTATCATGCTTTCTGCGTTAGGCCCCCTGGCTCGTTCCTGGCAGCGTTTCTTTGTCCCTGGCCCATCTGAACCTGGAAGCTCCACCAGCGGGGTACGTGGGACGAGGAATGAGTAAGGCACTCACCAGTTTCAGGGTTTCAGCGGGGGCACTTGCGGGGTTCAATGACGCCAATGGCAGTTCGGCTTATGAGTGCCAGACACAGCAGGTGATGGGGAATTCAGACCAGAACTGGAAGAACGTAGCGAGGGAGGAGAAGGAGGCCGCCAGACGAGGAGGCGGGCGAGCCCGGGAACAAGTATGGAAACGCGGAAAGAGGGGTTGCATGAGCGTGTTGGGCCATGCCAGCATTCGATTGGACTGTTTGGTTGTTGGGCTGCTGTGCCTTCCATTGCATCCGGGCTTGTGGTTGGCGACCTCGCGACCCCAGCTTGGTGTCGCAGCTGGTTGCTGGGTGGGTTGCTGCATGGCGGGGTTCTCGGTGACGTCGCTCCCGCAAAGCTTGTCTGTTCTGGTCTGGCTGGTCGTCTGCACGTGCGACGATCAAGTCCGACGGGCAAATCAGCTGCTCATGTACTAAATGTAGCTGTTCAATATTTCCGATAGCAAAGGCATCCGTCCCAAATCGTCTGATATTCTATTTCCTTGCTCACAGGGCTCGTACACCTTCAGATGAAGACCACAACGGCCCCCGTCGAGCGTTGAGATCGATGTCCGGCGCTCATGGCTGTGACATCATGGGTGGGGTTCAAGTACGGGTACAGAATCTCCGCGGCTTTCGGCTACTTGGGTTCACTCAGTACTAACAACTGTACCGTGCATGGTACGGAGTATACCTGTACCTGTACAGACTGGGAAAGGCTCTGCAGGCCATTGAAGAGAACTACAGAACACTCCACTCATCGCCTGACAAAGTTCCGAGACGCATAGCCTGGCTCCATGTGTCCAATTTCACGTGGACACCCAAACACAGTATACCCAGAGATCTTACTCAAAACGCCATCGAAATAGAAAGAAATAGTTATTAGTAGCTTTATACTACCACTCATCATTCTCTTCCGCAGTTTGTTTTATTTTCTCTACAGTATGTTGACAATAGCTGGTTGTTGAAATCCGCTTGTTTGCGGTGTAATCCATTTGGTGTACGCGTTTTTTGGCCATGGGGAGCCTGGGCAAACTTGGCAATTTCCGCAGTAGTCCTCGATCTCTCAACAAAGCCTGTGTGACGTTGTACTGACAAGAAATCCTAATGAACCTACTGCACCCAGCCTGATGACTGCAGAGAAGTTCCTCCAGGCTTCCGTGGCCGTGCTCCCTCTTGTGTAACAACGAGGGAGAGCTGTCAGCTCAAGCAGCCTGGGCATAGTGAGGGGCTCTCGCACAGCGGACCATGCATTGCGACACGTACGTTTGCTCATTTGCATCAGAACAGCCCTGCCATTCCGACCCTCATCAATCATCATCACCAAACATAGAGCTCTAGTCAAGTGAAAGAAAGTCGGGCCGGCCGCGCAATGTATCCAACCCGGCGCCAATACGACACGTTCGTGTTCGAACACGTTCTCAAACAGCGCTTCTGGATCCTCGGCGCTTGCCTCCTCGTTTTCTGGATCGCGACACTGCCCTGGTCGAAAACCAATGCGCATGCAAAGACAATTCAAGCCGACCGATTTGACAACGCCTTCAACAACGAGACCAAATCCACGACTCTCAGTTCTACTACTCCAGCCCCGCGCCAGCCATTCTTCACAGCGCGGGTGTCCCGCTTCCTCACGACCAGGCTCCGAAAGAGCCTGGCCCTTGCGATGTATACCGTCGTCTTTGGGGGACAGCTGCTTGAGAGCTACTGGGTCATCGTTACGCTGGGAAGGGTGACGATCAAGCTGTTCTTGAACTGGCCTACGCAAGGGACCTGGGGGGTACAGGGTGCTCTCTGCCTAACCATTGGGTAAACGCTTTTGATGGATGTCGTCATATTTGCCTGGTGCTGTTTCGCAACGCTGGTGAGCTTGGTCTG
This sequence comes from Chaetomiaceae sp. R4402, assembly GCA_023628555.1. Taxonomy (NCBI): domain Eukaryota; kingdom Fungi; phylum Ascomycota; class Sordariomycetes; order Sordariales; family Chaetomiaceae; species Chaetomiaceae sp. R4402. Next base: position 133,032 of record JAMAKO010000041.1, on the reverse strand, counting down.
TATCTCGGAGCTGGTGACGTTTCAAATTCCGGAGGCTATCGAGGGAATTTAGTGATGGGGGGTGGCGTGAACATTGAAGATTGAGATTTGACCAGATAACTACCCATTGATATGACCAATCGCACTCACTCTAAGATGGCTGGTCTAGCAAGGTACTGATCGATGAAAGATAAAATGACAGAGCGGGCATTCAAGCTACATCTTCCGTACATCCCTGGGCTGCCCCCGCAAACAGGTAGGTACCTTAGGTAGCAGGTAGCTATGTAGGTATCAAGCCCTACCTACCTTACGAGCTTACCTGGGTACCTACCTCTTCTGATAGCCCTGCGGATGTTTGGAGGATAGTGTCTGGTGCTTAGTTAGGTACCTTAGGTTTGAGCAATGAGCAAGTCCCACATTCCACACCAGGAGCTCACAAGTTTTGTAGCAGACATCAGAATAGCGGCGCCTTTCCGTGCCACCATCGCTGCCGCCTTGGTGGAAGTGGGTGGTGGGAGACCCGGAGCTGGAGCAGTGGAACTGTTGAACTAAGCTTCAATTGACCTGATCCTAAGATGTGTCCTCATTCTGTTTACAGCAGACCCTTTGACAGAACTGAGTGGCCAGGCAATCCAAGTGCTTGGAAACCTTCGCCTTCCACTCGGTCCACCGTCACCTGAAATGGGGTCGTATACGATCGCGTACTCCAGGATCCGTCGTGCATTACGCCGTGTTTGATTCGGGTCAAAAGATGTACACTCACAAACCTGGGATGAACCTGAATCAGAGCGCATAGTTACTCACTTTCAAATCTTACTTTCTGACATCCGCGTACGTGCTAGCCTTGCCACACGTCTCCATCTCGCCCTCTGCGTTCTGGACCAGCCCGGCGCATTTCTTGGCGTCGGTGGGGTTGTTATAACCGCATGAGCAGTTCCAACCATTGACACGAACGGGGAAGGCTTTCAAAGACGGCCATGATGACAGTGTGCTGGTTTTATGGGGACAGCTGAGAGGGATCAGAGTAGGTAGTCAGCGATTTGAGAAGGGAGGGCGAGTTAGGTATGAGGAAGAGAACTGGGGAGCATCAGGGAGGGACAGACTGACCTTTATATACACAGTTTGGTACCTCCTCACTTGCCGTTTCGGCTGTTGGGCCGCCGTATCTTGGTGCTTCCAACTGGGCAGGCGCCGAGTCGTGTTGTCTGCATCTGCCTGTGTTGGTGATCCGATGCAAGCAATCAGTGGGGAAGAAGACAAACTGCGACCGGACCAACTACATCAGCCCCGAGTCACACAGTCTCTCATAAAGGCTGCCTGCCACACCGCTTCCTTTCTCGGTCCACCTTCCAGCAGCAGAAGACCTCCCACGATTCTCCCACTTTTCCGTCTTCTTTCATTCTGCGACAGGCTGTGAATCCACCTCGTTTCGTAGCGCGTGCAGCAACGGGCCGCTCACCTAGCCGCGCTCGTGGTTATCCGCAGTTCGACATGGACCGACCTGCCATTCACGTTCGAGATTCAGTCAAGCAAATTGACAAGACCTCGTGGCTTGTTGGTGGCAAGCACGTGCTTCGTCACATTCAAGAGCCGCGCAGGTCCCGCGAGGATGACTGCCTGTGGGAGAATAGCAGCGACGGCTCCTACTACACTCACTCCGCCCGTTGCCGGTGCCTCCGCCCGTTGCCGGCCCGCTCGACGCCAACGGGCACGCCCGTCAGATCCACGACGTCGGCGACGTGTCGGCCGTATTCAAGTTCGGTGATGCGCTGATCGTCAAGATGTAAGTTGCCACTGACAACACCCGCCGAGAGCCCAAAACGCTAGCGTTTCTTGCCCAGCAGCACCTTACTTTCGACATCCCTACCGTCCTCTTCTACACCGAAGACGCTGGCAAGACCTACCTGATAGAGCCTTGCATACCAGCCAGGCGGCTAAACGAGACGTGGTGGGAGATGCAGGATGAGGATAAAGAGTGCGTGGCAGAGCGTGTCTCGGAGATATGTGCTGAAGTCACGGCCTTCCGGTCTACCTCTCTGACCGGAGTCGACTACCACTGGCTGGATCCGCTGCAAGAACCAGGAACCCAGAACGTCATAGAACTCCTGAAGCACTGCGAAGAACTGGGGATGGATTGCTCGGAATTCGTCTTGTCACACAACGACCTTGGGCCAACCTACATCATCGTCAGCGAAAGCGGGGACCAGATTGCCGTTCTCGACTGGGAGCTTGCCGGGTACGTTCCCCGAGACTGGGTGCGCACCAAGTTTGCCATCTGTGGGGCATTGTGCGCGGAGCGCGTTTCGCAGCGCCGGTGTTGAGCGCAACAACGACTATCCCGCGCGTGTTGAGAGGAAGCTCGGCGAGATGGGGTTTCCCGAGGTTATAGAAGCATATAACAAGAGGGATAAGGCGATCGAGGAAGAATGGGAGAGAAACCGGCGCTAGATAGACACGTAATCAAGCCACTTTCCCGACCGTCAATCTTGTATCTGCTCGAAATGTCTCCTTGAAGTTCTGAGGGCTTGCATGGTGGGTTTAGATCATGCGTGGATCATGAGCATCGTAGGGGTGGCTGTAGCCGTGTTTCGCCCTCTGCTTGGGGTGTTCATCAGGGTGCCGAAAGCTCCATTGAATCCATGAACGCTGACCCAGCAGTGTAATGCCTATATTCACATTCATGAATCATATAGGAGGAAACTCTGTCGGAAATTGAAGATGGTAATTTCACGGCTATATGGCATGATTCGGCTCCCTAACTTTGAAACATGTAACTACCTTAATGGACGCGTGCTTACCTTCGTGCAGCGCGAAGCTCTCGTTGGGTCCGTAGCATGTGGATTCCTTCGGATCCCGTGTATTCAGACAGACACAACCGCTGTGCTATGTTACATGTAGTATTCATGTTATTTTCGCCCCAACGGGCTAGTCGAGCCGCAACTTGCATAAGGTACATGTAGCCAACCCAAGTCTGGTAAGCAAGCACTTCAAGTGGACTATGTTCGCATCCGCTGAGATCTCAGATCCGAGATTCGGGTCTAGAACAGGTAGCGATGCAAGCAAACCAGGCGATTGCCGGCGACTAGCTGAAGCAACTCTGCCGTGTCAGCCCGTTGTATATCCGTGTAGCACGCGCAAAAAAAAAAAAAAAAAAAAAAAAAAGAAAGGACGCGCACTGCCACTTCGGTTGGGCTACCATTGTCGTCAGTTGATATATATTAGGTAGGCTGTACAACGTACGCTTGTACCTAACGTTGCACACAGAGTGTCCGTCGGACGTGCCCTGATTCGTCGAAGTCAAGCAGCAGTGTGCCTTGCCATAATCTGCGCCGCAGGGCAGCCTAACTGTTGCGGGAAGCCTGGGTTATTGTCACGCAGTTGGCAACAGAAGGGGTCTCACTTGGCCGGAATATATCAAGCATGGCACACTCATTCCTCCACTCTCCCTTTGTTTTTGTCTACGATACTACCCGACTCTTCCCGCAGCAGCAGCAACATTCTTGCGCGCCCGCACACGAAAACATCCAGAAGCAACCGGGGTCATGGTTGACGAGGAGGGGCACAACTTGAAGCACTTAGTCATCGCCTCACGTGGGTCAACATTCTGCCGTGATCGGCGTCAGCTTACAGATTAACATTCCCAAATACGATAAGTGCCACTGCTCGCTCACTACATAAGGTATCAGCACCGCTCTGTGGCCTGGTCTCACCGGGTTGTGGCTCTGACGTGCAAACACGATGAAGGTTTTCCTCTATCTCAGCGTTGCGCTGCCTTGCATTGTGTCCGCAACCGGAACTCCGCACGTTGCCGACACAAAGCAGGGGGTGTCATACTATGGCCTCGAGCGCAATGGCATCGAGGTCTTCCTCGGCATTCCCTACGCCCATGACACAGGTGGCACAAACAGATTCAGACCCCCGAGGAAGCGTCTCCCTGTTCCTGGAAGCTCGGTCAATGCCATGGACTACGGCGACAGCTGCCCCCAGCGACTTGGGCGGTGGGCGCCTCCCATCTCGCTTGGCAACATCACGAGAATTTCCGAGGACTGCTTGAACCTGAACGTGGCAAGACCGCGAGGAACAACTGCAATGGATCGGCTGCCCGTGATGGTCTACATTCACGGTGGCAGCTTCTGGGCAGGCAACAACCACGATCTTACCATTTTGCCGGACGGACTGATACTGGAATCGGTGCGAAACGGGCTGCCGGTTATCCACGTCGCCATTAACTATCGGCTGGGTTGTATGTGACGCTAATAATAACTATTTTCCTTCATAATCTAATTCCCACGATATTGCTGTTAACGACGATCTGCGCACAGTTTTTGGCTTCGCTCAGTCCAACGCGCTCGAGGCTGAAGGATCGGAAAACGCTGGCTTGAGGGATCAGCGGCTTGGTATTGAGTGGGTCAGAGACAACATTGCTCACTTTGGAGGCAATCCGGGCAAAATCACCATATTCGGACAGTCCTCAGGGGGTATGTGTTGTTCCGTGGACCAGCCTCACCTTAGGTTTCCATCTTACTTACACCCATCTCCAGGCTTGGCGGTCGGCATGCAAATCATGGCCTACGGAGCGAAAGAGCCGGTTCCCTTCCAACAGGCCATTTGTGAAAGCCAGGCACTAGAGCCTGGCATCACTGGGAATTTTACCAGAGATGCTATGCAGGCAGTAGCGGACTATGTCGGCTGCAACAAGACGGCTCTCCATTCCAAGGAAACGATCGCCTGCCTCCGGAAGCTGGACACGCAGATTGTCCTCGAGGCCAGCCTGGAAACGTACCGCGACGACCTCAATGTTGGTGATATCTGGCTACCTGTTGTTGACAACGATTTTCTGCCCGCCCCCCCCTCAAGGCTGATTCGAGAGCGGCGCTTTGCCAACGTCACCACCATGATCGGCTGGTGCCAGAACGACCTCACCTTCTTCACCGATTCCGAGATCAAAACGCCAGCAGACACTCGCAAATTTATCTCGAATTACGTCCCAGACATGACCAGCACAAACTTGGACAAACTTCTTTCTCTTTATTTGGTTTCCGACTTCGTGGGCGAGGCGACAGCCAGCCTCTCGAGCGAGTTCTTCCGCGCCGCCAGGATCTTCAGGGACATCCTCATGACCTGTCAGCCGATATTCTACGCCCAACACATTGCCAAGGCGGGGAACGACGTCTACCTGTACGATTGGAACCAGACGATCCTCGACCCCATCCTCGAACAAGCAACGGGCAAGACTGGTTGGGGCCCCATACACACCTCCGAGTTCGCCTACATCTTCGGGAACTTGTCGCATTATGATTTCAACGGATACCCCTTCCACCCAACTAGCGCCGACTATAACCTAGTCTCCAGGGGCTCAAGGTCTTGGTCGACATTTGCCTCCACCGGTAAGCCCAGCCTGTTGGGCCATGACACCTTCCAGGGGTTCAGGCCAGCCTTCCCCGACGAGCACGAGACATACATCTTTGTTGTTGGTGGACAGTCTGAAGGTCTCTCGGCTATTGATGGGCCGAATTCTGCGCCAGCGGTGCGTGCGCAGAAGTTGAGAGAGCGCTGCGCCTATGTCAACTCACCGGAGATCATCGAACAGTTGCGATACTAGGAGATGACACTGTTGCCAAAATGGCTCAGACGGCGCTAAGTCACGCGTATGAGTTAGAGAGATCTCAATAACCAATGGGTACTTGTCTTGGCGCAAGTACGGTTGGAGAAAAAGTCCAGTGAATGAAACGAAGCT